>CM022672.1:31544893-31582393 GCA_012295275.1 Chrysomallon squamiferum | reverse complement strand
GAAAGAAAAGAGAAATGCAGAGGTTGTTAATGCAGTGTGTTTTGGTCTGACTGTTTTCTCATTTCAAGGAGAGGGGTGTGGAAGTTAGGATGGGTAAAAATAAGAAAGAAGTTTTGTCTTCACCCGTTCTGTTAATGGTAGGTTGTTGTTTAGATTAAATATCTGCTTTGTTTTTTTGTTTTGTTTTATTTTTTGTTTTGTGTACAGGGCTGATTTTACATTGTTTTTCTCACTCTGTGTATTTGTGTGTGTTTGTGTGTGTGTGTGTGTGTGTGTGTGGATGGGTGGGTGGGTAAGCGTGTGTTTGTGTATTTTTGTATTAATGGGAAGTATTTACATATATATTTTATATATATTTGTATGTTTAACTATTTACATATATATACTTTATATATGTGTGCATTTGTGTGTGTGTGTGTGTGTGTGTGTATGTGTGTGTTTAATAATAATGAAAACTATTTACATATATATTTTATTTGTATGTTTGTGTTGTTTTGCATATCATTTCTTAGATAACTTTGTCAAGCCACTTGTAAGGTATTTGTAGAAAATTAATTTAAAAATAAAAATAATGATAATGATAATAATAATAATAATAATAATAATAATAATAATAATAATAATAATAATAATAATAATAATAATAACAGTATTTCTGCTGTATCAAGTTCATTGTCTTTATTTAAACTCATTATTAAAAAATACTTGATTCTGTTCGCGGTGTTTGGGTCACTTTGATTTTGGCAAACTTGATTTTACACAGCTATGTTTTATACCACAGTTTTATTTTTACACAAGGAACTTGAATATAATTTATATGTGTGAGATTGTGTGTGTGTGTGTGTGTGTGTGTGTGTGTGTGTGTGTGAAAGTAATTTATAGTTTTTATTTTTTATTTTATTTATGCTACAGAAACTTATAATATACTTACATATTCGACTGTATCTTAGTTCATTTTACAACTTAGACGATATATTATGTATGTACAACTAGCAGTATTGTTTTTAAGTGATCAGGGAATAGCATAAATGCATAATGCATTCTTCTAAAGGATCCCATGTTGTACAAATATACACAAAGCTGCTCGACAGCTCAGATTTAGGATTAATTATGTTGTAAAAATAGTCTGCTATGAACATGCATATCATCTTAAATACCAACTCTTATAAAAATGTATTCATGCTAAATACTCTCACTGCTGTTGAAGAAAAATCTTTAATATGTATATATATATATATATATATAAACACACACACACACACACACACACACACACACACACATATATATATATATATATATATATATACACACACATAGACATATATGTTTATATAATATTATATTTCCTTAGAATAATGCAGTTACACAAAGTAGGCATCTTTAGATAGTTATACAACATAGACTTCTCTAAGAATAATATATTATGTAATTATAGGTTTAGAATAATACTGTTGTATATTGGAGAAACTCAGAATAATATGTTGATATACTTGTAACCATCTCTTAGAATAAGATATTTATATAATAGATTTAGATTAATTATGTTATAGAATACAGACCACATTTTTTGATTTTAGTTTACTTATTTATACAATTATATAAACTTTACATTACATTTCAGTTATACAGAATAGACTTCCACTGAGAATGATACATGACAGTATACATTTATTTATACAATATAAACTTTACATTACAAGAATTCAGTTATACAATATAGAATAATACATGACAGTATACATTTATTTATATAATATAAACTATACATTACAAGATTTCAGTTATACAATATAGAATAATACATGACAGTATACATTTATTTATACACTATAAAATAAACATTAAAGAATGCAGTTATACAGTATAGAATAATACATGACTGTATACATTTATTTATACAATATAAACTGTACATGACAGTTATACATTTATTTATTCATGACAGTATAAATTTATTCAATACTTTACATTACAAGATTTCAGTTATACAATAAAGAATAATACATGACAGTATACATTTATTTATTCAATATAAACTACACAAGATTTCAGTTATACAGTATAGAAGAATACATGACAGTATACATTTATTTATTCAGTATAAACTTTACATTACAAGATTTCAGTTATACAATATAATTTATACATTACAATATTTCAGTTATACTGTATAGAATAATACATGACAGTATACATTTATTTATTCAATATAACCTATACATTACAAGAATGCAGTTATACAATATAGAATAATACATGACAGTATACATTTATTTATACAATATAAACTATACATTACAAGAATGCAGTTATACAATATAGAATAATACATGACAGTATACATTTATTTATACAATATAATCTCTACATTACAAGATTTCAGTTATACAATATTATTTATACAATATAATCTATACATTACAATATTTCAGTTATACAGTATAGAATAATATATGACAGTATACATTTATTTTTACAATATCACCTATATATTACAAGAATTCAGTTACACAGTGTAGAATAATACATGACGGTACATATTTATTTATACAACACAAACTGTACATTACAAGAATTCAGTTATACAATATAGAATGACAGTATACAGTATAGAATAATACATGACAGTATGCAACTGTACATTACACGATTTCAGTTATACAGTGTAGTATAATACATTACAAGATTTCAGTTACACAGTATATAATAACACATTACAAGATTTCAGTTATACAGTATATAATAATACATTACAAGATTTCAGTTACACAGTGTAGTATAATACATTACAAGATTTCAGTTACACAGTATATAATAACACATTACAAGATTTCAGTTACACAGTATATAATAATACATTACAAGATTTCAGTTACACAGTATAGTATAATACATTACAAGATTTCAGTTACACAGTATATAATAACACATTACAATATTTCAGTTACACAGTATAGTATATTACATTACAAGATTTCAGTTACACAGTATAGTATATTACATTACAAGATTTCAGTTACACAGTATAGTATATTACATGACAGTATACATTTATTTATACAATATCACCTATACATTACAAGATTTCAGTTATACAGTGTAGTATAATACATTACAAGATTTCAGTTACACAGTATATAATAACACATTACAAGATTTCAGTTACACAGTATATAATAACTCATTACAAGATTTCAGTTACACAGTATAGTATAATACATTACAAGATTTCAGTTACACAGTATAGTATATTACATGACAGTATACATTTATTTATACAATATCATCTATACATTACAAGATTTCAGTTATACAGTATAGTATAATACATTACAAGATTTCAGATACACAGTATAGAATAATACATTACAAGATTTCAGTTACACAGTATAGAATAATACATTACAAGATTTCAGTTACACAGTATATAATAATACATTACAAGATTTCAGTTACACAGTATAGTATAATACATTACAAAATTTCAGTTACACAGTATATAATAATACATTACAAGATTTCAGTTACACAGTATAGTATAATACATTACAAGATTTCAGTTACACAGTATATAATAATACATTACAAGATTTCAGTTACACAGTATAGTATAATACATTACAAGATTTCAGTTACACAGTATATAATAACTCATTACAAGATTTCAGTTACACAGTATAGTATATTACATGACTGCCTGTGTGTTTTGTGTTATTGATTGTGTTTAAAGCTGGCAGTACTTGGGCCTCATCCAAGGTCTATTTTTGTTCAGAAACTGATAGCGCTTCCACACAGACTCTGCAAGTCTGCAGAAACCAGACAGGACTACTGTCTGGAAATGCTTCACCTCATATTCATAAAACTGATTTCTGTCTGAGAATTCTTGAATAACTTGTGTCTGTGTGACATGATCAAAATAGCAAAGCGATTTTCTGTAAAACAAGTTTAACTTAAAAATCAATCATCATGAAAGAGTGAAATAGTTTTATTTTGAAATTTTAGAAATTTCAAAAATTTTCAGTTTTTTTTTATGATGTGATTAAAATGTTATACAGTTGTCTACTGAAAGTACAAGTTTACCTAAGATCAAGCATCATGAAAGATAAACAGTTTTATTTTGAAATTTTTCTAATTTTTAATGACATGATTAAAATGGTATACAGTTGTCTGATGAACGCACAAGTTCACTTAAAACAACAACCTGTGGCTTGACAGATACTTTTTACACAGCTCTTTATACTGTGTTTTGTCTAATTCCGAATTTTTATATGTGTAAAATATTCACCATTTTGTTAAATTTACCTTTTGTTTGACTCCCAGCAGCCTGTACATTTTTTTTTTTGTGCAGCAGCAGGGGGTCATTAAACATTCTTTCATTCATTCATTCATTCATTCATTCGTTCATTCATTCATTTGTTCATTCTTCGGCTTGATAAAACAGTAAACATTTTGCTGTTGAAAATTCTCTAAAACAACTACATGATAAAACACGTATACAATTTATGCAGGTATACTTAAAAACAAGCATTTCTTTCTTGATAAAACTGTAAGCAGTTTTCATTTTTTTTTTAATGAAAATACATAGTATATTTAAAATATAACTTGAGATGATAAGGTATCTGGTTTAAAAATAAACCTAAAAATAAAAATAAAAAAATAAATCAGAAGAAATGTGTGGTGAACTGTGGTGAATGTTTAACAAGTTATTTTGGTTTACGGCTAAAATTGTCTTTCACGTCAGTATTACAGGCAGAGAGCACAAAAATATCTCTGTTTTTAAACAGAAACACTTCCATAAATAAATAAATAAATAAATAAATAAAAAGCAAACCTATCAACAGTCAAACTAAATAAGTAAATAAATAAATAAGTTAATAAATAAATAGTAAATAATAAATAAGTAAATAAGTAAGTAAATAAATAAGTAAATAAATAAATAAATAAATAAGTAAATAAATAAATAAATAAATAAAAAAAAAATAAATACAATCAAACTAAATAAGTAAATAAATAAATAAGTAAATAATAAATAAGTAAATAAATAAATAAGTAAATAAATAAATAAATAAATAAATAAAATCAACAAAAAGCAAACCTACCAACCTTCAAACTTAATAAATAAATAAATAAAGAAATATAAATAAGAAAGAAAGAAAGAAAGAAAGAAAAAGAAAAATAAATAAATATCTGACTGACTAACTAACTAACTAACTAAATAAATAAATAAACTCACTAGCATGTTACGACACACTCAGCAGACATTATGGGCAAACAGCCACTGATTAAAATTAGTTTTTATCTTAATTACGATTTAATGTAGAGAAAAAAAAACTAACGAATTTTAATATACACACTGTGATTATATAATTAAAATAATTCATCTCTGGCTTGATAAAACACATAAAAACATTTCTGTGGAAATTTTAAAATCACATGGAGATGATAAAACATTATTCAAATTTGTACAAGTATTCTCAAAAATCAATCATTTCTAGACTGCGAAAAACAGTATCTGTTGAGATTTATATTCAGTACTTAAAATTAACCATCTTCATTAAAAGAGTATTATATTATATAATTAGGTTTTTTTTTTGACTAATTATTTATATTACTTAACTTTCTGTTGTTGTTCCTTTCATTATTAATTAATTAACATGAAGAATTGATAACCGAATATAAAATCATTGTATTAATAATTACGTCAGAATTTGAAACACAAAGCTCTGTATTCTTCTACTGTGACATATTTATGTTATAACATTATTCATAGACTCATCTTGTTTATAGCTTACACAGCTATATATCATATTGGTCACCATAGACAGGAGATATATTTACATGAAATATACATTATATCTGTAATCTGTGTCTCTGTATCTGTAACAGTAGTGTTATCAGTAATTGTATCTGTCTGTGTATCTGTACCTGTCTCTATCTGTTTCCTTATCTAAATCTATTTTTGTGGCTTTACTGTCTCTCTCTCTCTCTCTCTCTCTCTCTCTCTCTCTCTCTCTCTCTGTTAGATGTATATTTTTATGTTTGTTTATATATTTATATATATTATATATATATTTATATTTTTATATATTTTATTTATTTATTTATATATTGATTCAATTATTTATTTATTTATTTAAACATTTATTTATTAATTTACTTATTTATT
Organism: Chrysomallon squamiferum; assembly: GCA_012295275.1. Lineage (NCBI taxonomy): Eukaryota > Metazoa > Mollusca > Gastropoda > Neomphalida > Peltospiridae > Chrysomallon > Chrysomallon squamiferum. The sequence continues at coordinate 31,576,224 of CM022672.1, read as the reverse complement.
TATTTATATTATTATATATTTATACATTTATATTTTATTTATTCATTTATATATTCATTTATTTATGTGTTGTCGTCTACTTGCAGGACGCTGGACAGTTGCAGATGGACGTGGATGAACTAAACCGGACTCTGACGTTTATAACAATGGCTGTCATCAACAAGGAGAAGTTTGAAATCCTTCCAGCGTTAGCAAGCAAAGTGTTAGAAAACATCATGAGTATCTGCAGTATGCTGAACACTCTGCTGATGAACCAGGACAGGTACTTACTTACTTACTTATCTACTTACTTACTTACTTACTTACTTACTTATCTACTTACTTACTTACTTACTTACTTACACACACAAAGTGTTAGAAAACATCATGAGCATCTGCAGTATGCTGAACACTCTGCTGATGAACCAGGACAGGTACTTACTTACTTACTTATCTACTTACTTACTTACTTACTTTATCTACTTACTTACTTACTTACTTACTTACATACACAAAGTGTTAGAAAACATCATGAGTATCTGCAGTATGCTGAACACTGCTGATGAACCAGGACAGGTACTTGATGAACCAGGACTTACTTTTACTTACTTACTTACTTTACTTTACTTACTTACCTTTACTTACTTACTTACTTACCTTTAATTACCTACTTACTTACTTACTTACTTACTTACTTACACACACAAAGTGTTAGAAAACATCATGAGTATCTGCAGTATGCTGAACACTCTGCTGATGAACCAGGACAGGTACTTACTTACTTACTTACTTACTTACTTACTTACTTACTTACTTACTTATCTACTTACTTACTTACTTACTTACTTACTTACTTACACACACAAAGTGTTAGAAAACATCATGAGTATCTGCAGTATGCTGAACACTCTGCTGATGAACCAGGACAGGTACTTACTTACTTACTTACTTACTTACTTACTTACTTACTTACTTACTTACTTACTTACTTAATTACTTAATTAATTAATTAATTAATTAATTACACACACAAAGTGTTACATCATGAGCATCTGCAATGCTGAGCACTCTGCTGATGAACCAGGACAGGTCATTTTAAACTTACTTACACACACAAAAGTCTTAGAAAACATCATGAGTATCTGCAATGCTGAACACTCTGCTGATGAACCAGGACAGGTTTATAAAGACACTTACTTATCTACTTATCTAACTGATTTTACTTACTTAACACACAAAAGTGTTAGAAAACATCATGAGTATCTGCAGTATGCTGAACACTCTGCTGATGAACCAGGACAGGTACTTATTAATTTTATTATCAACATCATCACACAAAGTGTTAGAAAACATCATGAGTATCTGCAGTATGCTGAACACTCTGCTGATGAACCAGGACAGGTACTTACTTACTTACTTACTTACTTACTTACTTACTTACTTACACACACAAAGTGTTAGAAAACATCATGAGTATCTGCAGTATGCTGAACACTCTGCTGATGAACCAGGACAGGTACTTACTTATTATCATTACTTACTTATTACTTATTGTTATCTATTATTTATGATCTTATCACTTATTATTTACTTTACTTATTTACTTACTTACACACACAAAGTGTTAGAAAACATCATGAGTATCTGCAGTATGCTGAACACTCTGCTGATGAACCAGGACAGGTACTTATTATTTATTTATCTACTTACTTATTGTTATTATTTACACAAGTGTTAGAAAACATCATGAGTATCTGCAGTATGCTGAACACTCTGCTGATGAACCAGGACAGGTACTTACTTACTTACTTACTTACTTACTTACTTACCTACCTACTTACTTATCTACTTACTTATCAACTTACTTATCTGCTTACTGTTGTACTTACTTACTTACTTACTTACTTAATTACTTACTTACTTACACACACAAAGTGTGAGTATCTGTAGTATGCTGAACAACCTGCTGATGAACCAGGACAGGTACTTACTTACTTACTTACATACTTACACATACAAAGTGTTAGAAAACACCATGACTGAACAACCTGCTGATGAACCGCTTACTTACTGACACAGACACAATTGATATTCATTTTAAAGCAAAGTTAATTGAAAATAAGTGCTTTATAATGACACACACTCACAAAACTGGTAAACACACAAAACATTGTTTTTCTTAATCTCTATAATCTTATTAATTTTATTATCAACATCATCCCCATCATCATTGTCAGTGTGTCATTTTCATTATCATTATCAGTGTGATCATAATTATAATTGTCATCATCACTGTTATGGTTATTGTTATTATCATCATCATATCATTGTTACTATATTATGATTATCAATATCGTTGTTGTTGTTGTTGTTGTTGTTGTTATTATTGCTACCATTGTTGTTATTATTCTTATTACTATTGTTATTATTAAGATCATTTTTATTATGATTATCATCATTATTGCTATTATTATCAACCTGATCATCATTATTTTCATTGTTATTGTTATTATTATTGTTAATATTATTGTTAGTTATTGTTATTATTATTATTGTTGTTACTATTATAATTATTATTGTTATTGTTATTATTGTTATGTTATTGTTACTGTTATTATTACTGTTATTGTTATTGTTATTATCATTATCGTTATTATTGTTGTTATTAGTATTGTTATTGCTATTACTGTTATTGTTATTGTTATTATTATTATAATTGTTATTGTTATTAATATTATTGTTATTGTTATTATTGTGGTTATTATTATTGTTATTTTTATAATAGTTATTATTTTTATTATTATTATTATTATAGTTATTGTTATTATTGTTATTGTTACTGTTATTGTTATTGTTGTTATTGTTATTGTTATAGTTATTATTGTTATTGTTATAGTTATTGTTACTGTTATTGTTATTATTGTTATTGTTACTGTTATTGTTATTGTTGTTATTGTTATTGTTATAGTTATTATTGTTATTGTTATTATAGTTATTATTGTTATTGTTGTTATTGTTACTGTTATTGTTATTGTTGTTATAGTTATTATTGTTATTGTTATAGTTATAGTTATTGTTACTGTTACTGTTATTGTTGTTATTGTTACTGTTATTGTTATTGTTATTATTGTTACTGTTATTGTTATTATCATTGTTATTGTTGTTATTATAGTTATTGTTATTGTTGTTATTATAGTTATTGTTATTGTTATTATCATTGTTATCATCATTGTTATTATTGTTATTGTTATTATTGTTATTATTATTGTTATTGTTATTGTTATTGCAGCACGAAGCTGCTGTCAGCTCACAACAACGTGTGTCAGTGTCTGGCTAAGTTCATCCGCTGGTCTGACAGCGTCCTCCTCAACTGCAGTGTTGGCCACAACAAGGACAACGCCAACGACATCATCAGCACCCTCTCGCAGGCAGTCAAAGTAATCCTTCATCCTTGATCCTCTTTTAAATCCTCGCGTTAATCCTTACGCACAAATCTCAAACCAGACTTTAAATCTCTTCTGTTTTTTATTTAAGGAGTTTTCGATAGATTGAAACATAAACATTGCAAAGTTAGGCCTTGTAGTAAAGAGAGTTTAATATTAGAGATAATATAATATAATTCATTATTAATCCTCTTATTAATTCCTACATGCACATCTTAATCCAGGTTCAAAGTCGCTTCCATTCTTATTGAAAGTGTTATAATAACTAGATTAAGAATACTCGTTATACAGAAAAGTTAGTAACAGGTCTTATAATAAAGTTTAATATTATAGATAAGATAATGTACTCATTATAAACAGGATTAAGTTAATCTTGTTTATTAATCCTATTTTTAAATTCCTACATGCAAAAAGATTTTTAAATTTCTCCTATTGTTGAAAGAGTTATAAATCATATGTTGAAATGCACTCATCATAAAGAAAAGTTAATAATAATTCTTGACTAAAGAGAGTTTAATACTAGAGATTAAAGGTGTTCATTATCAATAGGATTAAGTTAATCTTGTTTATTTATCCTCTTTTCAATTCTTGCACACAAACTTAAGATAAGATTATAAATTTCTCCTGTTTTTTTTATTGAAGGAATTATAAATACATTAAAACACACTCATTGTAAGGAAAAGTTAATAATAATTCTTATAATAAAGACATTAAAATATTAGACATAATATAAATAATTATAACTAGGATCACTTAATCTTGTTTATTAATCCTATTTTCAATTAGTATACGACTTGAGATACAGATTTTATATCTCTTCTGATTTTATTAATAGAGTTATAAATACAGTATAATTCTTATAATAAAGACAGTAATATGTTACAGGTAATATAAAAGTCATTGCAAATAGGAAAAGTGTTATTATATTTGTTATAAATAAGGTAAGTGTTATTAAAAGTTAGGGTTAGATAAAGACAGTATTATGTTGTAGTAAAGTATTGATTATAAAAGGAAGGTTATTAAAGCTAAATGCTACATAAAAGTAAAATAATGTAGTTGATAATTAATTTATAGTCAACAGTAAGTCATTAAAAGTAAGTTGCTATGTAAAAATAATAAAATATTAAAGTAAATTATATTATAAAAACAAAATTACTTATTAACAGTATTATATTGATATATGTGTGTGTGTGTGTATTTATTTATTTATTTGTTTGTTTATTTGTTTTTTATTTATTTATTTGTTTATTTTATTTATTTGTTCATTTATTTGTTTGTTTATCTATTTATTTATTTGTTTATTTGATTATTTGTTTGTTTATTTATCTATTTGTTTATTAATTAATTTGTTTATTTATTTATTTATCTATTTATTTGTTTATTTGTTTATCTATTTGTTTGTTTATCTATTTTTGTTTATTTGATATTTATTTGTTTATTTATCTATTTGTTTATTAATTAATTAATTTATTTATATATTTATTTATTTGTTTATTTGTTTATTTATTTGTTTATTTATCTATTTTTTTGTTTATTTATTTGTTTATTTATTTGTTTATCTATTTGTTTGTTTATTTGTTTATTTGTTTGTTTATTTGTTTGTTGCAGGATCTCACTGAACTGTGTAAAGATAAAATGGAGAGTCGTAAGAACAGTTTAACAAAGTCACCAGGACTGAGCAACGGGGTGACCGGTCACCCAGAAAAGTGAGTAAATTTACTCATTTTGAGTCAAGTGGAGGGGGGGTTTGAGTAAAACTGCTTCCTGGTGTGGTCTTGTCTATTTTTTAGCCAGAGATAATTTTTTTTTTTTTTAGTCAGTAAATAGATGATGTGTAATTGTAAAATATGTAAATGATGTAAATTAGACTTACAGTTGAAATTTGTTTACTTATTTCATAATTAGATGTTTACTCATTAAAAACATTTTATATATTTACTGAAAAACTTTACATCTCTCTCTCTCTCACACACACACACACACACACACACACACACACACACTGTTTTCTCTGTGTCTGTGTCAGTGTGTCTTTGTGTGTTATTTATTTTAATGTGTATTTGGGTGTGTTTGTGTGTGTGAGGGGTGTTCATGTGTGTGCATATATTATTTTAAAGTTTATGTGCATGTGTGTTTGTGTGTATGTGTGTGCATATATTATTTTAAAGTTTATGTGCATTTGTGTGTGTGTGTGTGTGTGTAGGTGTGTTATGTGTGAATGTGTATCTGTACGTGTGTATCTGTGTGTGTATGTGTGTATATCAGTGTGTATATGTGTGTACATGTGTATGTATGTGTGTATCTGTATGTGTATATGTGTACATGTGAGTATCTGCATGTATGTGTGTATCTGTGTGTGTATATGTGTGTACATGTGTGTACTGTGTGTATATCTGTGTGTATATGTGTGTACATGTTTGTATGTTTCAGTGGAGGCAGACAGTCCCTGCCAGATCCCACTGACTGTATATATGTGTACATGTGAGATCCTCAAACAAACCAGTGTATCTGTGTGTGTGTATGTGTGTGTTACATGTGTGTATCTCAAGTCCAGTATAGCATCAGCAACCAGACAATCTTCAGATGTCTTCAGATGTTTGTATGTAAGCCCCCCCTCCCTGTGGCCATTCTGTGTCCCTGGTAACAATTATTTATATTTAACTGTGTGTGATACAGTCTCATTTAACATTCATTGTTTCATTACTGATGTGTGTTGTTGTTGTTGTTGTTTGTTGTTAATTTATGTGTGACTTCATCTGTGTGTATATATGTGTACATGAGTATTTTCTAATTAATTTTTAATTGTATTTTTTTTGTTCTCAGTTAATGGGCTTTAATTTTTTTTTTTTTTTTTCAAGGTTTGATCTTTATCTGAAAGGTAGTTGATGCATAGCTGTAAAATAAAAAAATTAAATTTGTTTTTTCTTATATCTTATTGGTGGAGTTTTATTCTAAGCATTAAGGTACCAGCCCATTTGTCTAGCAATATTGTGGCAGGATATAATCAGAATTTAGTGGAACTAAACTGTAATACATACATCACACACACACAAACTTAAAGGCAGAAGTCCCTAACATTTAAAATATAAATATACCAAATAAAAAAAAGGAACAAAATTGTATTTAACACAAATTAACACATCTGTGATCTCTAGTTTATGAAAGCTAGATAAATTTTAAAAACCAGACATGGTTCAACATTATACAGAGAGCCCCCAGTTTTTTGTAAGATATGTCCCCCATGCCATTCTTTATCCCTAGGTCAATTTATTTATATTTAACATTATGTGATATGTTTTTTTTCATAACAACCATTTAAATAAAATTCAAAAAAATTCCATTAAAAATAAAAATAAAATTGTTTATGTTGTTGAGTTTATTAATTTGTTTAACCGTGACTTTTAACCGCAGGTACAAGAAATATTACAGAACATTTTTCCTAATTAACTTTTAATTTTTTTTTTTTTTTTTTTCTTCTCAGTTAATGGGCTTCTTTAATTTTTAGTTTTGTTTAAGACAGTTTGATCATTATCTGAAAGTTAGTTGATGCATAGTTCTGTAAAATTCCTCTTTAAATTTGTTTGAATTTCTCTTATATCTTGTTGGTGGAGTTTTATTCTTAACCGACAGTTCCTATTTAACCGACAATTCCTGTGGCAGGATATAATTAAATTTAGTGGAACTAAACAGTTCCTGCATAACTGACAGTTTCTGCACAAACATTCCTTTTATATATATATATATATATGTTTAACACACAGTTTCTCTTTAACTGACAGTTCCTGTTTAACACAAACACAAACACAAACACAGTTTCAAACTTAAACAGTTTCTAAGGTTCCTATATAAAATATAAAATATACCAAATAAAAATAAGGAACAAAATTGTATTTAACACAAATTAGCACAACTGACAGTTCCTGTTTAACTGAAAGTTCCTGATTAATGGGATTTTTTTAAAAACAGTTCCTCATTAACATAGTTGTAACATTATACAGAGATTTTAAAAGTTTTTGTTTAACCGATGTCCATGCATTAACCTACAGTTTCTTTTAACACAGTTTCATTTATGCCAGTTTGTTATCTTGATGCTTCTATTCCTTAACAACCATTTAAATAAAATCTCCTGTTTAACTTAAAGTTCCTGTTTAAAATAAAATTATTTATAATACACACTGAGTTTATGTTTAACCAACACTTTCTATTTAACTGACAGTTCTTTTTTAACCCCATAGCTCCTGTTTAACTGACAATAAGCTATAATTTTCGTTCCTGGTTGATGTTTCAGGTCAAGCCGCGCGGAGAGAGACAGCCCCCCACCCCTGCCCCAGAAGGAAGGCCGCCGGTCACACCCGAGTTTGATCGACTCCATGTCGAGCAGCACGTCCAGCTGCACCCCGACGCAGTCCCCCCACGCCAGCCTGGTGATGAACGCCCCCCTGCATGGACCGGTCGTACAGCTCGGAGCTGGCGACTCCCGTGAGTGGCTCCTCGCTCACCCACTCACCGGCCAGCAGCACGGGATCCAGTCTGAACCGGTCGCAGGAGGACCTGGCTGGGGGGAGCAGCAGCGAGCCCGGCGACTTCTTCCTCAAGTCCTCGCGCAGCAGCAACAGCAGCATCAGCTGCAGCAGCAGGACGAAGCAGTCGTCGTGCGACGAGATCAACCTCCTCACCGACCGGATCCAGCAGCTGACGTCGAGCATCGAGGACGTGCCTCCGCCGTTGCCGTCGAAGCGTTTCCACCGCATGCTGTCCACGTATGACAACCTCGTCCCCGACCCTGTGACGTCCACCGGCTTGGTCGTCATGGTCGGCGGCAGCGCTGCTGCTGCTGGCAGGACGATGCTGGTCAGCAAGGCGGCGGAGTCGCGCTTCGTCCCCTCGTCGACCAGCAGCTCACACTCGTCGCACTCGTCGTCGGGTGTGTTCACGCAGAAGACGTCGTCGAGCGTGGTGACGGTGTACACGGAGGAGCGCGGCAGCTCGCAGGAGACCTACTCCAGCTCGGAGACGTTCTCCTCCGGCACCAGTCACTCCAGCATGGAGAGTCTGCCCAAGGGAGTCCCGCCCCCCCTGCCTCCGAAGAAAGCTCACAGTACGTTTTGTCACACAGGGTTTTGTGTTGTTTTGTGTTTTATGTGGGTTAGTTTGTGTGTCTGTTTTCAGTGGATATTTTGAGTTAGAGAGAGAGAGAGAGAGAGAGAGAGAGAGAGAGAGAGAGAGAGAGAGAGAGAATAGTTTTGTTTATTATATTTTTTCTCTCTCTGTTTCTCTCTGTCTGTCTTTCTGTTTTTTATATGTTTTCTGTTTGTCTCTGTCTCTTTTTTTCTCTGTCTCTTTCTCACTGTCTTTTCTGTTTGTTTGTCTGTATGTTTCTCTTTTGTATGTAACTGGTTTATGTGTCTGTCTGTGTGTTTTGTGTTACCAGTACATTATATGTATGTGTAACTGTCTGTGTGTTTGTCTGTATGTGTAACTGTCTATATGTTTGTCTGTAACTGTATGTACATGTAACTGTCTGTGTGTTTGTTTTACCAGTACATTATATGTATGTGTAACTGTCTTTACGTGTAACTGTCTATATGTGTAACTGTATGTACATGTAACTGTCTGTATGTGTAACTGTCTGTACGTGTAACTGTCAGTATGTGTAACTGTCTGTGTTTGTCTGTTCATGTAACTGTTTGTGTTTGTTTGTGCAACTGTATGTGTGTTTGTCTGTACGTGTAACTGTCTGTATGTGTAACTGTCTGTGTGTTTGTACATGTAACTGTGTTTTTCTGTCTGTGTAACTGTCTGTGTTTTTGTGTGTAACTGTATGTGTGTTTGTCTGTATGTGTAACTGTCTGTACGTGTAACTGTCTGTATGTGTAACTGTATGTGTAACTGTATGTGTAACTGTACATGTAACTGTCTGTACGTGTAACTATGTGTAACTTTGTCTGTGTAACTGTGTGTTTGTCGGTATGTGTAACTGTGTGTTTGTCTGTACGTGTAACTGTATGTGTAACTGTCTGTACATGTAACTGTCTGTAACTGTCTGTGTGTTTGTACATGTAACTGTCTGTACATGTAACTGTCTGTGTCTGTACATGTAACTGTCTGTGTGTTTGTACATGTAACTGTCTGTACATGTAACTGTCAGTATGTGTAACTGTCTGTGTGTCTGTTTGTCTGTGTAACTGTGTATCTGTCTGTCTGTATGACTGTTTGTCTGTCTGTGTAACTGTCTGTGTGTTTGTTTTCCCAGTACACGACTACATGAGGACATTCGGCTCGTACACTCAGCCCTCCTCTCTCGAGTGCATTTCTCGTCACTCCATCAACTTCTACGAGGCCCAGTGGCACCAGCACCAGATGGAGCTGTTCCAGCCGATGTACCCGCGCTCCAACACCTTCAGCGTCATCTCCGACATCTCCAACCTCAGCTCAGAGACGTCGTTCAGCAGCGAGTCGCCGGACAGCTTCGCCAAGATTCCAGCTCTGCCTCTCAAAACTAAACGGGTAAAGTTTGAAAACAAAATTGTTTTTTTGACCACAACTCAAAAATAAAACAGCTTGAATGCCTTTTTAGTGAACAAATCCAAGAACTTTTTTTCTTTTTCTTGTAATTTAATTCTTGTAAAATTGAGATAAGATTGCGCAGAAGTTATGATTTCAATGTATTCTTTTCATAAACGTGATAACCAAGTTCTAGATCATTTACTAGGCAAACTAGGAATTGGGTGTGTCATGATTTTTCAAGATTTTTCAAGATTTTCTGTCTCTGTCTGTCTATCTACCTATGTAGCTATCTGTCTAACTGTCCATCTGTATTTCTCTCTGTCTCACTGCCTATATATATATATATATATCTGTATATTTATAATGTATCTGTCTACCTTTATCTATTTTTTGCTTTATCTACCTACCTACCTACCTATTTATCTATCTATCTATCTATAATAGACAATGATTGTGTATATATATATATATATATACAATCATACATACATGCAAACATACAAACATACATACATATAAAATAAACAATGATAAGTAAAGCACAACAATTAAAAAACTAAATTGAAACTTCCTCCTCTAAAGCTGGTTTTGTGGTAATTTTGTTTTTCTGAAATCCAGATAAATGGTCTGGCATTCTGTTTTTTAATATTGTGTTTTTTATTTATATTCACTGTGAACTTTAATATGTTTTAGACATACTTTTGTTAAAGTTTCTATGAGAAACCATCATGAAAGACTTGCTGTTTGTTAACAAAAAAATAAAATTTTAATTTTGACAGTTTGACGCAGGTTTGAACCGGCAGAGTCTGGGATCGACATGTTCCAGTAATTCTGAGACATCAAACAGCACAGGAGACGTGAGAGAGAAAACCTGCAGCATGTTTGAACCAGCACAGAAACACAGCTCTTTGTGAGATTTCCAGTTTATCTGTGTAAAAACACACACACACACACACAGAAACACACAGAAACACAGCTCTTTGTGAGATTTCCAGTTTATCTGTGTAAAAACACACACACACACACACACACACAAACACACACACACACAGATTGTTGTTTATCACACACAAAAACACAGCTCTTTGTGAGATTTCTAGTTTATCTGTTTAAAACACACACACACACATACACACACAGAAACACAGCTCTTTGTGAGATTTCCAGTTTATCTGTGTAAAAACACACACACACACACACATACACACACAGAAACACAGCTCTTTGTGAGATTTCCAGTTTATCTGTGTAAAACACACACATACACACACATATACACACACACATATACACACACATACACACACAGAGAAACACAGCACTTTGTGAGATTTCTAGTTTATCTGTGTAAAAACAAACACACATACACACATGTTTGTTTATCTGTAAAACAGACAGCTCACACAGAGAAACATGTTTTTGTTGTTTATCTGTGTAAAAACACACATACACACACATACATACACAGAAACACAGCTCTTTGTGAGATGTTTATCTGTGTAAAAACACACACATACACACTCATACATACACACACACATACACACACACACACACAAACAAATACACACACACAAACTTAAGATTTAGTAATTATAAAACATTTTAAATTTAAAATAAACCTGTATATTATAATTAATAATACTAAAATTTATCACAGACACACACACACACACACACACACAAAACACACACATATATTTTTGTACCAGTGAGTTTGAACTATAAGTAGTTTTGTTGCTGTGTATGAAATGAAGAGTGTTAACATTGCAGTGAGTTCAAACGACAGTCGGCTCCTGGGCAGGTTCAGTTGTCTGTGGCTCCTCTCGCTGTGCCTGAAGTGACTCCTGCTCCTGTTACACCAGAGGAGAAACCACAGATACAGAAAGACGCTGACTCAGACTTCGCTGAGCTGAACCCTCTTGACGATGTCGACGTCTCCGATCAGCTGATCAGGAAAAAACCTGTAAGTTTTTTATTTTTATATATATATATTTTTTGTTTAGTTATGAATTAATACACCCATACACACAGACATAAACACACACACACACATACACACACACACACACACAGATATAAACTTACAAACACACTGACATACACACACAGCCACAGTAACACACAGACACAGACACAGATACACACAGACACAGACACACACACAGACACAGACACAGAACACACAGACACACACATACAGACACACAACCAACAACAACAACACACACACACTCATACAAACATACATACATACATTAAAACACACATAAAAACAAAAAGACAACAACACACACACAAATACATATATTAACATGTATCACACACACACACACACACAAACACCTACACACAAGCACACACAAAAAGAACACACACAAACAGACCAAATGTCTGTAATTTTGTTCCACTACTTTTCACCATTTTGAATCAACATCATTTGTTCCATCCTCCCAGAACTTGTCATCTTCCTGAGTTAGTGATGAACTGGTCTAAAATCCTCCAGAAATATAAAGGGAAGATAGGAAGGTGTGTGTGCATAAAACATCCCTTAATATAGATGAGAAGACAATAAAGCCATGAATGAATAAATGAATGAATAAATAAATAAATAAATGAATAAATAAATTTTAATGTTTTTTTCTCTGTCCAGGGAGAAGATGGACCTGATATTCGAGGAGGTTTTATTGATCCTCTTGTTGTACATGCAACAGCTGCAGGAAAATCAGGTAAACAAAAAAAGTGTTTTGTTTAAATTTTGTCTCTCACGTTCTCTAGTTCAATTCCCTGTATAGAGAATGCAGACACTCCAAGCATGAGGGTAGCTGGCTTATGCACCATGAATGTTTTGTTCATATTTAGACGTTCATGTGTGTTTGTGAGACAGAGAGAGAGAGAGAGAGAGAGAGAGAGAGAGAGAGAGAGAGAGAGAGAGAGAGAGAGAGAGAGAGAGAGAGAGAGAGAGAGAGAGAGAGAGAGGTTGTTAGAGAGAGAGAGAGAAGAGAATAGAAAGTTTTGTTAGGTTTACATTTTAATTGTTAAATATTGTTTTGTCTGAAAAAAAGTAAATGTCTGTGTGCATGAGAGAAAAATGATAGAGACAGAGACAGATGTTGAGGAGTTTTTGATTATAGATATACATTTATAGAAAAAGTTTAAGAAGAGACAGAATGGAGAGAGAGAGAAATTCTGGATTATAGAGATACATTTATAGAGAAAGTTTAGAAAGAGAAAAAGAGAGGGAGAGAGAGAGAGATTTCTGATTATAGATATACATTTATAGAGAAAGTTTAGAGAGAGAGTGTTTGAGAGAAAAAGACTGAATATTAATGATAATAATTTGAAAGTTTTAAATGAGACACTGAGTGTATGTTTTTTTTTTTTTATTTTATACTTCTCAGAGTAAAAATCATATTTAGTACAAAAATAATTAGTTACTTGTTTTACACATCTCTGATATAAATGAAGATTTTCTCACTGAGGCAAATCTGGAAAGATGTAAATATGCATGCTCCACTATGTCATTTTATCATATATTTTTTTTTCCCTCCTAAAAGGCTCTCAGGGTGACCTTGTAAACCAGGAAGGTAAGACAAAAGTTACTTCCCCTTCATCACAAACAAAAATCTCTCTGCATGAGTCAAGTTACTATCTCTCAGTTAATCATACTGGTTGTCATGGTTATCAGTTACATCTCTGTCATTGTTCCTGTTGTCATGGCTTTTACAGTTGTATTTTCTTTGGTTTGTTCTTGCAGCAGTGTAGAATGTAGCATTTTTTTTTTTTTTTTTTTTTGTTTTTGTTTTGGTGGTAGGTAGTAAACGCTGATATTTAGTAGCGTGCATGGACAAATTGATACTAATTTTAATAATATGTTGATGAAAATGAAGTTATAAATAGTTATTAATATTATTTTCTTTTATTATTATTGTTGTTAACAGTTATAGAGGAAAGTTATTTTTGTTTTATTATTTTAAAAATATTTATATTTATTATCTAGCATTCAGGATTATTGTCTAGTAACAGTACGAATAAGGTTTAAATAAATATTTTCATTTAAATATGCTGTCTGTTCTGCAATAATAATATAACTTTATATATGCGCATATTCACCAATTTTTTATTTTGTTTTTGTCTTTCTCTCTCTCTCTCTCTCTCTCTCTCTCTCTCTCTCTCTCTCTCTCATTCTTTCTCTCTCTGTGTGCGACTGTTTTTTTCTGTCTCTCCTTCCCTTTCTGTTTCACTCCTTCTCTCTCTCTGTTTGTAATAATAATAATTAATAAGAAAATTTACTGATCTTCTGTAACATTCAGTTTTAATTCTGCACCCTCTATTTACTTACAAAAAAATCTACTGTTATCTTCAGATATTTTAGAAAATATAAACAAAAAAAATATATAAAAAGAAGGAATTAGTTCAGACATTTTGTAAAAACGAAGATTATAAAATATTTTGTATATCAGTTAAATAATTGTTTTTTTTAAATCTTAAGATCCTTAGCACATAAATTTTATGATTCCTCTGAATCTGTGTGTGTATGTGTGTCTGTCTGTGTGTCTGTGTATGTTATTAAATGACTCTATCATGTTGTATCTTATTAATAGTTTCCTTAAAAATGCTTTAAGTAGGTGATTGACTGCTGTTTTTGTTATTATTATTTTAATTATTATTATTATTTTCATTTTTGTTATTATCGTTGTTGTTGTTGTAGGTGTTAACAGTTTTTACTAAAAGTGCGCTGATTTTGATGTTCCTGTTAAAACAGCAGCATGGTCAACACTTTTTGTAAAATTTACTGAAACTAAATTTAAATTATTGTTCATTTTGTTATTTTGTTATTTTTATTTATTTATTTATTTATTTTATTATTTTGTTATTTTTATTTATTTATTTATATATTTATTTATTTATTTATTTTTTATTTTTTTATTTTTTTTTATTTTTTTATTTTTATTAAATTTTATTTATTTATTTATTTTTATTTGTTTTATTATTATTTTTTTTTTATTTATTTATATATTTATTTATATTTTATTTTTTTTTATTTTTTTATTTTTATTTATTTATTTAATTTATTTATTTATGTTATTTATTTATTTTTGTTTTATTTATTTATTTATTTATGTTTATTTATTTTATTATTTTGTTATTTTTATTTATTTATTAATTATTTATTTTTTTTATTTATTTCCTTATTACTTATTTACTGTTGTCATGTTAGACTAAAATTTTAAATCAATATTAAACCTCACTTTTTCTATTTTCTTATACTTTTATTTTTTTTTTTATAAAGTTTGAATGTCCTCTTTTGTTTTTGATAAAACGTAAAAAACACTAACAGGCTAATACACATCCTCCAATACACAATTTTAAAATAATTCGAATAACAGATAAAAAAAAAAAATAAAATATATTATTCTTCAAATTGTGCTTTTTAGGTTAGAATATATAGTTTAGTTATTTTATTTATTCTTAAGATACAAAAAAAAATTGTGGTAGTTTTTTTTTTTTTTGCTTTTTATTGGTTTTTATTTCATTGATATTTGATGTTTGTTGTTATTTTCAGTGTTTTAATTGGGTCTTTTATTTTTATTTTTTCTCTGGTAGTTTTTTAATTCTCCCTATTAATAATTTAATCAGAAAATTGTGTTTGTTGATCCTTGAATTTCCAAACCTGTAACAGAGCACTATTTCTTTTTATATATATATTTTTTTACTCAGAACATTCAAAATAATCTCCAAAATAAATAAATAAATAAATTGTAGGAAAATTATAATAAATGAAATCTTAAATGTTACATAAATATATATGTGTCTATGTATGTATGTATGTATGTATCTAGATATATGTTTGTGTGTTTGTGTGTGTGTGTGTGTGTGTGTGTGTGTGTGTGTGTTTAAAACTTTTTTAGATTTAATGTTACTGGCATTTAAATTTAAAATTTTTATTTATTTTACCTGTTGTAAATTCATGCTGACATTTTGTTAAATTTTATTCCTCACATTTAACATTAAATCATTTCCACTGTATTTATCCATTAATTTTTTTAAATTATATTTATTTATTTTATTTTATTTTTTTTTTCAAATTTTAATTTATCTTCCCCATTCCTTAATTAAAACATAAATGTGATGAAACAATCCATATAAAATTCCCACACACAAATTCTTGCATCATCTGTCTTTCCCCTAACTTCAAACATCAGTTTTACCACATCTTTTGTCTGCACCATTTTTTGTTATTATTATTAACATGCGTGTACATTCTTACTGGTTTCTGTCAGGTTAAAAACCAGAATGAACGAAAGAAAAGTCAGATTTCTTTATAGTGTTTTATCAATTTTTAAATAATAGTCTTTTATCAGAAAAATGTTAATATGAATAATTGTATCTATATTAAATTAAAAATAATATTCAGATCGTTTTTCATGCAGTCTTTTCATAAATTAACACACATGCACATGCTCACAGACACATGCACACACACACACACACACACACACACACACACTAAAACAGACATATATATATATATATACTTACATACTCACATAAATCTTTCAATTTCATTGTTTAATATTGTAAATAATATCACAATGTTCCCCTCATATTTTTTTAAATTATTTTTTTAATATTGAATTTAAATAATTCACCATCTTCAGACCTTTTTTTTTTTTTTTTTTTTCGTCACATTTTTTGCAGAGTTTATATACCAGGAAGCGTTTCTCACCACTTACCGAACCTTCATCTCTCCGAAAGATCTGATAGAGAAGCTTCTTTACCGATTCTACAAGTTCCAGCATGCGACAGACAGCAAGAAGCGACTGGGGAGAAATTCCTTCTCACTTCTCATCAGAGTGATTGACGAGCTTGGGTAAATCAGTTTTTTTCAATTTTCGAGAAATCTTCATTTTTTTTATACAACTGATAGATCCTCTGATCCTCTGATCCTCAGTCAAGGAATTTTTGTTTGTTTTTGATGTGTGAAATATTTCTTTGTTATTAGGAAAGTATCAGTTTCTAAAAATTCTTGACAAACTTGAGTGATTTGGGGTGGAGGGTTGGAAAAATGTTTGTGTAATGTGTGTGACAGAAATTGAATTTTATTTTCGTATTGCTTTTTTAAATTATTATTATTATTATTATTATTATTATTATTATTGTTATTATTATTATTATTATTACTATTATTATTATTATTATTATATTATTATTATTACTATTATTATTATTATTATTATTATTATTATTATTATTATTATTATTATTATTATTATTATTATTATTAAGTAAAATAAAATATTATCTTCACATCCACATACTCCTACTCATAAAATTGTTAATGTAAATGAGCTGAAAGAGAGAAATAACATTTGTTGACAAATGAAATTGTAATTTTTTTTTTTTTTTAATGCTGTTATATGGTGGGTAAAATAATTATTTATTTATCCATGTGACAAATGATATTTTAGATTTATATGGAGTTAGATGATGAAGTATTTTATTTTATTTCAGCTGTATGGAGCTGGATGATGAAGTGGTTAAGAGGATGATGGACTTGGTGTTTGACCTCATCAGTCAGGGGGAGCTGACGTTTGCTCGTATCTTGAGAAACATTCTCATTGAGAAGTGTGAGAAGAGGCAGCATTCTCTGTCAGAAGCAAACAACCAGGCCCCCATACAGTCAATCAACCTGAACTCAGCGTACGTCTGATTTAATAACCTCTCTCTCTCTCTCTCTCTCTCTCTCTCTCTCTCTCTGTGTGTGTGTGTGTGCTCATGAAGAAAAGTTGTTAATGATTAAAAAAAAATCAGATTGTTGAAGCATTTCAGACAAATCATTATGAACTTGACTTTTTATATCTTGTACTTTACTGAATTAAATATAAAATTAAAAATAAGTTCGGATGTTTTGTATTTTAGTCAGCCTGATTTGCTGCATTTCAAGTCACATGACATAGCTGAACAGATGACTCTACTGGATGCTGAACTGTTTCAGAGAATAGAGGTAAACACAGTTTTAACTTGTTTTAGTAAAATATCAGTATTTAACTTCATACAAACTTTCAGCTGTTTCAGACATTAGAGGTAAACACAGTTTTCAGTTTTAACTTGTTTTAGTAAAATGTCAGTATTTAACTGTCGTATTTAACTGAATTATATCTTTGTAAGCGTGTATATGTTTTCAAATCTGACTCAGACCTGCTTATACAACTATACCTCAAAATACACACTTTACACAAACACAGACATAGACAGACACATATACACACAGACACACATACACAGATATATACATACAAACATTAAAAAACAACAACGAAACCCATGTAATCACACAACACAAATGCATATTCATGCTCTCATAAACACAAGCACACAGAAATATACATACAAATACCTCTTTTTTTTTAAATACCTGAACAAGAAATGACCAGTGTAATACAGAGATGAATGAGATACCAAATGAAGCTTACAAAACTGAAAAAAAATGTTTTAATAATTCCAGTCAGCCAAAATGTCACTTAAGACCCATTTTGATGTGACAGGTCACATACATTCATACACATCGTCATTCTCAGTTACATACACAGAGAAACACATACTCATTATGAATGTAACATGTTCTCGTACTCCTTCTATGATTTGTTATCAAATCTGCAGTCAAATATTTGACAAGTTTTTAAGACACTTGTTTCTGAAAAGTGTCTGAAGTTTTGTTGATGTAGATTAATGTAGACTAATGTAGATTATTTTACTTGTACAGATTCCTGAAGTTCTCCTGTGGGCTTAGACTGAGTCCTAAAACACACTTTCAGAGCACTTCAACAAAATGTCTTACTGGTATTATGTTATTTTTATACATAACTCACTTCACAGAGCACTTCAACAAAATGTTTTACTGGTATTATGTTATTTTTATACATAGTTCACTTCACAGAGCACTTCAACATAATGTCTAACTTGACTCAGCTAATATTTGAGTTTTTAGCCTTCTTTCATAATTGTATAAATAATTATGAATATTATTTCTTTGATATCTGGAATATATAAAAGCTTAAAAATAATGACACCAAAAATTTGTATAAAAATACATGTGTGTGTGTGTGTGTGTTTGTGTGTAATATAATTATTATTATTATTTTTCAGGGTTCGAACTAGAATTCTTACTCAAGATGATCCGAAGGAGAGAGAAAAATGTTTAATTAAATTCATCAAAATTATGAAGGTTTGCACACAGCTTAATTCTGTAATTCTGTGAACTGACCAAGGCCACGTTATAACCAGATTTGACATATTGTATATCCAATAATTAAACTTTGACCTTCATTGTATATAAAATTATAGATATATAATATATAGTATAGTATATATTATATTAGATGGTTTGGGTTCAAACAGTCAAACACTATTTATATTTCATTATAAACTAATTTCTTCACTTTAGACACAATTTATCTATCTGTCTATTACATTTCTGTCTGTCTCTATCTATTATCTAATCTATCTATCTCTTTCTATCTATCTATATCTATCGATCATTTTCTTTGTCTTTATTACTTAATTATTGCAAGCTTACAAGATATTAACTAATAACAAACATCATCAATATTTTTAAAAAATTTTGTTTATAAATTTCAGCATCTTCGCAAGATGGCTAATTTCAACTCGTACCTGGCAATCCTGTCTGCTTTAGACTCTGCTCCTGTTCGCAGATTGGAATGGCAGAGACAGAATTTAGAGGTGAGTTTTTTCATTTAGTCAAAATTATTATTTTATAAAGTACGTTTCAGAAATCGTTTCATCATGAAATTCTGTACAGCAGGCTATAGACTACCTTGTGTATGGTGTATAGTACGTTTACTTCAGGAAAGGAGGCTGTAGACTATGTTGTTTCAGTCATGTAATAGGTTTGTTTCAGGAAAGGAGGATGTAGACTATGTTGTTTCAGTCATGTAATAGGTTTATTTCTGGAAAGGAGGGTGTAGACTATGTTGTTTCAGTCGTGTAATAGGTTTACTTCCGGAAAGGAGGGTGTAGACTATGTTGTTTCAGGAAAGGAGGGTGTAGACTTGTTTCAGTCATGTAAGAGGTTTATTTCAGGAAAGGAGGGTGTAGACTATGTTGTTTCAGTCATGTAGTAGGTTTATTTCTGGAAAGGAGGGTGTAGACTGTTGTTTCAGTCGTGTAGTAGGTTTATTTCTGGAAAGGAGGGTGTAGACTATGTCGTTTCAGTCATGTAGTAGGTTTATTTCTGGAAAGGAGGGTGTAGACTATGTCGTTTCAGTCATGTATTAGGTTTATTTCTGGAAAGGAGGGTGTAGACTATGTCGTTTCAGTCATGTAGTAGGTTTATTTCAGGAAAGGAGGGTGTAGACTATGTTGTTTCAGTCATGTAATAGGTTTATTTCTGGAAACGAGAGTGTAGTCTATGTTGTTTGAGTCATGTAAGAGGTTTATCTTAAAGAAAGGCTGAACTCGGCATATCATGTGTTTGATTTCCCACTAACAGGAAAATCTTTTATTTTCACTTGTGTCTGTCGTATGTTGATGTTTGTAAACATAATTTTATAACTAGCTTGTTAAATGACTTTCAGTCGTGATTATGAGAGAGAGAAATTTGTTTCAGTTTTTTTGTTTTTTTTTAACATTTTCTCATAGACAGCACATACCATGCTGTTTGGTTAAAGATGTAAACACATTGGTTCAGTTAAGAATTGGTCCAGTGGACAGATTTAAGTAGGATTGGTGTGTGTGTGTGCGTCTGTATGTGTGTGTGTTTGTATGTGTGTATAAGTATGTGTGTCTGTCTATCTGTCTGTCTACATAATATGCTTCAGGGTTACATTTTCACCTTGGGGTGACTCCACCCAGTCACTCCCTTTCTTCAACTTTGTTCCTTTCAAGTCATCCCATTATCAAACCCTTCATTTCATTCTTGGTATTCCATCACAAGCAGTTCATATCACTGCAGTGAGAATTTCTCTTTACAAATTCAGTAAATGATATACAGGAGCAACAGCAAATTAAATTTATTATGATATAAAAAAATAATAATATAAAATAAAATACATATAAAATAAAATACAATATAAAGTAAAACACAATATAAAATAAATGTAATATAAAATAAAATTCAATATAAAGTAAAACACAGTATAAAGTAAAATATAAAATACTGTTTTAAGCTTTGTTTGTGTACTTGCAGGCTCTGAAGGAATTCTGTCAGCTCATAGACAGTTCTTCTTCATTCCGTGCCTACAGACAGGCACTCT
The DNA here is from genome assembly GCA_012295275.1 of Chrysomallon squamiferum. Taxonomy (NCBI): domain Eukaryota; kingdom Metazoa; phylum Mollusca; class Gastropoda; order Neomphalida; family Peltospiridae; genus Chrysomallon; species Chrysomallon squamiferum. The sequence continues at coordinate 31,555,019 of CM022672.1, read as the reverse complement.
CAGAAACAGAACCACCCTGTATACCTTACCTGTAAGTATTACCTGTGTACCTTACCTGTATTACTTGTATACCTTACCTGTAAGTATTACCTGTGTGCCTTACCTGTAAGTATTACCTGTATACCTTATCTGTATACCTTACCTGTGTTACCTACCTGTAAGTCTTACCTGTATACCTTACCTGAAAGTTTTACTTGTATACCTTACCTGTAAGTATTACCTGCATACCTTACCTTTAAGTATCATATACTGTATACCTTACCTGTAAGTATCATATACTGTATACCTTACCTGTAAGTATCATATACTGTATATCTTACCTGTAAGTATCATATACTGTATACCTTACCTGTAAGTATCATATACTGTATACCTTACCTGTAAGTATTATATACTGTATACCTTTCCTGTAAGTATTACCTATATATCATACCTGTAAATATCATTTATGATTATATTATACTTCATATTATTTTTTGCTATCTGTTCATTAACTTGGTGTTATATACATACATTTCATTCCATTAAAGTATTTTATTATCTGTGAATTTAATATTTAAATTGCATCTATACAGGAGTTATGTGTACTGAGCTGTAGCACACATTTAATATCTGTTATGTAATAACTACTGTTATTCATATAAAAATTAATTTTAACAGTATGTAACATATCAGCTGTATTGTACCCAAACCCAATATTTATCTACTTAATCTTTTATTTCCTAATTATTATTATTGACAACAAAGTGCAAGAAAAAAATAATGTGTTTAATGAAATATATAAATATATATATTACAATTTTTAAAATGTTTATTTATATTTAAAATAGGGGACTTTATTTTCACTATGAATCATAACATGTAACTTATATCTGTTTATTTTTAATTGTTATTTATTTATTTTCTTTAGCAGAATTTACTAATTCTTGTGCAAGAAGCCATTTTAAATTTTGTTTTGTAATTTTCACAGAGGACTGATATTACAAGATCTAACGTTTGTCAAGATAGGAAACCAGGATTTGTTACCTGACGGCAGCATCAACATGGCCAAACGATGGCAACAGTTTAATATTCTTGATGGAATGCGACGATTCAAAAAATGGTAAGTACAAAGTCTGTGACTGGTTTTCATTTTACAGTAAATAATATTATTGATGATAATCAAGAAAAGATTTCTTTATAAATTTTTTTAAAATCCAGTTTTAGAAATTTGTTCAACAGTCAGTTAACATTTATTGCATTAAAACAAGTAATTCATAACAATGATGATGATGAAACTGCAGAAAATATAATTTCACAGAATGTATTTTACAATGATTTAAACTTTTCCTGCAGTAATTTTACAAATATTTTAAATATTATTTCAGTAATGTTACAAAGATTTTTATTTTTATTTCAGTTAATTTTACAAAAATATTTTTTAAAAATGACAATAAATTTTCAAAGATATTAAAATTTTATTTCAGTAATTTTACAAAAGAGTTTCAATTATATTTCAGTAATTTTACAAGTTTAAATTTTACAAAAAGAGTTTAAATTTTATTTCAGTAATTTTACAAAAAGGTTTAAATTTTATTTCAGTAATTTTTAAAAAGGATAAATTTTATTTCAGTAATTTTAAAAAGATTTTAAATTTTATTTCAGATTTTTTAAAAAGATTTTAAATTTTGTTTCAGTAATTTTACAAAGTTTAAATTTTGTTTCAGTAATTTTAAAAAAAGAGTTTAAAATTTGTTTCAGTAATTTTAAAAAAGATTTAAATTTTATTTCAGTAATTTTAAAAAAAGTTTAAATTTTATTTCAGTAATTTTAAAAAAAGATTTTACATTTTGTTTCAGTAACTATGGTTTCAAGAAGAATGAGAAGATTCTGCAGTTTTTCAACAACTTCGACAACTACCTGAGTGAGGAGACGTTGTGGCAGATCTCGCAGAGAATAAAACCCAGAGACGTGAAACGAAGAGTCGAGACCGACTGCTGAGTCCGTAAACATCGACTACGTAAACACTGACTACGTAAACATTGACTATGTAAACATTTGGACTCAGTAAATGTATGTCTGAGTAGACATGAACTGTGTAAACATTTGAACGTACGTAAACGTATGGATTCAGTAAACATGTGAACACAGTAAACATGAGGACTAAATCTGTGGACCTAATAAACTTGTAGTCTAAGTAAACATCTGGACTCAGTAAACGTACGGACTAAGCAAACATGAAGTAAACATGTCTACTGAGTAAACATGAATTGAGTAAACATGTCTACTGAGTAAACATCTGGACTCAGTAAACATGGACTAAGCAAACATGAAGTAAACATGTCTACTGAGTAAACATAAATTCAGTAAACATAAATTCAGTAAACATGAATTCAGTAAACTTGTTGAGTGATACACATGGATCTTGTAAACACGGCTTCAGTAAGTTTAAAAAGTCCAAGCCCATCTGGACTCAGCAAGCATGGACTATGTGCACTCAGTAAACTGATTGAATCAGTAAACGAGTGGAGTCAGTAAATGTGAAAATCAGTAAACTGGAAACAGTAATTGGAAGGTTGAAAGAAGTCTTTGTGCAATATTTGAAAGAATACATACATATATATATATATATATATATATATATAGATATATATGGATCTGAAGAAATGTGAAAAACTTGTGTAAAAATGTGATATGTATGAAAATCTGTTTTGTTTGCCGATTTATAATACATACATACATATATACTTATATATACATACATATATATATATATATATATAACTGGTATAAGCATTTAAAAATCCATGAGGAGTTTAAAACAGAGATAATTTCATGAGGAGTTTTTCAAAAATTATTTATGAAAAGTTGTACTGTTCTGTGATGGAGTAAGAACATTGGTGGAATGCAAATATTTATAGAACCTTGTTCAGAAGTTACTCTCAACCACCTCTGTTATGAAGTGGAGAAAAAAAGAAAGTTGTATTTTAATATTTAAAAAAGTGTGTGTTTCGAGATGGAGATTCTAAATCTGAGAGACTCTTGAAGAAACAAAGTTTGAAAGTTTCGCAGAAAAATAAGCTGTACAGTGTTTTCGTTGGCAAGTGTTAAAGTGATGTACTTTTCAGCTTGTGTTATTTCTAACAGATAGGTGTATAAGAGCAATATGTCACAGAGGTAATATAAGTAAATATCACACAGGTGTGAAATAACATTACACTGGGGAGAGTGCCTGGAGTTCAGTGACAAAGAATGTGAAAACTTCTATCACAGACATTTGTGAGAAGAATCAACCAGAATCAAAACCCTACGGATAATCTAAAGGATGTAAATTATCTTTATTCTTTAAAAAAAAGTGCAATATGTATATATATATTAATTTTTTTTTTGACATTAGTTCTGAATTTCGTTAGTAGATCATAGAAACTGAATTACAGACAAGTTTTGTTGTTAGGATATATAAATGAAAAGAAATGAAATAGAGGAACAGTTGAGTACAGGTGAAGCAATAAAAAGGAACACACCTTAGCACCTTTATACAGGTGTGAAGATTCTAAATTAAGTTTTAGACAGGTGAAAACCAAAAAAACCCCAAAAACAAATTGTTTAGAAGAATTTGTGTTGTATGTAAAAGTGGATACAGTACTGCTTATACAGGAGGATGCACAGGTGTAATGAGAGGTGAAGTGTGAGCAAATGAATGTTGACATTAATAACTGAGATGATTGTCTCATTCATCTTTTATTATTTCACTTCTGTCTGGATCTTGTTATAACTTAATACAACCTATAAACAAAAACTTTGTAGACTGCAAGTTCAAAATTCTAAACTGTAAACATTTCTGTTAAAAAAACAACAAAAAAAAAAAAACCATACCGTTATATTTTTTTTCTTTTAAGAATTGAATTTCACTTTGTCATAATGTGTCTGATTTTTTTTAATATTATACCACATGTTTGAGAAAAACATTCTCTTAATTTTAGTTTGTTTGTCATATTTGTTTTTGTTGAGATGTGATATCTCATGTGAGAAATACTAACTGCTGATAGTCTTTCTGAAACATGAACAAAGAATGAAGGATTGTAAATTTAAAAAAAACCCATCAACATTTGCTTATAACAGTTCCCAACAATCCTGGCAATTTGAAGATTTTTTTTTTTTTATATATATATATTATTGCATTTTTGTTAAGACTGAAGAGGTCAAGGTTAAATGAATAATTTTATATTCATAATGTGCATTGTCTGCTTGTATTTAAGAAAATATTTTCCATTGATCTCACTTGTTTGGAGATTCTGTCTTTCATATTTTCCATTATAACCACAGAAACAGGACAGAGAAAAATAAAAGATAAAAGAAATATCAATAAATAAAAAAGATATATAAATGCCATTTATAGATGTATTTATGTATGAATATGTTTTTAAAACTGATTTTTTAAGATTTTACATTAATTTCCGAGTTTGACAGAATGTTGTTATCACATGAAATTTGAAGAGATTTTAATCTGTGTCTAAGAAAATATAATAATTACAGATTTCTTTTTTAATTTTGGTGAAACTAAATATAACTTAATATAAAAAAATATGATATATATATATATATATATGAAAGAAATATTAAAATTTGTAAAAAATAAAAATAAAAATGTATCACATGGAATTTGCTTGAGCTGCCTGTTTCTCTAACATTTTTTGTTGCTAACAGAACAAATCATTATTTCTATTGTTCTTCAACTGCTGCCAGTTTAACACTTACACACAGCAAAACATTTACAAAAGGTTTATAAGTGGATTTTTGACTCTTAAACTTTCTTTTTGAAGTTAAACGTGTGAACACTGCTGATAAAGAAAAAACAAAAACAAACCCCAGAAAAACATGCATGAAACAAGGAGATGATCATCAAAAAAAAACGTTATTTTATACATCTGTTTTATTTGCAAGGAGTTATATATGTATCATTATCAAAGTGTGTATGTGTGTTATCACATTGTTTTGTAGCATTTTGTAATAATGATCAAGTCTTGAAGCATTTTCAGACTATAGCATTCTTTTTGGGGCATTTAACATAGCAGATTAAAAATGCAAGAGAAAAGTTTATAACAGTTTTTGTTTGAAAGATGACAAATACATCCCACTACAGTATCAAAAATAAACCCAGTATACTGATATATAATGATACGTTGATATATATACACTTATATATTGATATAAACTGATCTATTGATAACACACTGATATATTGATATATACTGATATGTTGATATATACTGATATATTGATATATACTGATATGTTGATATATATACTGATATATATACCAATATGTTTATATATACTCCTATATTGATACATGATACATTGATATACACTGATATATATATATATATATCTATACTGATATATTGATTATATGCAGATATATTGATATATAATGGTATATTGATATATACTGATATGTTGATATATACTGATATGTTGATATATATTGATACATGATACATTGATATACACTGATATATTGATATATATATATATCTATATCTATACTGATATATTGATTATATGCAGATATATTGATATATATACACACTGATATATATACTGAAATTTTTATATATATATCGAGTATAAAAGCCAGTTGTACAATGTTTGGTGTTTGTTTATATTCAAGCCAGTCTGAACGTTACCTTCACATAGAGCAATGATTTACTGTGGCAACGTAGATCCATTTATAAATAAATGTGTTGTGTGTGTGTAAGTATAAATCTAACAACACAGGCTTATTACAATTATTAAATTAAAAAAATGTGTTAGAGTGTGTAAAACTGACAATGTAGGCCTGTTACAGTTACTGCAAACAAAGGTGTTTTATAATATATATATCTCTGTGTGTGTGTGTGTGTGTGTGTGTGTGTGTGTGTGTGTGTGTGTAAATCTTTGAAAATGTATTTTAGGTTTGTTAAAATTGCAAACTGATGCATTATGTTAGTATATGCAAAATAGGCCTGTTACAGTTAAAAATGATTATATATGTTTGTGTGTGTAAAATTGGAGAGGCCTGTAGCATCACTAGGAGCAAACAGCAGTTTAATTATGAAGATTTATCTACACCACAGTCCGTACACTGATTCTTACATGCATGCCTGTGTTTATGCAGTCACAGTAAAATGAGCAGTGTTTGACAAGCTGATAACTATTTGCAATAAAAGTTCAAAAAAGCTGTGAGTAATTATGCAATTAAATGTGTTTTTTTTTATTGCCATTTCAGCTAGCTGTATGAGCGTGTGTGTGTTGTGTGTGTATTGTGTGTATGTACGAGTGTGTGTGTGTGTGTCTTTATGTGCATGTACATATGTGTGCATTTGTGTGCCAAATTATAAATATTTCATAATATATTAAATTTGTGAGGTGTTTTTTTTTTGGAGTTAATTTTTTTTTTTTTTTTTTTTTGTGTGTGTGTGTGTGTTGTTGTTTATTTTCTTAAGCTTTGCTCTGTTGTTTATTTATAAACTTACTTACGAAGCATTTAATCATGTTTTAAAATAAACTGCAGTGTTAATTAATACTCGTTTGTAAATGTTGTACTGTTTGTAAATATCAGCCTTGTCTTTAAGTGCATGATGACTGTTAAAAATATTTGTGTATTGTGTATATATTATATATTGTATATTATATATATATATATATATATAAGAAAATGTGCATCTGAAAAGAGTCAGTAGATGTAAAAATTGTGCCATTTTATTATTTAATAAGTGTCTGTACAGTGTATATATGTTTGTCTCTGTGTGTGTGTGTGTGTGTGTGTGTGTGTGTGTGTGTGTGTGATTGCTTGCATTTGCATGTTTATATATATAAATGTCTATGTCCTTGAATCATTTTAGTTTTTAATATTTTTCTCTGTGTGTGTTATAAAATTTAAAACCTTACATTTAATTTTTTTTTTTTGTCTTAATCTTTAAGTGAAGAATTAAACTTCTTATTATTTAAATATAATTGAAGAGTGCATCAGTGTTGAGTAAATCTTTGATAGGTGATTAATCAGTGCATGCACACTCAACAATCACTTGTCTCTGTTCATTGACTGACTGTCTGTCTGTATATAGATATACAAGATATACTAAACATACATATATACATATATATATATTCATGTACACATACACACACAGATGTGTATGTGTGTGTGTATATATATATATATATATATATATCAAAATGCATCCATACATTCTCGTACATGTACACATACACATACATACACAACACATGCATATAGAAACATAAAAATACCACATACAAAAACATAGGAATATGCAAAGACCTCTATATATGCATTATAGGTGATGTAATCATATACATGAGATAAAATCAAACATACATACATACATACATATATATATAGACACATACATATGTGTAATAATGTAAGATAAACATACATATACACACATATATATATATACACACATATATATATATACACACATATATATATATACACACATGCACACACACACACTTCAGTTTCAAATTCATCGTGACAAACTTACATAAACACTCTGAAGAAAAGAGACTTGGAATTCAAAGTAGAATATTTACTGTAAATGTATCCTTATTAACAAGACAGATAACTGCAGTTATTAACTGCAACTTGTAACAAATTTTAAACTTTCAGATTAAAATTTATTATAAGATGCAGTTAATCATCATAAAATTGTGTGTAACATACAAACACAAATTATATATAATGTAGATGTGTGTGTATATTTAACTTTGTATGTATATGTATGTATTTGAGTATGATGTGAGTGTGTGTTTATATTTGAGTACATGAGCGTGTGTGTGTGTGTGTGTGTGTCTGGTATGTTTTACATGTATATACAATTATAAATAAATGTATGATGGGAATGGAAGGTTATGAATGGCTTGAAATGGTTTCTTTGTAACAGTAAAACAATAACTATCACAAACAGTAAAATAATTTAAATATTATTATTTATATTAACGAATTACTGACACACTTTCAAGTCTGTGTTCTAAAAAAAAATAAAAAAAAATTTAACAGTTGTATTTTTGTGGTTTTTTTTTACATCTGGCTTTCTTCCTTAAATCTTTCTTCATCTGCTTGCTAATTTAAAAAAAAATAATAATATTTGTGTGTTTTGTCTGCTAGTATTTAAATCTGGTTATTTAAAATTTAACTCTTTTTCTCTTCCAGTCTTGAAATTAAAAGTGTTTTTCTCTAACTTATCGTTGATTATGTTATGTTTGTGGGTTTGTATGTATGAAACTAAATTTACATAGAATGAAAACTTAATAAATGACAAAAACTGTTAATATGTGTTTTTGTTTTTCTTTATTTTTAAAAGCTTAATTTTGTGCTACCTCAAGTACACACACACACAAACACACACACACACATATATAAAATATATAATTTTTTAAAATTAAATCTTTTCTTAGACAATTTAATATTTTTGGTTTTCTTCCATTTTAATTTTTAAATCTATTAATGCCACCAATCTTTTCTAATGACAAAGTATGATAAGACACATTCTGTGTTACTCCATTATAGCTCGATATTACTGATAACAGAGAAAGATCAAAAAGGCCTGACAGACTAAGCCAACGCAATTCTAGATACAGTAAACAATTTATTAAGCAATAATCTTTTATTTTTATTCTTGACAAAGTTTGTGGTAATAAAGCGATTGTAACTATAGTGTCTGCATTGTCTGCATATTTGGCTTCAAAGTTATAATATAACTAATATATCAAATTTTGAGATTATAAACTTTTTAATAATTAAAGCAAATACTACTGATGTACATCTTGAGTTATTTACTTATTTGTTTATTTTTAAAGAAAGCTGTACGTAGTCAGATGTAAGCTTGGCTCAGTTTTGAATTGTATTAAAATAATGAAACGTAAAGAAATACGCAATAATAAAAAAATAAAAAAAGGAAAACGAGGTCAATTGGGACAAATTACACTAGTCTCTTTTCCATCTGTACACCAAACCATGCAATCATCTGAACACCTGACAAACATGCCGTCAGGATCCTGACAGTCATTAAAACATGGTGGTACTGTTGGTGGTACTGCTGGTGGTGGTGCTGGTGGTGGTGCTGCTGATGTTGCACTTGTAGCTGATGTAGCTGATGTTGCACTTGTTGCTGATGTTGGACTTGTAGCTGATGTTGCAGATGTTGGACTTGTAGGTGATGTTGCACTTGTAGCTGATGTTGGTGATGTTGGTGACGTTGGACTTGTAGCTGATGTTGGTGATGTTGCACTTGTTGCTGATGTTGGTGACGTTGCACTTGTAGCTGATGTTGCACTTGTTGCTGATGTTGGTGATGTTGGACTTGTAGCTGATGTTGCAGATGTTGGACTTGTAGGTGATGTTGCACTTGTAGCTGATGTTGGTGATGTTGGTGACGTTGGACTTGTAGCTGATGTTGGTGACGTTGGTGACGTTGCACTTGTAGCTGATGTTGGTGACGTTAGACTTGTAGCTGATGTTGCTGATGTTGGTGACGTTGGACTTGTTGCTGATGTTGGTGACGTTGCACTTGTTGCTGATGTTGGTGACGTTGGACTTGTAGCTGATGTTGCACTTGTTGCTGATGTTGGTGATGTTGGACTTGTAGGCGATGTTGCTGATGTTGGTGATGTTGGACTTGTAGGCGACGTTGCTGATGTTGGACTTGTAGGTGATGTTGGTGATGTTGGTGACGTTGGACTTGTAGCTGATGTTGGTGACGTTGGACTTGTAGCTGATGTTGCACTTGTAGCTGATGTTGGTGACGTTGGACTTGTTGCTGATGTTGCACTTGTAGCTGATGTTGGTGACGTTGGACTTGTAGCTGATGTTGCTGATGTTGCACTTGTAGCTGAGGTTGCAGATGTTGGACTTGTTGCTGATGTTGGACTTGTAGCTGATGTTGCTGACGTTGGACTTGTAGCTGATGTTGCTGATGTTGGACTTGTAACTGATGTTGCAGATGTTGGACTTGTAGCTGATGTTGCAGATGTTGGACTTGTAGCTGATGTTGCGCTTGTTGCTGACGTTGGACTTGTAACTGATGTTGCAGATGTTGCACTTGTTGCTGACGTTGGACTTGTAGCTGATGTTGCA
>CM022672.1:31512393-31539893 GCA_012295275.1 Chrysomallon squamiferum | reverse complement strand
ACAGCTGCTGCTACCACTACAACTGCTATTAACAAGAAGAAAAATCCACGACTGAATTTAAATAGCTATTTAAAACAATTATTAGAATAATAACAAATCTGAAACACGGAAGTTCATTTACCGGAAGTAGGAGATGTTGCCGAAGTCACACTTGTCGCGGACGTTGCTGAAGTCGCACTTGTCGCGGACGTTGCCGACGTCGCACTTGTTGGACTAGTGGCGCTGGTCTGACTCGTAGCAGAGTATATAGCTCTGAAGAACAACAACTTGAATCATTATCTCTCTCTCTCTCTCTCTCTCTCTCTCTCTCTCTCTCTCTCTCTCTCTCTCTCTCTCCCTCCCTCTCTCTCTCTCTCTCTGTCTCTCTCTCTGATCCTCTATCTGTCTTTCTCTCTTTCTCTTTCTTTCTCTATGTTTCTCTCTGTCTCTATGTTTCTCTCTGTGTCTCTCTCTGTGTCTCTCTGTCTCTCTCTGTGTCTCTCCTCTGTGTTTGTCTCTGTCTGTCTGTCTCTCTCTCTCTCTGTCTCTATGTTTCTCTCTGTGTCTCTCTCTCTCTCTCTCTCTCTCTCTCTCTCTCTCTCTCTCTCTCTCTCTCTCTCTCTCTCTCTCTCTCTCTCTCTCTCTCTCTCTTATTTATCTGATTTGACTTTATCTGAATCCAGGCGCGCAGTTATATGTGCGTATGTACAGTACCGACTCAGTTTAACTACGAGTATGCAGATCAAATTTAGCGATGACGTCTGGTAGTTATTTTCGGTAATACATTATTGTTATTCAAGACAACTGAGAATAAACGAAGGCGAAACGACGATACCTACCCACACTTTGCGTCCGATTCTTTCTGACAGAACTCAGTTGCAGTGTCGAACACAAAACCAAGCGGGCAGGTCAGCTCCTGACCCTTCCCGTTGAAACATCGTAGAAATTTACGACAGTCGTAACAGTCTGGGTACGAACCGTCTGTTTTGTCGTTGCAGCTTGCAGCACACGTAGCAGTTGATTCTAGATTGTACAAATAAAACAAAACACTACGCTTGGTGATTCTAGATTATACAAATAAAACAAAACACTACGCTTGGTGATTCTAGATTGTACAAATAAAACAAAACACTGTGCGTGTTGTTATTTTTTGGATTGTTTGGCGACTCCAGATAGTAAAAACAACACAAAAAACATTATGTGTGTTGTTTCTTTTTTCCCGTTTTGTGTTATTTTTTAAAATAACGATAATGACGAATATTACGATGATTACGATGAACAAGATGATAATAATAATAAAAATGTGATAATAATAACAAAAATTATAACAACAACACTACCACCACCACCACCACCACCACCACCAACAACAACAACAACAACAATAATAATAATAATAATAATAACAGTTCGGCATATATCAATGTATGTTCAGTGATAACTTTCTTATGGTAAGTAAATAAGAAATTAATAACCTGATGTCACGCTTGTTTGACTAGTTGGTGATGTCACACTTCTTTGACTAGTTGATGACGTCATACTTGTTTCACTAGTTGGTGACGTCACACTTGATGGACTAGTTGCAGAAAATACCGTTCTAAGCAAGAAAAAACAAAAATTAAAATGTACAAAAAATTAGGTAAAGTGAAAATTTAAACTATCATTATAAATGAAAACTTACCCACATTCCGCATCTTTAATTTTGACACAAATTCCACGTTTCCAGTCAAAATTGTAACCAGTGAAACATGACGCAGGCAAAGCATCACCGTCACTACATATAATGTACTTAGAACACGAGTAACAGTCTGCGTAATATCCGTCTTCACGTCCGTCACAACTCGTTATACAAGATGTCGCTTGTTCTACAAAAATATGTTTACAGATATTATTTGTAAGTTATTAGTTCATTCTCTCTCTCTCTCTCTCTCTCTCTCTCTCTCTCTCTCTCTCTCTCTCTCTCTCTCTCTCTCTCTCTCTCTCTCTCTCTCTCTCTCTCTCTCTGATATTTTGTTAGTATTCATTTATCGTAACTTTATTTGGCTTTATGTAAGAATTTCAATGGCCGTGCATATGTATATGATTGCGTACGTGAGTATGCATATACTTGCTATATATTAAAAGAGGTGTAAGTTTTTAAACTTATAATAAAAAGAAAAAAGGAAGAAATTTTTATAAGTTTACCAGAAATAGCACTGGTCATAGATGTCACGCTTGTTTGACTAGTTGGTGACGTCATACTTGTTTGACTAGTTGGTGACGTTGTACTTGTTTGACTAGTTGGTGACGTCACACTTGTTTGACTAGTCGGTGACGTCTTACTTGTTTGACTACTCGGTGACGTCGGACTTGTTTGACTAGTTGATGACGTCGCACTTGTTTGACTAGTTTGTGACGTTACACTTGTTTGACTAGTTGCTGAATACACAGTTCTTGAAAATAAATTTGTTAGAAAATTCTAATTCTTACTTCATTGAGAAAGTGAGGTGAGTAGAATAAGTGAAACAGATAGAAACAGTGAGACAATAAAAGCTATATAAACTGAGTATACGGAAAAAATATGAGAAACTGAGCAGCTTTAAGAAAGACAGAATTGGGTTTGTGTTGTGTGTGTGAGAGAGAGAGAGAGAGAGAGAGAGAGAGAGAGAGAGAGAGAGAGAGAGAGAGAGAGAGAGAGAGAGAGAGAGAGAGAGAGAGAGAGAGAGAGAATGAAGACTTCTGTGGCTCTAAAGACTTTCAAAATATATAATGTGTATATTCTAAATTATAGTAAGCAACTTTATAAAATAATAATAATAATAATACAATTAAAAAAAGAAAATAAAAAAAAAAAAAACCTTACCCACATTCCGCATCTTTGATTTTTACACAAATTCCACGTTTCCAGTCAAAATTATAACCAGTGAAACATGATGCAGGCAAAGCATCACCGTCACTACATATAATGTACTTAGAACACGAGTAACAGTCTGCATAATATCCGTCTTTACGTCCGTCACAGCTCGTTATACAAGATGTCGCTTGTTCTACAAAAACATGTTTACAGATATTATTTGTAAGTTATTAGTCTCTCTCTCTCTCTCTCTCTCTCTCTCTCTCTCTCTCTCTCTCTCTCTCTCTCTCTCTCTCTCTCTCTCTCTCTCTCTCTCTCTCTCTCTCTCTCTTCTCTCTCTTTCTCTAACAAAAAGAAAAAAGAACAAGTTTTAATTTTGTTGGTATTCAGTTGTCGTCAAGCTTGTTTATTATTTGGCTTTATATTATTTGAATTTCAATTTCCGTGCATATGTTGTGATTCACGCTTGTTTGACTTTGAGAATGCATGTTTGACTTTGGTATATATTTGTTTGAAGTTGGTGTAATTTTTAGTTGGTGACTTATAATAAAAAGAAAAAAAGGAAGAAATTTTTTGACTAAGTTTACCTGTTTGACTAGTTGGTGAGCACTGGTCATAGATGTCACGCTTGTTTGACTAGTTGGTGACGTCAGACTTGTTTGACTAGTTGGTGACGTCACACTTGTTTGACTAGTTGCTGAATACACAGTTCTTAAAAATAAATTTGTTACAAAATTCTAATTCTTACTTTAATGAGAAAGTGAAATGAGTAGAAGAAAAAAGTGAGACAGATAGAAACAGTGAGCTATATAAACTGAAATAGAAAAAATATGATAAACTGAGCAGCTTTTAGAAAGAAAGAGAATTGTGTGTGTGTGTGTGTGTGTGTGTGTCTGAGTGAGAGAGAGAGAGAGAGAGAGAGAGAGAGAGAGAGAGAGAGAGAGAGAGAGAAGAGAGAGAGAGAGAGATGAAGACTTCTGTGCCTCTAAAGACTTTCAAAATATATAATATGTATATTCTATATTAGTATGCAACTTTATAAAAACAATAGTGAAAAAATAATAAAAAAAAAAAAAAAAAAAAAAAAAAAAAACCACCCACATTCCGCATCTTTAATTTTGACACAAATTCCACGTTTCCAGTCAAAATTATAACCAGTGAAACATGACGCAGGCAAAAGCATCACCGTCACTACATATAATGTACTTAGAACACGAGTAACAGTCTGCGTAATATCCGTCTTCACGTCCGTCACAACCCGTTATACAAGATGTCGCTTGTTCTACAAAAAAACATGTTTACAGATATTATTTGTAAGTGATTATAACTCTCTCTCTCTCTCTCTCTCTCTCTCTCTCTCTCTCTCTCTCTCTCTCTCTCTCTCTCTCTCTCTCTCTCTCTCTCTCTCTCTCTCTCTCTCTCTCTCTCTCTCTCTTTCTCTCTCTGATATTTTTCTTGATATTCAAAAGTCGTAACTTTATTATTTGGCTTTAATATGTTTAAAGAATTTCAATGGCCGTGCATATATATATATAATTATTATATATATCGCGTACGTGAGTATGCATGGACTCTTGCTATATATTAAAAAAGGTTTAATTTGTTTAAACTTATAATAAAAAAAAAAAAAAGAGGTTTTATAAATTTACCTGAAGTACCACTCACATAGATGTCACGCTTGTTTTGACTAGTTGGTGACGTCATACTTGTTTGACTAGTTGGTGATTTCATACTTGTTTGACTAGTTGGTGATGTCACGCTTGTTTGACTAGTTGGTGACGTCATACTTGTTTGACCCTAGTTGGTGATTTCATACTTGTTTGACTAGTTGGTGATGTCACGCTTGTTTGACTAGTTGGTGACGTCATACTTCTTTGACTAGTTGGTGATTTCATACTTGTTTCACTAGTTGGTGATTTCACACTTGTTTGACTAGTTGGTGACGTCACACTTGTTTGACTAGTTGCTGAATACACAGTTCTTAAAAATAAATTTGTTACAAAATTCTAATTCTTACTTTAATGAGAAAGTGAGGTCAGTAGAAGAAAAAGTGAGACAGATAGAAACAGTGAGCTATATAAACCGAGTATATAGAAAAAATATGAGAAACTGAGCAGCTTTAAGAAAGAAAGAGAATTGTGTGTATCTGTGTGTGTGTGTGTGAGAGAGAGAGAGAGAGAGAGAGAGAGAGAGAGAGAGAGAGAGAGAGAGAGAGAGAGAGAATGAAGACTTCTGTGGCTCTAAAGACTTTCAAAATATATAATGTGTATATTCTAAATTATAGTAAGCAACTTTATAAAATAATAATAATAATAATACAATTAAACATAAAATAATAATTAAAAAAAACCTTACCCACATTCCGCATCTTTGATTTTTACACAAATTCCACGTTTCCAGTCAAAATTGTAACCAGTGAAACATGACGCAGGCAAAGCATAACCGTCACTACATATAATGTACTTAGAACACGAGTAACAGTCTGCGTAATATCCGTCTTCACGTCCGTCACAACTCGTTATACAAGATGTCGCTTGTTCTACAAAAACATGTTTACAGATATTATTTGTAAGTTATTAGCTCTCTCTCTCTCTCTCTCTCTCTCTCTCTCTCTCTCTCTCTCTCTCTCTCTCTCTCTCTCTCTCTCTCTCTCTCTCTCTCTCTCTCTCTCTCTCTCTCTCTCTGATATTTTGTTGGTATTCAGTTGTGATAACTTTATCATTTGGCTTTATGTAAGAATTTCAATGGCCGTGCATATGCGTATGATTGCGTACGTGAGTGTGCATGGACTCTCTATATATTAAGAAAGGAGTAATTTGTTTAAACTTATAACAAAAAGAAAAAGATCAAGTTTTAATAAATTTACCTGAAGTAGCACTCGTCATAGATGTCAAGCTTGTTTGACTAGTTGGTGACGTCATACTTATTTGACTAGTTGGTGATTTCATACTTGTTTGACTAGTTGGTGATGTCACGCTTGTTTGACTAGTTGGTGATTTCATACTTGTTTGACTAGTTGGTGATTTCATACTTGTTTGACTAGTTGGTGATTTCATACTTGTTTGACTAGTTTGTGATGTCACGCTTGTTTGACTAGTTGGTGATTTCATACTTGTTTGACTAGTTGGTGATGTCATACTTGTCTGACTAGTTGGTGATGTCACGCTTGTTTGACTAGTTGGTGATTTCATACTTGTTTGACTAGTTGGTGATTTCATACTTGTTTGACTAGTTGGGGACGTCGCACTTGTTTCACTTGTTGGTGATGTCACACTTGTTTGACTAGTTGCTGAATACACAGTTCTTGAAAATAAATTTGTTAGAAGATTCTAATTCTTACTTTAATGAGAAAGTGAAATGAGTAGAAGAAAAAGTGAGACAGATAGAGACAGTGAGACACTAAAAGCTATATAAACTGAGTTGCTTTAAGAACGAATTGTGTGTATCTCTCTGTGTGTGGGAGAGAGAGTTAGAGAGAGAGAGAGAGAGAGGGAGAGAGAGAGAGAGAGAGAGAGAGAGAGAGAGAGAGAGAGAGAGAGAGAGAGAGAGAGAGAGAGAGAGAGAGAGCGAGAGAGAGGGAGGAACGAAGACCTGTGTGATTCTAAAGACTTTCAACATATATATTCTGTATATTCTAAATTATAGTAAGCAACTTTAGAAAAACAATAGTAATAAATAAAAAACAAATAAAAATAAAAAACTTACCCACATTCCGCATCTTTAATTTTGACACAAATTCCACGTTTCCAGTCAAAATTGTAACCAGTGAAACATGACGCAGGCAAAGCATCACCGTCACTACATATAATGTACTTAGAACACGAGTAACAGTCTGCGTAATATCCGTCTTCACGTCCGTCACAACTCGTTATACAAGATGTCGCTTGTTCTACAAAAATACGTTTACAGATATTATTTGTAAGTGATTATAGCTCTCTCTCTCTCTCTCTCTCTCTCTCTCTCTCTCTCTCTCTCTCTCTCTCTCTCTCTCTCTCTCTCTCTCTCTCTCTCTCTCTCTCTCTCTGATATTTTGTTAGTATTCATTTATCGTAACTTTATTATTTGGCTTTATGTAAGAATTTCAATGGCCGTGCATATGTGTATGATTGCGTACGTGAGTATGCATATACTTGCTATATATTAAAAGAGGTGTAAGTTTTTAAAACTTATAATAAAAAGAAAAAAGGAAGAAATTTTTATAAGTTTACCTGAAGTAGCACTGGTCATAGATGTAACGCTTGTTTGACTAGTTGGTGACGTTGTACTTGTTTGACTAGTTGGTGACGTTGTACTTGTTTGACTAGTTGGTGATTTCATACTTGTTTGACTAGTTGGTGACGTCGGACTTGTTTGACTAGTTGGTGACGTCGGACTTGTTTGACTAGTTGATGACGTCGCACTTGTTTCACTAGTTTGTGACGTTACACTTGTTTGACTAGTTGCTGAATACACAGTTCTTGAAAATAAATTTGTTAGAAAATTCGAATTCTTACTTCATTGAGAAAGTGAGGTGAGTAGAATAAGTGAGACAGATAGAAACAGTGAGACAATAAAAGCTATATAAACTGAGTATACAGAAAAAATATGAGAAACTGAGCAGCTTTAAGAAAGAGAATTGGGTTTGTGTGTGTGTGTGTGTATGAGAGAGAGAGAAACAGAGAGAGAGAGAGAGAGAGAGAGAGAGAGAGAGAGAGAGAGAGAGAGAGAGAGAGAGAGAGAGAGAGATGAAGACTTCTGTGGCTGTAAAGACTTCCAAAATGTATAATCTGTATATTCTACATTATAGTAAGCAACTTTATAAAATAATAACAATAATAATACGCTTAAAAAAAAAAAAAAAAAAAAAAAAAAAAAAAAAAAGAAACTTACCCACATTCCGCATCTTTGATTTTTACACAAATTCCACGTTTCCAGTCAAAATTATAACCAGTGAAACATGATGCAGGCAAAGCATCACCGTCACTACATATAATGTACTTAGAACACGAGTAACAGTCTGCATAATATCCGTCTTTACGTCCGTCACAGCTCGTTATACAAGATGTCGCTTGTTCTACAAAAACACGTTTACAGATATTATTTGTAAGTTATTAGCTCTCTCTCTCTCTCTCTCTCTCTCTCTCTCTCTCTCTCTCTCTCTCTCTCTCTCTCTCTCTCTCTCTCTCTCTCTCTCTCTCTCTCTCTCTCTCTCTCTCTGATATTTTGTTGGTATTCAGTTGTCGTAACTTTATTATTTGGCTTTATGTAAGAATTTCAATGGCCGTGCATATGCGTGTGATTGCGTACTTGAGAATGCATGTACTTGCTATATATTAAAAGAGGTGTAATTTTTTAAAACTTATAATAAAAAGAAAAAAGGAAGAAATTTTTACAAGTTTACCTGAAGTAGCACTGGTCATAGATGTCACGCTTGTTTGACTAGTTGGTGACGTCAGACTTGTTTGACTAGTTGGTGACGTCACACTTGTTTGACTAGTTGCTGAATACACAGTTCTTAAAAATAAATTTGTTACAAAATTCTAATTCTTACTTTAATGAGAAAGTGAAATGAGTAGAAGAAAAAGTGAGACAGATAGAAACAGTGAGCTATATAAACTGAGTATATAGAAAAAATATGAGAAACTGAGCAGCTTTTAGAAAGAAAGAGAATTGTGTGTGTGTGTGTGTGTGAGGGAGAGAGAGAGAGAGAGAGAGAGAGAGAGAGAGAGAGAGAGAGAGAGAGAGAGAGAGAGAGAGAGAGAGAGAGAGAGAGAGAGAGAGAGAGAGAGAGATGAAGACTTCTGTGCCTCTAAAGACTTCCAAAATATATAATATGTATATTCTATATTAGTATGCAACTTTATAAAATAATAGTGAAAATAATATAATTAAAAAAAAAAAAAAAAAAAAAAAAAAAAAAAAAAACCTTACCCACATTCCGCATCTTTAATTTTGACACAAATTCCAAGTTTCCAGTCAAAATTATAACCAGTGAAACATGACGCAGGCAAAGCATCACCGTCACTACATATAATGTACTTAGAACACGAGTAACAGTCTGCGTAATATCCGTCTTCACGTCCGTCACAACCCGTTATACAAGATGTCGCTTGTTCTACAAAAACATGTTTACAGATATTATTTGTAAGTGATTATAACTCTCTCTCTCTCTCTCTCTCTCTCTCTCTCTCTCTCTCTCTCTCTCTCTCTCTCTCTCTCTCTCTCTCTCTCTCTCTCTCTCTCTCTCTCTCTGATATTTTGTTGATATTCAGTCGTCGTAACTTTATTATTTGGCTTTATGTAAGAATTTCAATGGCCGTGCATATGCGTATAATTGCGTACGTGAGTATGCATGGACTCTCTATATATTAAGAAAGGTGTAATTTGTTTAAACTTATAATAAAAAGAAAAAACCAAGAGGTTTTTATAAATTTACCTGAAGTACCACTCGTCATAGATGTCACGCTTGTTTGACTAGTTGGTGACGTCATACTTGTTTGACTAGTTGGTGATTTCATACTTGTTTGACTAGTTGGTGATGTCACGCTTGTTTGACTAGTTGGTGACGTCATACTTGTTTGACTAGTTGGTGATTTCATACTTGTTTGACTAGTTGGTGATGTCACGCTTGTTTGACTAGTTGGTGACGTCATACTTCTTTGACTAGTTGGTGATTTCATACTTGTTTCACTAGTTGGTGATTTCACACTTGTTTGACTAGTTGGTGACGTCACACTTGTTTGACTAGTTGCTGAATACACAGTTCTTAAAAATAAATTTGTTACAAAATTCTAATTCTTACTTTAATGAGAAAGTGAGGTCAGTAGAAGAAAAAGTGAGACAGATAGAAACAGTGAGCTATATAAACCGAGTATATAGAAAAAATATGAGAAACTGAGCAGCTTTAAGAAAGAAAGAGAATTGTGTGTATCTGTGTGTGTGTGTGTGAGACAGAGAGAGAGAGAGAGAGAGAGAGAGAGAGAGAGAGAGAGAGAGAGAGAGAGAGAGAGAGAGAGAGAGAGAGAGAGAGAGAGAGAATGAAGACTTCTGTGGCTCTAAAGACTTTCAAAATATATAATGTGTATATTCTAAATTATAGTAAAGCAACTTTATAAAATAATAATAATAATAATACAATTAAACATAAAATAATAATTAAAAAAAACCTTACCCACATTCCGCATCTTTGATTTTTACACAAATTCCACGTTTCCAGTCAAAATTGTAACCAGTGAAACATGACGCAGGCAAAGCATAACCGTCACTACATATAATGTACTTAGAACACGAGTAACAGTCTGCGTAATATCCGTCTTCACGTCCGTCACAACTCGTTATACAAGATGTCGCTTGTTCTACAAAAACATGTTTACAGATATTATTTGTAAGTTATTAGCTCTCTCTCTCTCTCTCTCTCTCTCTCTCTCTCTCTCTCTCTCTCTCTCTCTCTCTCTCTCTCTCTCTCTCTCTCTCTCTCTCTCTCTCTCTCTCTCTCTGATATTTTGTTGGTATTCAGTTGTGATAACTTTATCATTTGGCTTTATGTAAGAATTTCAATGGCCGTGCATATGCGTATGATTGCGTACGTGAGTGTGCATGGACTCTCTATATATTAAGAAAGGAGTAATTTGTTTAAACTTATAACAAAAAGAAAAAGATCAAGTTTTAATAAATTTACCTGAAGTAGCACTCGTCATAGATGTCAAGCTTGTTTGACTAGTTGGTGACGTCATACTTATTTGACTAGTTGGTGATTTCATACTTGTTTGACTAGTTGGTGATGTCACGCTTGTTTGACTAGTTGGTGATTTCATACTTGTTTGACTAGTTGGTGATTTCATACTTGTTTGACTAGTTGGTGATTTCATACTTGTTTGACTAGTTTGTGATGTCACGCTTGTTTGACTAGTTGGTGATTTCATACTTGTTTGACTAGTTGGTGATGTCATACTTGTCTGACTAGTTGGTGATGTCACGCTTGTTTGACTAGTTGGTGATTTCATACTTGTTTGACTAGTTGGTGATTTCATACTTGTTTGACTAGTTGGGGACGTCGCACTTGTTTCACTTGTTGGTGATGTCACACTTGTTTGACTAGTTGCTGAATACACAGTTCTTGAAAATAAATTTGTTAGAAGATTCTAATTCTTACTTTAATGAGAAAGTGAAATGAGTAGAAGAAAAAGTGAGACAGATAGAGACAGTGAGACACTAAAAGCTATATAAACTGAGTTGCTTTAAGAACGAATTGTGTGTATCTCTCTGTGTGAGAGAGAGTTAGAGAGAGAGAGAGAGAGGGAGAGAGAGAGAGAGAGAGAGAGAGAGAGAGAGAGAGAGAGAGAGAGAGAGAGAGAGAGAGAGAGAGAGAGAGAGAGAGAGAGAGAGAGAGAGAGAGAGAGGAGGAACGAAGACCTGTGTGATTCTAAAGACTTTCAACATATATATTCTGTATATTCTAAATTATAGTAAGCAACTTTAGAAAAACAATAGTAATAAATAAAAAACAAATAAAAATAAAAAACTTACCCACATTCCGCATCTTTAATTTTGACACAAATTCCACGTTTCCAGTCAAAATTGTAACCAGTGAAACATGACGCAGGCAAAGCATCACCGTCACTACATATAATGTACTTAGAACACGAGTAACAGTCTGCATAATATCCGTCTTTACGTCCGTCACAGCTCGTTATACAAGATGTCGCTTGTTCTACAAAAACATGTTTACAGATATTATTTGTAAGTGATTATAGCTCTCTCTCTCTCTCTCTCTCTCTCTCTCTCTCTCTCTCTCTCTCTCTCTCTCTCTCTCTCTCTCTCTCTCTCTCTCTCTCTCTCTCTCTCTCTCTCTCTCTCTCTCTCTCTTGAATATAGTATTAATATTTCAGTTGGTGTTTAGTACTATTGTTATTTTTAAAAATATTTTGTTATGTACAAGAAAGACCTCTTGCAATTAAAAAGACCAAAAAAGAATTTATAAAGTTGTCAATTTAAAAAATGTTACCTGAAGTAGAACTCGTCTCAGATGTCATGCTTGTTTGACTAATTGGCGACGTCACAGTTGTTTGACTAGTTGGTGACGTCACTGTTGTTTGACTAGTTGGTGACGTTACACTAGTTTGGCTAGTTGCAGAGGTTGGGGATGTAGGACTAGTTGCTGAATACACAGCCCTTCAAAATAAATTTGTGACAAAGTTTTAATTCTTACGTTTAATGAGAAAGTGAAATGAACAGAAATTCTGAAAATTGATGGAATGGTTATAGACGATTGAGGATAACATAAATCAACAAGGAAGAGAGTACGTGGAACAAAATAGGAAAGATGAAGAAGAACAAAATCAAGATAAAGACACTGAGAGAGGCAACGTCTAATGAAATGAACTGAGACGAGAGAGATAGATAACGTGAGAGGAAAAGATACACGTCTTTGTAAATACTTTAAGAAACTGCATTTGATTTTTTTTTTTTTGTTGTTGTTATTAATCCAATTCTTACCCACATTCCGCATCTTCACTTTTCACACAAATTCCACGTTTCCAGTCAAATTTGTAATTGAGGATACAAACTGAAGGCAAGGAATCACCGTCACTACATATAATGAACTTAGAACACGAGTAACAGTCTGCGTAATATCCGTCTTCACGTCCGTCACAACTCGTTATACAAGATGTCGGTTGTTCTACAAAAACATATTTACAGATATTATTTGTAAGTTATTAGTCTCTCTCTCTCTCTCTCTCTCTCTCTCTCTCTCTCTCTCTCTCTCTCTCTCTCTCTCTCTCTCTCTCTCTCTCTCTCTCTCTCTCTCTCTCTCTCTCTCTCTCTCTCTCTGTGATATTTTGTTATTCAGTTGTCACTGATATTATTATTATTATAACTTGATTTTTTATATTTGATTTTTTATATTTGACGTAGGAATTTAATGGAGGTAGATATTTGTATTTATGTATGATTGTATAAATATATTTAGTGGTATGTGAATGTGCGTGTATTTGCTGTGTACCAAAAAATATGCAGTTAGTTTACTCAAACAATACAAACAACGAAAAAGTAATTATAAATGTTACCTGAAGTAGCACTCGTCATAGATGTCACGCTTGTTTGACTAGTTGGTGACGTCATACTTGTTTGACTAGTTGGTGACGTCATACTTGTTTGACTAGTTGGGGATGTCATACTTGCTTGACTAGTTGGTGACGTCATACTTGTTTGACTAGTTGGGGATGTCAGGCTTGTTTGACTAGTTGGTGATGTCATACTTGCTTGACTAGTTGGTGACGTCATACTTGTTTGACTAGTAGGGGATGTTGCAGATGTAGGAGTAGTTGCTGAATATACAGCCCTTCAAAATAAATTTGTTACGTTTTAATTTTAATTTAAATGAGAAAGTGAGTTGAGAAGAAACTGAACGATTGAGACAGAGAGAGTGAGATAATTACAGTTGTATGGAGTATGTATATAGAAAGAATATCAGAAACTGACAAAGATCGAGACAAAAGCAGATTTATGATAGACAGAGAGGCTGATAGAGAGATATGGAGGTTCTGTCTTTCTAAATACTTCGTAAATATATAGTCTGTATATTTCTAAATTGCAGTAAGTAACTTTCAAGAAGGAAAATAAAATCAATGAAAGCCTTACCCACATTCCGCATCTTTAATTTTCACACAAATTCCACGTTTCCAGTCAAAATTGTAACCAGAGAAACATGACGCAGGCAAGGCATCACCGTCACTACATATAATGTACTTAGAACACGAGTAACAGTCTGCGTAATATCCGTCTTCACGTCCGTCACAACTCGTTATACAAGATGTCGCTTGTTCTATGAAAATACGTTTACAGATATTATTTGTAAGTGATTATAGCTCTCTCTCTCTCTCTCTCTCTCTCTCTCTCTCTCTCTCTCTCTCTCTCTCTCTCTCTCTCTCTCTCTCTCTCTCTCTCTCTCTCTCTCTCTCTATCTCTCTGTCTCTCTCTCTCTCCCTCTCTGATATTTTATTGTTTCTGTTATTGGTATTCAGTTGTGGTTGATATTATTATTAGTAACTTTATTATTTGACGTAGGAATTTCAGTGGGCGCACGTATTTTTATTTTTGTATGATTGTATAAAAATATTTGGTGCGTATGTGAGTGTGCGTGTATTTGTTATGTGCTAAAAAGATGTAATTAGTTTACTCTTGCAATAAAAGAACACGTTTTTATAAATTTACCTGAAGTAGCACTCGTAATAGATGTCACGCTTGTTTGGCTAGTTGGTGACGTCATACTTGTTAGACTAGTTGGTGACGTCATACTTGTTTGACTAGTTGGTGACGTCGCACTTGTTTGACTAGTTACAGAGGTTGCTGATGTAGGACTAGTTGCTGAATATACAGCCCTTCAAAATAAATTTGTTACATTTTCATTTTTACTTTAACGAGATGGTTATAGATTTACAGAGGATGTGAAAAGTGGACGATAAAGAGAATATTAGAAAATAAGATGTACAGAGAGGAGGACATTGAGAGAAACAACGTCTGAGTAAATGAGATGAACAGGAACTCTAAGAGTGAGAGTGAGACAACACGAGATACATATACTGCGTTTGGGAATCTGAAAGTGATGAGATAGAAAGTTTACACCTAAGCCAGAATTATTAAAAAATTAAACAGATAAAAAGAATACGAGAAACTGAGACGGGTAGAGAGAAAGGTAATGATAGACGGAGTGTTTGAGAAAGAGAGATGACAGAAGTCTCTTTCTAAACACTTTAAAATATTTATGTATACATATGAATATTCTTAACTTATACTAAGAAATTTTACTAAATTTTAAAATAACCATAATAATGATGAAAACCTTACCCACATTCCGCATCTTTAATTTTGACACAAATTCCACGTTTCCAGTCAAAATTGTAACCAGTGAAACACGACGCAGGCAAAGCCTCACCGTCACTACATATAATGTACTTAGAACACGAGTAACAGTCTGCGTAATATCCGTCTTCACGTCCGTCACAACTCGTTATACAAGATGTCGGTTGCTCTATAAAATGTATTTATAAATAATGTTATTATTGTGTCTCTGTGATATTTTGTTGTTCAGTTGTCGTTGATATTTTTTCTATAACTTGATTACCAGATTTCTACATATTTGACGTAGGAATTTTGTTGGCTTAGATATTTGTGTTTACATATGATTGTGTAAGTATATTTAGGATGTATGTGAGTGTGCGTGTGCGTGTATTTGCTACGTACTAAGAATGATGTAATCAGTTTACTCTTAGAATACAAATAACAAAACAAGTTTTTATAAATGTTACCTGAAGTAGCACTCGTCATAGACGTAAGGCTAGTTTGACTCGTTGGTGACGTCACGCTTGTTTGACTAGTTGGTGACGTCACGCTTGTTTGACTAGTTGGTGACGTCACGCTTGTTTCACTAGTTGCAGAGGTTGGTGATGTAGCACTAGTTGCA
This sequence comes from Chrysomallon squamiferum, assembly GCA_012295275.1. NCBI lineage: Eukaryota > Metazoa > Mollusca > Gastropoda > Neomphalida > Peltospiridae > Chrysomallon > Chrysomallon squamiferum. The sequence continues at coordinate 31,524,639 of CM022672.1, read as the reverse complement.
CTAGTTTCTGATGTAGGACTAGTTGCACTAGTTGCTGAGTAAACAGCCCTTCAAAATAAATTTGTTACAACATTTTAATTTTAATTTTAATGTCAAAGTGAAATGAACAGAAACTTAAACCCCAGTGACAACACCAGAGATTGACTGCGGATATGAAAAGTGGTCAAGAACTAGAGAATGTTCAAAAAATAGCACAGAGAAAGCATAAGAAAATAAGACGTGTAGTGAGAAAGAGATTGAGAGAAACGATGTCTGAGGAAGTGAGAAACTTTAAGAGAGAAACGAAAATGTTTAGAGAAAGTGAGATAACAGGAAATGGATCAGAGGCTGAGAATATGTGAAAGTGATGAGGTAGAACATTTACACTGTAGGAAAAGCTGTTAGACAATTAAACGGATAGAAAGAATACGAGAAACTGAGATTGACAGAGAGAAAGAAAGAAACAATGTTTAAGACAGAGAGATGACAGAGAGCGACAAAATGATAAGAACAAAGGTTTCTTTCTAAATACTTTAAAATATTTATGTATACATACGAATATTCTTAAATTTACTAATAAATTTTGCTAAATTTTAAAATAATAATAATAATGATGAAAACCTTACCCACATTCCGCATCTTTAATTTTGACACAAATTCCACGCTTCCAATCAAAATTGTAACCAGTGAAACATGACGCAGGCAAAGCCTCATCGTCACTACATATAATGTACTTAGAACACGAGTAACAGTCTGCGTAATATCCGTCTTCACGTCCGTCACAACTCGTTATACAAGATGTCGCTTGTTCTATAAAAATGTGTTTATAAATAATGTTATTATTGTGTCTCTGTGATATTTTGTTATTCAGTTGTCATTGATATTATTATTATTATAACTTGATTTTTTATATTTGATTTTTTATATTTGACGTAGGAATTTAATGGAGGTAGATATTTGTATTTATGTATGATTGTATAAATATATTTAGTGGTATGTGAATGTGCGTGTATTTGCTGTGTACCAAAAAATATGCAGTTAGTTTACTCAAACAATACAAACAACGAAAAAGTAATTATAAATGTTACCTGAAGTAGCACTTGTCATAGACGTCATACTTGTTTGACTAGTCGGTGACGTCATACTTGTTTGACTAGTTGGTGACGTCTTGCTTGTTTGACTAGTTGGTGACGTCATACTTGTTTGACTAGTTGGTGACGTCTTACTTGTTTGACTAGTTGGTGATGTCACACTAGTTTGACTAGTTGCAGATGTAGCACTAGTGGCTGAGTATACAGCCCTTCAAAATAAATTTGTTAAAACGTTTTAATTTTAATTTTAATGACAAAGCAAAATGAACAGAAATTTTTGGAAACAGTGACAACACCAGAGATTAACTGAGGATACGAAAAGTGGACAAGAACTAGAGTTGCACTAGTTGCTGAGAACAAAGCCCTTCAAAATCAATTTGTTAAAAAAAAAATCATTTTAATTTTAATGACAAAGTGAAATGAACAGAAACTTACAAAAAAAAACAACAACCCAGAGACATGGCAAGAGATTGCTTGAGGAGAGGAAAAGTAGACAAGAACTAGAGTGTGTGCAAACAATAGCACAGAAAAAGTATAAGAAAATAAGACGTGTAGAGAGAAAGAGACCGAGAGAAACAATGTGTGAGGAAGTGAGAAACTTTAACAGAGAAAGGAAAATGGCTACAGAGAGTGAGATAACGTGAGACGGACCAGAGGCTGAGAATATGTGAAAGTGATGAGGTAGAACGTTCACAAGGAAAGCAAAGCTGTTGGAAAATTAAACGGATAGAAAGAATACGAGAAATTGAGACGGATGCGTCTGCATATTCTTAACTTATACCGAGAAATTTAACTAAATTTTAAAATAATAATAATAATGATGAAAACCTTACCCACATTCCGCATCTTTAATTTTGACACAAATTCCACGTTTCCAGTCAAAATTGTAACCAGTGAAACACGACGCAGGCAAGGCATCACCGTCACTACATATAATGTACTTAGAACACGAGTAACAGTCTGCGTAATATCCGTCTTCACGTCCGTCACAACTCGTTATACAAGATGTTGTTTGACTAGTTGGTGACGTAACACTTGTTTGACTGGTTGGTGACGTCACACTTGTTTGACTAGTTGGTGACGTCACGCTTGTTTGACTAGTAGGAGAAGTTGATGACGTAGGACTAGTTTCTGAATACATAGCCCTTAAGAATAAATTTGTTACTTTAATGAAAACAGATATGAAGTGTGACAGATGGAGACAGAATGTATCAGAATACTGACACAGAAGAGAAGGTGCATAAAAATGACATGGCTAGAGAGAGAGAGAGAGAGAGAGAGAGAGAGAGAGAGAGAGAGAGAGAGAGAGAGAGAGAGAGAGAGAGAGAGAGAGAGAGAGAAAGAGAGAGAGTAGGACATTATAAGATGCGTTTTTTTTAATCTTAAATAAAACAAGAGTAAAGTTTAGTCAAACATCTGTTTCTGAGAACTTTTAAATCGTATATCTGTTTCAGTCGATACTTAAAATTTAATCTAATTTTAAGAAAATTATAAAATAAAAATCTTACCCACATTCTGCATCTTTAATTTTGACACAGATCCCACGTTTCCAGTCAAATTGGTAGCTTAGGATACAAACTGAAGGCAAGGCATCACCGTCACTACATATAATGAACTTAGAACACGAGTAACAGTCTGCGTAATATCCGTCTTCACGTCCGTCACAACTCGTTATACAAGATGTCGGTTTTTCTAAAAAATTGTTTACAGATATTATTTGTAAGTGATTATAGCTCTCTCTCTCTCTCTCTCTCTCTCTCTCTCTCTCTCTCTCTCTCTCTCTCTCTCTCTCTCTCTCTCTCTCTCTCTCTCTCTCTCTCTCCTTACTCTCTCTCTCTCTTTTATTACTTATGTAATCTTTTTTATAGTTCAAAAATACTTTATTATCGTTACTTTTTATTGTTATTATTATTATTATTATTATTATTATTATTATTATTATTATTATTAATGTTATTATTCAGTTTTAGCTGGCTTATTGAGAGTTATAATTACCGGAAGTGGTAGTAGATGTCGTGGTTACGCTTGTTTGACTAGTCACAGACGTTGCCGATGTTGCTGATGTGGCACTAGTTCGTGAAGTTGCTGATGTAGGACTTGTTGCACTAGTTGCTGATGTTGGACTAGTTGCACTAGTAGCTGATGTTGGACTAGTTGCGCTAGTTGCTGATGTTGGACTAGTTGGACTAGTTGCTGATGTTGGACTAGTTGCGCTAGTTGCTGATGTTGGACTAGTTGCGACTAGTTGCTGATGTTGGACTAGTTGGACTAGTTGCTGATGTTGGACTAGTTGCGCTAGTTGCTGATGTTGGACTAGTTGCACTAGTTGCTGATGTTGGACTTGTTGCACTAGTTGCTGATGTTGGACTAGTTGCGCTGGTTGCTGATGTAGGACTAGTTGCTCATGTTGCACTAGTTGCTGATGTTGGACTAGTTGCACTAGTTGCTGATGTAGGACTTGTCGCACTAGTTGCTGATGTTGGACTTGTCGCGCTAGTTGCTGATGTTGGACTAGTTGCGATACTAGCTGATGTTGGACTTGTCGCACTAGTTGCTGATGTTGGACTAGTTGCGCTAGTTGCTGATGTTGGACTAGTTGCGCTAGTTGCTGATGTTGGACTAGTTGCGCTAGTTGCTGATGTTGGACTAGTTGGACTAGTTGCTGATGTTGGACTAGTTGCGCTAGTTGCTGATGTTGGACTAGTTGCACTAGTTGCTGATGTAGGACTAGTCGCACTAGTTGCTGATGTTGGACTAGTTGCACTGGTTGCTGATGTAGCACTAGTTGCTGATGTTGGACTAGTTGCACTAGTTGCTGATGTTGGACTAGTTGCACTAGTTGCTGATGTTGGACTAGTTGCACTAGTTGCAGATGTAGCACTAGTTGCAGATGTTGGACTAGTTCTGCTAGTAGGAGACGTAACACTTGTTCTACTAGTTGCTGATGTAGTGGTAGATGTAGTTAAGCTAGTCTGTGAGTAGATAGCACTGAAAAACAAAACTAGTTGCAAATTAATCGGTCTGCTGTTGTAATAAAAAATATGTTGTGTAACCATTTCTCGTGAATCGCCTGTTTTCAAGCAAATGTTGAACTTAAATCTGCTCACCACACGTCACAACGTTTTCTAGAACTAACAGACTAAACTTAGATGAAGAGATTTAGTTAAAAACAAAAATTAAATTTCAATCTTTCCGAATTTGTTGACTAACCAAAATCTAAAATCAGATTTTCAAGAAACAAAATTGTTCTGTTTTTTTTTTTTTTTTCCTTCGGATGTCTATTTATTTATGACACAGATTTTATAAAGCCAATTGTTGGTTTCAATGAATACTTCTGCTATAACTTCATGGTTTATGGATGTCAAATCAAACACTGACAAATTACTGAAACGAAGCTCGATGTCCCCCTACCTCCTCCAGTGTACCTCATCCCCCAACCAAAGCCAGTCAGACACCCAAAGGTGGGCGCTATTGCAAAACAAAACAAAACAAAACAAAACAAAACAAAACTGAACACAAACTCTAACTCACCCGCAAACAGCCTCTGTTTCGTTCTTGCAGACGCCGTGGGCGATGCTGAAAAGGAGAGATCCAGGACAGGGGAAGCCGTTGAGGACGCCTCTGTTGCACATGATGAAGCGGTCGCACTCGTAGCAGTCAGCAAACAGACCCAGTCTGTTACCGCACTCCTCAATGCAGTGAGCTGAAACAGGGACATTGTCGTCGTAGTTAGAGTGTGAGTTCAAATACATGTTACCCGCTCAAACAGTGACATAAAATAACTAATTCAAATATCCGCTCAAACAGTGACATAGTCATCATAGTTACTCTGAACCCCCGCTCAAACAGTGACATAGTCATCATAGTTACTCTGTGAATTCAAATACACGTTACCCGCTCTGTAGAAAAAAACAACAACTAAAAACATCCGATGTGTTTAAGTTGAATCCCAGTATACACGCACTACACACACACACACACACACATATACACACACACACACAAACACACACACGCACACACTCACAACAAAACATGAGCTAGTCTCGTTCTGACCTGGACACGCCTTTTCAAAGAAGAGCGACCCCGGGGCCTGCACGTGCGTCTGTCTCGTCCTGTAGAGGTAGCACATCCCCGACTCCGTCAGCTCCGTCGCCTCGCAGTCGACGTTGTTGTAGCAGAGGTCTTTGCACGACGCCTGGGTCTGGCCGGGCGCGGACCCCGCCCGCTGGGCAAAGCTGCCGCCCACCTCTTGAAACGTTATCATTGTGCACTGCTGCATGTCTGAAACAGCGGCCATTTTTTTTTTTTTTTTTTTTTTTTTTTTTTAAATTTTATACAATTTCAGTGTCTTTTAATAAATGGTGAAATTCTGTAACAGAACTTTCGCGTAATTGCAAATATGACGTTTTTTTTTGTTTTTTTTGAAATTATTGTTTTATGTATATTGAGTTTTTTTTGATGTAATTAGGTTTTTTGAATTTGTTTATGAGTATGTGAAGTGTAGAGTGTTTTTGTAAGTACTTGAGTATTTTATTTTATTATTTTTTTTATTGTATGTATCAGGAATTTTTTATAATCTGGAGAATAATTTTGTATGTTTTTTTTTTTTTTTTTTTTGCAATTTTTCTTATAATAATAATAATAATAATAATAATAATAATAATAATAATAATAATAATAAACAACAATAATAATAACAATAATAATAATAACAACAATGTTAATCATAATGATAATACAGAAACAATGGTTATATAATGGGATGAATAAAACATAGTTTATTATGTTAATGATAATGATGTTGATAGCTATGTTAATTGTTGTAATCGGACTAATGACGCTAATTACTAATATTGGGATTTTGTCCTTAAACAGATTAGAACAACATTTTACATAGAATATATAAAATATAGTTTATTAACAGACACACACACAGACATGTTGCACACAACTATATACATACACGCATATACTGGTACACATACACACGTTGGGACTTTTGTCCTTCAGATTGGAACAACATTTTACATGAATAGCATAAATATAATTAGAGACGCAAACAGACACACACACAGACACTCAAAAACACAACCATATATATACACACATATACGAACACGCATATACAAATACACATACACACAACACTCTCTTTCACACACATTTACGCACAGATAAAGAGACAGAGACACACACACACACACAGACAACACTCACAGACAATAAGTACTAGAACACACACTAGTATGCACACAATGATAAATGAAAATAGATTTGTTTAGCAGTATATTACGGGTACCTGGGTGAACTTTTTGATAGGTTTATTGACTCTCTGTTTATCAGTTTTTTCTTGTTTTTTTTTTCTTGCTTTTTCTTTTTACTTTTTGGTTGTTGTTTTTTTCTTATTTTCTTTCTTATTTTCTGGTTGTTGTTTTTTTCTTATTTTTTTTAATTTTAATTTTAATTTTTTTTTAAAGTATGACTGTTTGTTTTGCATAAGGAAAAATGCCTGAAATCCTATAATCGTAATTTATTAAAATATGACCATCGAAAACGAGGCTTGTTTAAAATGTCAGGATAGTTTTACTCTAATGTATTAAGAATTAGCTGGGGTTTTTTTCCCGTTTCAGACAGAGATCTGTTATAAACATCATAGTAACATGTTTGATAAGAGAATCTTAAAATTCGGCCACGTTCTTCACGTTCCAGCGTAAACGAACATCGCTAACAAACGTAATAAAATTAAATTGAAAAATAAAAGAATTAAAATAAATTTCAAAACAAACAACGGAGTAAAATAAATAAAATGCTTTTACATCTTTAGAAAGTAATTCTACAAAAAGAATCTAAAAAAAAAAAAAAAAAAAAATTATATATATATATATATATATATATAAGCTAACAGTCATTTTGAATTATTTCGTCAGAAATCTTTTAATTCAAAAAATGAGAATAGCTAAATCCCCTGGATTTAACATTAACTCAAATCTTCACTGAAAACTAAATATGACACGAAACTGGTATGAGTAAAATACAAGAGATATTGCATAACCAAAAAAAAATATAATAATAATAATAAAAAATACACATACATATTTATCTTAGCTTTGGTTTCGTGTTTTGTAAGAGAGAGACGCACCTTAATAAAAAAAAAAAAAAAAAAAAAAATCGCCTCTGGGTACGTGATACGGCCTCGGGGCACTGATTGTATCTCAGGGGAGGTAACTAGTGTTTGAGCTATTTATACTAATTGATTCGTGATTCTAGATTACGCGAACAGTTCCGTCAAAAGTGAGACTAAAAACGGAGCTAAGTTCATGTGGTTCGTTTTTGGTGAAAGTACTGTGTGACCAGTGTCTGGTCTGTTATTACTCACCATTAGCTGAGTAAGATTCAAAAACTTTTTATCAGATTTTTTTTCGCAACCAAGACGTTTATAGCGTTAATTTAAGAGTTTATTTGTTTCTACTGAAAACATGAAAAAAACAAAAACAACGCATCTTATAAAGTCCCGTTCTCCTCTCTCTCTCTCTCTCTCTCTCTCTCTCTCTCTCTCTCTCTCTCTCTCTCTCTCTCTCTCTCTCTCTCTCTCTCTCTCTCTCTCTCTCTCTCTCTGTATGTGTGTGTTTGTGTTTGTTTTCTTATATATATATATATATATATATATAAAATGCGATATTAATCTCTCTCTGTTTCTCTCTGTGTGTGTGTATATATATATATATATAAGAGAGAGAGAAGAGAGAGAAAGAGAGAGAGAGAGAGAGAGAGAGAGAGAGAGAGAGAGAGAGAGAGAGAGAGAGAGAGAGAGAGAGAGAGAGAGAGAGAGAGAGAGAGAGAGAGAGAGAGGTGTTTGATATATATATATACATACTGAGGGAGAGAGAGAGAGAGAGCGCAGGTTTTGAGTACTATAGCTTATCAGTACTGATGTTTCCATAATATCTTACTGATTAGCTATACATCGTAAGAAACCAATATTAGAAATATATGTAATATATCATAATAATAATACTAATAATAATAATAATAATACTAATAATAGTACTACTACTACTACTACTACTACTACTACTAATAATAATAATAATAATAGTTATAATAATAATAATAATAATAATAATAATAATAATAATAATAATAATAATAATAATAATAATAATAATATAATAGTAATAATAATAATAATAATAACAGTAACAGTAACAACAGACTGACCCACACAGGGGAGCCTCGGCTGGGTGTAAACACATGAGCGTCACGGAGTCGAAGGACGTTCCGCTGGGACAGAGTCCGCTGTACGCTCGTCCTGCGTAACACTGCACGTAGGCGTCGCACGACTCACAGTCAGGGTAGTAGTTGTCTCCCTTCCCTACGCAGTCCTCAATACATGGCGCTGAAAAGTAATAATAATAATAACAACAATAATAATAATAATAATAATAATAATAATAATAATAGTAATAATAACAACAACAAGATAATAAAAAATAATAATAATAGTAAATAATTACAATAACAACAATAACAACAATAATAATAATAATAATAATAATAATAATAATAATAATAATAATAATAATAATAATAATAATAATAATAATGATAATAGCAATAATAAAAGTAATAATAATAGAAAATAATAAAACTGTGTGTTGATATAATAAAAATAATCTTAGGATTATTTATTAATTTAATGCCACCAAAATGATATAAAAAAATCAAAAAAAAAAAAAAAAATCGTGTTTAATCTTACACTGGTTTTGAACGAAAGGCGGAACACCACTAAATATCAGTACACAAATGAAAAGCACAGCAGACGAAAGGAAACTGGAATTTTGTGGCCATACCATAGCTGAAATAATGATAATAATAATAATAATAATAATAATAATAATAATAATAATAATAATAATAATAATAAAAAAAAAAAATAAAAAAAAAAAAATAAAAAAATAATAAAGGACTGTCAGTCAATAAAATCAAATTTGACATTAAAAATTTACTTGAAAGTAAGAGAACTATTTTAAGAGAAATATTTTAATTATATTAAAATGAAGATGAATTCATAAATAAAACTGTTAAAAACGTTATTATGAATCATTAAATAAAATAATAATAAAATAATCCTAAAAAGCGAAAAAAAACAAGACAACAACGAAACAAAGACTTCTCATATCAAGAAGTAACGACCCTCTGTATTTTCGAGATAAGCGATTTTATCATCTAGGTTTGATAGAAATATAATTTTAGTTAACCGAACATTGAATAATAATAATAATAAGAAGAAGAAGAAGAAGAAGAAGAAGAAGAAGAAGAAGAAGAAGAAGAAGAAGAAGAAAAGGAAGAAGAAGAAGAAGAACAACAACAATAACAACAACAGCAACTGTGTTTTTACTACTACTAATAATAAGAACAACAACAGTAAGTTACTAGTAATAATAATAAATAATAAATACTACTACTACTACTACTACTACTATTACTACTACTACTACTACTACTAATAATAATAATAAGAAGAAGAAGAAGAAGAAGAAGAAGAATACAGAGTAATTAAAATGCTATATAATTAATAATCCACCGAAAACTGAATGCAACATTTTTTAAAGTATTTAAACAATTATGCATAATCATTTACCTACTAAACAATTGAACAGTGACTGGACTTACCTGTGGAGATCAAACAATAGACAGGTGTGTAACGTTACTAAGCGACTGAAGCAGACGACAGGTGACAAATAGAGTCTGTCGTTACCGCAGGCGATGTGCGTCCACCACGTTGTTTCTGTATCAGACTGAAGGGTGGGGTAAACGTTGTCGATGTCGTCGTATCAAATTTTTTCAGTTTGTTAACTTTTCACGTGTTTTTGAAATTTTGGAATTTTTGAACAAATTGTGTCTTATATATAATTGTTTGAACACGATAGGATTAGTTTTACATATATATATACATACATGTGTAACGGCTTAAAGATAAGATCGTGACTTGTGATATATATTTTATTATTTCGTTTGGGTGTATCTGAAAAACAATACTTTATATATATATATATATATATATATATATATATAAATGTAAATGCCATACAAGATTTCCAATATGATATGATATAATATTTTATATTATGATAATGACATATGATAATAATACGATATGAAAAGTTATGTAACAATAATAATAATATGGCACAATAATAAGAAATGTGTTATATATTAAATAGTTCGATATTATAATGATAATAAAAATAATGATAATAATGATAATAATAATAATGATAGTAATAATAATAATGATAATAATAATAATGATAATGATAATAATAATAATAACAACAACAACAGTAAATTATTAATAACAAAGCAATAAATGATTATGATGATAAAAAATATAATAATAATAATAATAATAATAATAATAATAATATTATTAATAATAATAATAATTTCCTGGTATATACTACTTTTCAAACAATTATACCATGTCTGAGAGAAACATTTGTTCAATTAATTTTATTTTGTGTGTTATATAAATAAATGTCTCACGACCCACATAACGCATCCACACATTAAAACAAACACACACAGACACGCACACACACACACACTAACGCAACATACACACATACACGCCAAAGAAAGCCACACTGTATTTCAGAGCAATAAACAAAAAACCGAAAACACACGTACACAACCAGTTACACAGACAGACTCGCATTTCGCGGGTTTTTTTCCTGTACAAACAGTCTTATTTAAAAAAATATCTCCGTCTACGACAGCAGTATGTCGTTGTGGTCGTACAAAAGCTGTTGCTGTGGGCAAAGCTAAATATAATCTCCAATAAAGAAAAAAACAAAAAAACAATTTGAAACACCCGCCTTGCCTTCAAGATATCCATAGATAAAATCAGTTAACAACAAAAAAAAAAAAAAAAAAAAAAAAACAAATGAAGAAAGTTTTATGCTTTATGAAAGAAGGAAAGATGAATTTATCTACGCTTTGATGATGTGTTGATATCCAGGTGCATTTTATTAAATAAACACCTTTTCACACTCGAAGATTATATTATCGTCTGGCTTTTTAAAAAAGTTCCGCTGTTATTTCCGTGAGATTCTTTTAAAATGTTTTTTTTTTTTTTTTTTTTTTTTTTATTATTTTTCCTGTTAAATTACTTGCATATTTTTCGAGATAAAAATATCGCCACAACCAAACCCATCCCAGGAAATAAAATAATAATGAAAAAGAAATACCATATATATATACAAGAATCTTACGTATTATTAATATTTTGATTAGGAGAAACAAAATTTTCCGTGATGGAAAATAGAAATTCCGTATATAATGAACAAAAAGAAAAATTAGTTCATATGAAACATTTTTTTTTAAACTGGCGCATTATACACTTCATAGGAACAAAACAGAACACACGTGTGTGTGTGTGCGTGTGTGTGTGTGCGTTTGTGAGTGCGTTTGTATCTTCCTGTCTGTTAACCAGAGACTTCTCCAAACAATAACAACAACAACAACAACAACAACAACAACAATAATAATAATAATAATAATAATAATAATAATAATAATAGTAATAATAATGATAATAATAATAATAATAATAATAATAATAATAATAATAATAATAATAATAATAATAATAATAATAATAATAATAATAATAATAATAATAATAATAATAATAATAATAATAATAATAATAATAATAATAATAATAATAATAACAATTAAACAATTAAAATACAATAAAATTAATAATCTGTCTTATGACAGACGAAATATTTCTTTTATATTTAAATATTTAAACATTTCACACGGAAAATATGCGACACCTTATGTGTGCGTGCGTGCGTGCGTGCGTGTGAGTGCGTGTGTGTACATATAAACACACACACACACACACACACACACATTATAATGTTCATAACTTGAAACTGTACATTACATTTCCTATTAAAGAGTGCTATTTATCTAAAGAATTCATCAAATATTTTTCAAAAATATATTCGTGAGATATGCGGAAGGCAGATGAGATACAATATACGACCAGATTAGAGAGGGTGATTGTAATACACAGGTGTAGCCGCTCCATCGCTTGGTGTTTTGTTTCAAGATAAATATTATAAATTGATGATCTAGCCGCCGTTAATTAATTAAACAA
>CM022672.1:31489893-31502393 GCA_012295275.1 Chrysomallon squamiferum | reverse complement strand
TGATGTTGTTTTTTAAGTTTAGTGTTTAAGTATATATTTGGCCAGTATTCGGCAAATCCAGAAATGAAGGAAGCGTCTCCCGTCCCAAGCTTAACGGATAAATTGTTCCCGTATCTGTATAAGTGTATATATATTTGTTTATACGTCTTATATTTGATTTATATACGTCTTATTAACACAAAGACAGGTCATTATTCCAGTTCTCTGCACACTGTGCTCGCTTTATTTGCGAAATTTCTCGAAGGTATTTTTTGTTACGTTTCTGGTCTTTCAGCTGACGACTGTCTGATCACAGTGTGTGACTCGGGGCAAGGGACGAGTTATCGCCCCCACTGCTCAGACTGCTCCTTGTTTGTGCGGTGTGAAGACGGGTACGTGGCCGGCGTGTACAGCTGTCGCTACGGTTACAACTTCGACGTCTACGAGTCAAGATGCAAGCCGGCCGGCGAGGCTATATGTCGGTAACTGTCCTGTTTTCACGTTCCACCTCGTTGCTCGTAACCCGAGTAATGGCGTTTATCGTCGATTTGGGCAGCTTGAGGATTCTTTCTTTGTAGTTTTATTTACTGTTAGTGTTAGATAGGGTCATTTCACTAATGGTCAGTTGTGGTCAAACTGCGATCTGAATATTTGTAGTGAGCGGTGTCTTAGATACTGAATGCATTATTAAGGTTAATAAGAAAAGATATGTTTGTATGACTTCAGATATATTATTTTTTTTTATTTAATTATTTATTTGTTTGTTTGTTTGTTTGTTTGTTTGTTTGTTCATCCATTTATTTATTTATTTATTTGCTTGTTTGTTTACTTATTTACTTATTTATTTATTTGTTTCTTTGCTTGTTTGTTTGTTTATTTATTTATGTATTTATTTATTTATTTATTTTCTGTCATCTTTTCTCTCACCGTATTTAGAAAATATATATAAATAAAGATTTGGCTACATCTCACCAATTTAAGATTATTGAATATTTTTATATATTTTACAGTCTGGATAACAAGCCAAATTACCCAACTGATAAACCATTTTATCCAACTGAGAAACCATTTTATCCAACTGAGAAACCATTTTACCCAACTGAGAAACCATTTTACCCAACTGAGAAACCATTTTATCCAACTGAGAAACCAAATTATCCAAACGAAGGTACGCGCCTTTCCTTTTTTTTTTTTTTCTTTCTTTAAAATAAAATTTAAAAAGTTTCTTTCTTTCTTTTTTATTCTATTTAAAACAAAATGTGTGTAATATGTGTGTGTGTGTGTATGTATGTGTGTACATACACACATACCCACATGTTTATATATATGAATTTTTATTGGTGTAATTATTTTCTGTGACTGTATGATTATCTACCGTTTGTGCAGTTATCTGTGTGTGTGTTTGTGTGTGTGTGTGTCCATCTGTATGTCTCTCTTTTGTATGCTTATCTGTTGGTTTCTGTCTGTCTCTCTGTCAATCTGTCTATAAACAATACAGACCTAGTCTCTCTCTCTCTCTCTCTCTCTCTCTCTCTCTCTCTCTCTCTCTCTCTCTCTCTCTCTCTCTCTCTCTCTCTCTCTCTCTCTCTCTCTCTCTCTCTCTCTATATACATATATATATGTATATAACTAATCTCTCTATATACAATACAGACCTAGTATATATATATATATGGTTAACATTAGTGTTCACTTTTTTTTATTATTTTAGAGAATATTTGTCCAGACTATTTATGTTACGGATTCGGGACTTTTTATCGACCTCACTGCACAAACTGCAGCAAGTTTCTTTTATGTGAAGATAACAAAATCAAGGATGTTTTCGAGTGTGTGTACAATTACAGATTTGACGCTGAAGATTTGAGATGTGAACCGGCAGAACAGGCGAAGTGCAAGTTAGTACAACATCCTGTCTTGTTTGCTTAATTAGCTGTGTCTCTGTTTATGTGTGTATATGTGTGTGTGTGTATGTATATATATATATATATATATATATATATATATACACACACACAGCCACACATACACACTCAGACACATATGCACATAGAAAAATAATAAAATAATTGCAGTTTTAAATTATAAACGATCATTTTGCATCCTTGTTTTGCTTAATTTCAATTTAGTAATTAATCTTATTTCTGTAAATTTGACGTCATTTTATATTATTTCAGTAATTTGACGTCATTTTATTGACGTAACGTCATTTCAGTAATGTAACGTCATTTCAGTAATTTGACCTCATTTCAGTAATTTAACGTCAATTCTGTAATTTAACCTCATTTCAGTAATTTAACCTCATTTCGGTAGTTTAACGTCATTTCAGTAAAAACCTCATTTCAGTTGTTTAACGTCATTTAGCAATCTAAAATCATTGTTGATATTTACCATCAATGTTTGAATTAATTCACGAATTCAACAAAACACGCGTTTTTAATAAGAAGAGTATATACATTTGTTTACATCAATAAATACATTTGGTTACATCAGTATACACATTTGTTTACATCAGTATGTACATTTGTTTACATCAGTATACACATTTGTTTACAGTTTGTATGGAAATACTGACAAACCACAATATCCACCACAGCAACCACCCGAAAATCAAGGTCTGTCACACTTTTAATATACTTTAATATACTATAATAATAATAATAATAATAATAATAATAATAGTAGTAGTAGTAATAGTAATAGTAATAATAATAATAATAATAATAATAATAGTAATAATAACAGTAATAATAGAAATAGTAATAGTAATAGTAGTAGTAGTAGTAATAGTAATAATAATAATAGTAATAGTAATAATAATAATGATAGAAATAGTAATAATAATAACAGTAGTAATAACAGTAATAGTAATAATAATAATAATAGTAATAATAGTAATAATAATAGTAATAAAAATAATAACTACAACAACAATAATGAGTACAGTACTAATCTATCTATCTTAATAGATAATAATGATGATGATGATCACACATAATAATTATGAACTATAGCAATAATCTGACAATTTAAAAAAAAACTAAAATTAGAATTATGACAATGTGCATTCAGGGAACGACTGCAGTGACAGCATCTGCTACGGCTACGGCGCACTCTACAGACCACACTGTTCCGACTGCGGTAAATTTGTCATGTGCGACGACAACCACATAATACGGACGTTTGAATGTGCGGACAACTACAACTTCGACGTCGTCGACTCCAGATGTAAACCTGCAGCAGAAGCAGTTTGTCAGTAAGTGTTGTTTGTCTGCCTGTCGGTCTTGTTGTCTGTCTGATTGTTGTCTGTCTGTCTGTCGGTCTGCCTGTTGTCTGTCTAATCTCTCTGTCTGTCTGATTGTCTGTCTGTTTGTCTGTCTGTCTATCTATCTATCTGTCTGTCTGTCTGTCTGTCTGTCTGTCTGTCTGTCTGTCTGTCTGCCTATCTATCTATCTATCTATCTATCTATCTATCTATCTATCTATCTATCTACTGTCATTCAGCTTCAGTCTATCTTTGTCTTCATATATATGCATGAAAGAAAATATGATAAAATATTATTCATTTGAATTATAAACAGTGATAAATTTTAGTTAATTTTGTTTTATCTCTGTCTGTGTATCTATATGCCTATCTGTATAGCTGACTCTCTTTCTGATTATTTATCGATGACTGTACGTATGTATCTAACAATCTACCGAGCTATAGAACTAATACATAACTCACTTTCTCTCCAGTTTTATCTATCTCTGTGACTGTGTGTGTGTGTGTGTGTGTGTGTATTTCTGACAGCAAGATGATAAAAATAAAAAATAAATATTATTCACCACTAATATTTTTATTAATGGAGAGTAATATTTATATATATATATATTTAATTTTTAATTAATTTAAAAAATCCTTCATCTTTCAGACTGGCTGATCAGAAAACTGAGACGAAGTCGAACGAAACAAACAAACCAGAAAAACAAATTTGTTAGTGACGTCTTTATTCTTATCATTATTATAAGTAGTAACAGTAATATAATAGTAGTAGTAGTAGTAGTAGTAGTCGTTCTAGAAATAGTAAATAATAACAATGGGTGGGTGTTGCTACTGACGATGTTAATATCAAACGTAGTCACTGTAATAATAACAGCATTAGTGGTAGTAGCTGTAATTGTAATAGTAGCTGTTGTAATAGAAGCAGCAGAAATAGTAGTAGTAGTTCCAGCATTCACGGTAGTATTAATTGTGATAGTATTAGTATTAGTAGTATAGCATTAATAGTAGTAGTAGTTGTTGTTGTTGTTGCTTTTGAAGAAATTAAAATAAATGATAAACAGTTTTTATGTTTCCAGTAGTGGACTGACATTTTAATATTTTCCAGTAGTATCTGTAGTAGTATCCAGTAGTATTTATAGTGGTATCCAGTAGTATCTATAGTAGTATCCAGTAGTATCCAGTAGTATTTATAGCAGTATCCAATAGTATCTATAATTGTAGCTGTTTTTGTAGTTTTTTTTTTTTGTTGTTGTTGTTTTATTTCGAAATTTCACTGTTTCTATGTTTAGAATGACTAAATTTCACTGTTTCTATGGTAACTCTGACTAAATTTCAGTGGCCCCGGACGACTGCGTGGTCAGCGTGGCTGAATGCGCGGTCCGGCTCGACGACAAATACCCCTACTGCTACGACTGCGTCAGCTACGTGCGCTGTTTCCGCGGCCGAGGTTTTCGCACGACGTGTCCCGAGTCGGCTCGCTGGGACCCAGTCTCGAAGATGTGCAATTACGCAGACGACAGCATCCCCTGCTGGTTCGTGTCTGTGTGTCTGTCTGTGTGTCTTTGTGTCATTTTGTCTGTGTGTCTGTGTGTCTGAGTGTCTCTCTCTGTGTGTCTGTCGTTTCTCTGTATAACACATCCCCTCAACTTCTGTCTGTGTATGTGTGTATGTGTGTCTCTGTGTCTGTGTGTCTGTTGTTTCTCTGTATAACACATCTCTCACTCAACTTATGTCTGTCTGTCTGTCTGTGTGTCTCTGTGTCTGTGTGTCTGTTGTTTCTCTGTATAACACATCTCTCACTCAACTTATGTCTGTCTGTCTGTCTCTGTGTCTCTGTGTGTCTGTCGTTTCTCTGTATAACACATCTCTCACTCAACTTCTGCCTGTCTGTATGTGTGTCTCTGTGTCTGTGTGTCTGTGTGTCTTTGTGTCTGTCATTTCTCTGTATAACAGATCTCTCACTCAACTTATGTCTGTGTGTCTGTGTGTCTCTGTGTCTGTGTGTCTGTTGTTTCTCTGTATAACACATCTCTCACTCAACTTCTGCCTGTCTGTCTGTGTGTCTCTGTGTCTGTGTGTCTTTGTGTCTGTCATTTCTCTGTATAACACATCTCTCACTCAACTTCTGTCTGTCTGTGTGTGTGTCTCTGTGTCTGTGTGTCTGTCATTTCTCTGTATAACACATCTCTCACTCAACTTCTGTCTGTCTGTGTGTGTGTCTCTGTGTCTGTGTGTCTGTGTGTCTGTGTGTCTATGTGTATGTGCGTCTTTCTGTCTGTCATTCCTCTATATAACACATCTCTCACTCAACTTCTGTCTGTCTGTCTGTGTGTGTGTTTGTGTGTGTGTCTGCACAAGACACATATGTTAAATGATTGAAAGATTAACAAAGTGAAAGATAAACGATTTAGACATAATCTATATTTGGATTAACAAGTTAAGAAGAATTAATAATCTGAAGATTAATTATATCGAGATCAACTAATAAGATTGACACATAAATAGATTAACGATACAGACTACAAGGAATGATTCTATTCGTCAGTCTCTCTCTCTCTCTCTCTCTCTCTCTCTCTCTCTCTCTCTCTCTCTCTCTCTCTCTCTCTCTCTCTCTCTCTCTCTCTCTCTCTAAACGTATGTATGTATTTACGTGTGTGTATGTGTGTGTGTGTGTGTAGCTTTCCGTCATCTATTTGTATGTGTCCCTTTCAATGTATAAGTGCTTTTTTTTGTATCACACACAAACACACACACACACACACACACGCACGCACGCGTACATTGCTTTATGACAAATAGGTTATTTCAGTGATAATTTATTTCAGGAATACTCCTCCACAAGCAAAATATCAGCAAGGTTTTAACAATGACGGGACCACCAAGGATTACTTATCCGAGCTTCAGAAGCTGTACCCCCTACCCGAAGTTACTCCCCCACTGCTAGAAGGTACTCCCCCACTACCAGTAGCTACTACCGCGATACTGGAAGGTACTCCCCAACTACTACAGCACCAGTTACAAGTAACGCAGGTAATTTAAAATTATATACTGACATATGGAGATACAAACGTATAATATAATAAAATAATGAAATAAAATAATATTTAAGAATAAAATAAAATATAATAATAATAAAAAATAAAAATAAAATAAAATAAACTATAAAATAAAATAAAATAGAATAATAAAAAAATGAAGTAAAATAAAATAAAATAATAATTAAATAAAATAAAATATATAAAATGAAATAAAATAAAATAAAATGCAATAATAAAAAATAAATACAAATAAAATGAAATAAAAAAAAATAAAATAAAATAAAAATAAAATATATAAAATAAAATAGAATACAATAATAAAAAAAAACAATAATAAAATATAATAAAATAAAACGAAATAAAATAAAATAAAATAAAACAAACCAAAATAAAATAAAACAAAATAAAACAAAATAAAATAACACAAAATAAAATAAAACAAAATAAAACAAAATAAAATAAAACAAAACAAAATAAAATAAAATAAAAATGAGTTAAAAATATTGCTTCGTACAGTCCTGTTAAAACAATTTAATGGCTGGTTCATTTTAATTACAGACTGAGTACGTTTACGCGACTCTATATTGTTTCTGTGTTTGTATTGCAGTGAAGAGTTGCTATGACAACTGTGAGGGTCTGGAGGACGGGGTGTATCCCAAGTGTCCAAACTGCACGGAATTTTTTATGTGCTCCTCGTCAAATCTGCTGTTGTACAAGTGTCCACCCGGGAAGTTCTTCAGTTACCAGTTACAAAGCTGCTCGAAGGATTACCGCTGTTAATCCCTCGATAATCTCTTTGTCGTTAATCTCTAAACAATAAACATTTTATTTTGCCAGTATCAAGGTAGATAATTTCTTTCTAGTTAATGTTTTTGAATCGTTATTAACCTTTTGTTCGTTAGCTGGACGTTCTTAATCTCTAATCTTTTATCTGCTAATCTCGTAAGACGTTAATCTGTTCCGCTTTAATCTCTAAATAATTAATTAACTTTTTATTCGTTAATCGATAAATTGTTAATATCGTATTTGTTAGTTTTATTCGTTAATCTCGATATCGATAATGTCTACATCGTTTATCTTTCACACTGTTGATCTTTAAATCTTTTACATTAATAAATATGCGTTTAGAGAGAACTACCATCTATCCTTATAGAGAAGAAATAATAATAATAATAAAAGTAATATTATTAATAATAGACGATGAAGAAAAACCCTATCCCCCTCCGATGTATAACAGGTTTACCCGTCTTTGTCAAATTAACAGTTGAGATTAAGAACAATTATTTTACTACTACTGTACTAACTGGTTTATTACTTTTTTAATCTATGACTTTTTAAGAAAAACACTGCTTTGTATTAGTAACCAGCAAATAAAAAATAGAAATTCGTATTCGTGTTCTGTTTATTTATTTATTTATTTATTTATTTTATCCTTAGATATAAACAAGTACGCATGCACACTGAAATTGCACTGAAATGTAATAAATTCAAATTACTACTAATAATAATACCAACCACAACTGAATAACAATAATAGAAACCACCAAATATCAGAGAGAGAGAGAGAGAGAGAGAGAGAGAGAGAGAGAGAGAGAGAGAGAGAGAGAGAGAGAGAGAGAGAGAGAGAGAGAGAGAGAGAGAGAGAGAGAAGTATCTATCGCTCAGTATAAGTTAATTATTATGTCTATTTTTAGCATTATTTCAGAGCTTTTTGGTGAAATTAAAACAAGTAACGAAAACACCGCAGTCTGAATTCTTTCGTTTTAAAACATAATTTATTTATATGCTAAATACATTTAACTGCACCTTTTCTTTTCAAGATATAAAAAAAAATAATAAACACATAAAATAAAAAAAAAAAATTAAAAACATGTACAGACATGCCTTTTTTGTTATTTAGATACAATCTCGTTTGTAGATTTTTAATCATATTTAACAAATAACAAAAACAACTTTTATTTATATGAACACAAAAGATAACGAAGTCATGAAAACAAAAAAAAACTTACATTATTTTAAAAATACTAAAAATAGCAAATACCGCACACGAATGGGTTAATCTTTCACAGCCAAAGAAAATATTTTTAAAATGTATATAAAAAAATAAATGACTGTAGGAAATTCTATTCGATTTCAGTAAGTACAAAAAAAGGGAAATATAAAAGAAACGCTGTAGGCAATGGATTTTGTTTTATGGAGTAATTTAACTGTTTATTTTCTATATAAAGTTTGAAAGTTACAAACAATGAGTCATTAGAGAGAACAGCAGATTGTAAGTAACTGTGCTTTGATTGTTTTGTTTTTTAATTATTACTCTATCATTCTATTATTATTATTAGTAGTAGTAATAGTAGTAGTAGGAGTAGTAGTAGCATTAGCAGCAGTAACAGTAGTAGCAGTATTTTTTATTATTACTGTTTCTACTGTTTTCGATGTTCTTCTTTTTCTTGTTGTTGTTGTTATTATTATTATTATTATTATTATTATTATTATTATTATTATTAATAATATTATTGTTGTAGTTGTTATTATTAACTTTTTAAAATTATTATTGTTATTATTTTCTTGTCATTGTTATTACTGTTATTATTATTATTAATTTGTTGTTATTATTATTACTATTATTATTGTTACTATTATTATTATTTGTATTTTTATTATTATTGTTGTTGTTGTTGTTGTCATTGTTATTACTGTTATTATTATTATAAGTTTTGTTATTATTATTATTATTATCATTGTTATTACTATTTTTGTTGTTATTATTATTATTATTGCTGTTGTTGTTGTTGCTATAATTATTAACCATTCTGTACGTCTGTATGAAAGCGAACACAGCTCTTAAAACATAACCAAAGCACTAACTTGTTGCAAATGTAAAATATCTTACGCAAGTTTTCTAACCACTACCTAACAATCTTATCGTTAATATCTAAAATGTATGTTACAGAATAACGATACTGTATTTGCAGTCACCATGGCTACTTGGAATTATTAGACCTATGTATAAAAATGATGGTATTGATAATGGGGAACATTTACAGATCAGTACAATAATTATACTTAGTGAACGTGGAAAGTTATATATTGTTATTATTATTTTTTTTTTCTTAAATAAATTATCTGAATATAGCTGGATTTAGAAAGACTGTCAGTTGATGCTGAGCTGCATACTTAGAATTATTCACTTCTTAACATGGCCGCCGTTTCGGATCCCAAATCAGATTCAGTTAAAGTGAAATCCACAAATCGAATTGAATCCAACTTTTCAAATTTCACAAGATTTTTTTTATAAACCAGGGGTGTTTGTAGGAATCGGTTTTATGGACACAAGTAATTAAACATCGTCATTCTAATTATTTTTTTTTTTTAAAAGTGGTTTTATAGATAATATATGGACACTCAGACGCAGTAGTATTTTGCACACGCCTTTGACATAGTGATGTTGATAGAGGGAAAAAATACAGGTCTGTAAATGTGAAATGAATGATCTAAAACCAGTCACTGAGGTGACGATGAAGAAAACTTAAGATTCTTTCTGGTTACATATTTAAAAACATACTATGTTTACTGTAATATAGGCTGAAAGTAGAAACATTATCTGGAAGAATACTAACGGTGTTTAAATATATAAATTTACTTTTAAAGATAATCTAATCCTGAACATAGTAACAACATATCGTTATGTATCGCTATATCTATTCCTATACCTATATCCATATCTATAATCTCTCTGTCTCTGTATGTGTCTTTACGTGTGTGTGTGTGTGTGTGTGTGTATATGTATGTATATATGTAGTATGTACGTATATATGTATGTATGTACGTATATATATGTATGTATGTACGTATATATGTATGTATGTACGTATATATATATATATGTATGTATGTATGTATGTATGTGTGTATTAAAACACAAACTGTTTCTGTTATATGAATGAACACAAACTGTTTCTGTTACAGAATGATGGCGAAGTTACCCAGTTTTGTCATTTGTCTTCTGTTTGAATTATTATGTCCTGCGCGTGGACAAGAGGGTAAGAATAATATTTAACTCTTCTCTCTCTCTCTCTATCTATCTCTCACTCTCTCTGTCTCTCTCTCTCTCTCTCTCTCTCTCTCTCTCTCTCTCTCTCTCTCTCTCTCTCTCTCTCTCTCTCTCTCTCTCTCTATCTCTTTCTCTGTCTCTCTCTCTCTCTCTCTCTGTCTCTCTGTCTCTCTCTCTTCTCTGTCTGTCTCTCTCTCTCTCTCTCTCTCTCTCTCTGTCTCTCTGTCTCTCTGTCTCTCTCTCTCTCTCTTTCTCTCTCTATCTCACTCTCTCACTCTCTCTGTCTCTCTCTGTCTCTCTCTATCTCTCACTCTCTGTCTCTCTCTGTCTCTCTCTGTCTCTCTCTCTATCTCTTTCTCTATCTCTCTCTATCTCTCTCTGTCTCTCTCTCTGTCTCTCTCTCTCTCTCTCTCTCTCTCTCTCTCTCTCTCTCTCTGTCTCTGTCTCTCTCTATCTCTCTCCATCTAAGAAAGAAAAAAGTCTAAAAATAGTAATTGCTTAATCATCTTGTGTTCCTATTAAATGAATATATATATATATATATATACACACACACATATTTATAACCGAATATATATGAACTCAGTTTACGATGATGTCTCGTATTAATCATAAATACTTCCTTTAATACTTGTTTAAAAAAATAATAATAAATAAATAAATAAATTCTACAATGAAGTAAGAAAAGAAGTAAATAATGTTTCGACCATTTGAAACTTTATTATTATTTAGTTTTTAACATACGTGTTTTTTTTTTTTTTTTTTTTTTCCCAGTCAGATGAGAAAACGAAAGAAGGTGTTTGGATATAAAGGATGAAGTTTTTATTTTATTTTTGCAGAGCTCCTGGAGAAGTGCATCACGAGCTGCCTGTCAGAGCACGACGGCTACTACCCCGACTGCAACAACTGCACACAGTACATCCAGTGTCACTTCGGTCAGACCTTCGTCAAGCCCTGCGCTGAGGGGACGAGGTGGAACAGCGAGAAAGGGGGGTGTATCCACAAGGAAGAGGATGACCACTGCGAGTCAGTGTACGTGAGTGTATGTGCGTGTATGCGTGAGTGCGTATGTTCTTTTGCGTGCCTGTATTATTTGTGAAATATATATATGCGTTGTGAAATATATATATATATATATATATATATGCGTATGTAAGAGTGCGTCAGTGTGTTCGTGTGCGTGGTTGGGTAGGTAAATAATAACACAGACATTAAATATCAATGAACAAACAGAAAGAATGTTAATACAGAATACTTTCCTTACAGATTCAGTCAACAAGAAATCACGGTATATATATGTTGTATGTATATATATATATATATATATATGTATGCACCAAGTCCAATATCTGCAGCTAATCAGACCACGCCTTCAACTAATGAGACCACGCCTTCAGCTAATGAGACCACGCCTTCAACTAATGAAACCACGCCTTCAACTTCTGGTAATAAAACCATGCCTTCAACCATGAGAACCACGCCTTCAACTAGCAGAACCACGCCTTCAACCATGAGAACCACGCCTTCAACTAGCAGAACCACGCCTTCAACCATGAGAACCACGCCTTCAACTAGCAGAACCACGCCTTCGACAAGTCGAACGACGTCTCTAGCAAGTGCAGAGACGTCAGCGACAACGTGTATTGAAACATGTTCACGAGAAATGTTAGGACTGTACGTGAGCTGTCGTAGTTGTAAGACGTATCACATGTGTATCACGGGGAAGACGTTGACGTACACGTGTCCTGGCGGGGAAATATTCGACACAGAGCTCAGAGTCTGCAAACAGGCAGCTGCCGCAAGATGGTAAACAGTCACATTTTATTTATTTATTAATTTATCTGTTTGTTCGTTTGTTTATTTATTTGTTTGTTTATTTATTTATTTATTTATTTATTTATTTGTTTATTTATTTACTTATTTTATTTATTTGTTTATTTACTTATTTATTTGTTTATTTTGTTTGTTTGTTTGTTTGTTTGTTTATTATTTATTTATTTGTTTATTTACTTATTTATTTGTTTATTTATTTATTATTTGTATCTATTTGTTTGTTTATTTGTTTGTTTAATTGTTTATTTATTTGTTTATTTATTTACTTATTTTGTTTGTTTGTTTATTTGTTTATTTAGTTATATAATTGTTATTAATTTATTTGTTTGTTTATTTA
>CM022672.1:31462393-31484893 GCA_012295275.1 Chrysomallon squamiferum | reverse complement strand
TTCATTTTTGTAGGAAAAATGATGAATAAACAAATAAATAAATAAACAAACACATAAAATAAATAAATAAATAAATATATAAATAAATAATTAAAATAAATAAATAAGGAAACAATAAATAAAAATAAAACAAAATAAATAATTAAATAAATAAAGAATAAATAAAGAAAGAAAGAAAGAAAGAAAGAAATATAAAAATAAAGAAATTAACAAAACAAACAATCAAACACGGAAACAAGTAAATCAGTAGATTTACAAGCAGAAACTGTATTTACCTTTTCGCAGAGAGTTAGTTTTGAAAGAAACGCAAGAAGAACGATTATTTTAAGAACCAATGACGTCATTTCGCTTCAGAAGAATTGTATCACTTTTATCTTTCACCCTAGTAACACGAGTGGTATCAATAATTTACTTTGAACAATCAGTCTAAAGGCAAGCAGTCATATATATACTCTGCTTCATTCAATATTTCCGCTAGCCTTTTTAGATCTTGTAATATAATATGGAAAACAAAATTTCGAATATTATATATATATATATATATATATATATTGTTTATTTTTTTCGTATAAGTTTGAGAAATCTTTTCACGGCCGAAAATTTGACACAAACGAAGTTTCTGTCAGAACAAGTAAAATAAATGACATTCACCAATGTTAAAAACACGTGTTACTTAGCCTTGAAAACTTGACGTGGAAAACGCTTTCATAAATCGTTTAAAAATTTAAAGCAGTTACGCATTTTTGTTTGTTACTTTATTTTAATTATATACTTTTGGTATATTTTGGTATCTCTACAAAATTTCAAATGAAGAAATCTTTTATTAATTTATTTCGTTTATTTTTTATGAAGAAATTTTTGTATTTGTTTCTTTCTTTTTTTTTTTTATTTTTTCTTTCTTTGTTTCTTCTTCTTCTTCTTTTTTTTTCTTCTTCTTCTTCTTCTTCTTCTTCTTCTTCGGACTGATTATTCTTAATAAAAGGGACAAAAGAAAGAAAAGAAGGAGAAAAGAGAAGAAAAAAATAACATGTTGGTTATATTTTAAATAGAATAAATAAAAAAAAAGTTTATAAATGAAATCTCTAAATTAACTTAATGTATTTAAAACTAAATTAAAGTTGGTTATTTCAAAATCTACAAATAATGTGGGAAATGTATGTGTGTGTTTGTGTGTGTGTGTGTGTGCGTGTGTGTGTGTGTGTGCTTATATATAAAGGTATTTTAAATTACTAGTAAAAATGTTGTCAAATACAGCTGTGAAAAATAAAGGACCTTCACTTTTCAATCTAAAAGTGACGTTTTATAAAGTTATGTTATTGTTTTTCTTTTTTTTTTTTTTTTTTTTTTTTTTGTTTTTTTTTACCTCGACAGATTCAACTAAAACTGGACTCAGTGACATTCTCTTGCATTAGCTTTTATTCCGTTCCACCCACATCCCAATGCTAACATTATCTAAAAACATCCTCAGTGTTGTTATCTGTTATTACACTAGGTATCAGCATAGCTTTTAGATATGTGTGTAAATGTATGTACGTGAATTTTATGCAGTCGTATTTGTGATGTGTGCTGTTTTGGGGTGTATGGGTGTGTATGTTTGTTTGTTTCTGTCTGTGTGTATGTTCGTGTATGTGCGTGTGTGCGGGTGTGCGGGTGTGTGAGAAATATTTTTTTTTAATGGTATATTTTTTTTTTTTTTTTTTTTTTATTTTTTAAATAATTTGTGTACGTGTTTGTACTTGCGTACCGCTAAATTAGTTATCGATAAAATTTTACAAAAAAACCTACGTTCAAAGACAACTCAGTTTGCAAAGACTGAGGCAAGTTTATAGATTTTGATGGTGAACTCTACAATACAGGTCAGAGGTCTTATACACTGTTTGTGTTTTCTGTCTGAACAAACCTACAAACATGGACTGCGGCCTGGCTAGTTATGTGTTTCTAATTTGTGTAGCTTCTGTGTGTTCTCTGGAATTTGAAGGTGTTTTTAAGGTAGAGTAATTTTAATTGACTGTTATAATAATAATAATAATAATAATAATAATAATAATAATAATAACAGTAACAACGATGGTGATGATGATGATAATGACAAAACAAAAACGTAAAAAAATAATAAGATAAGACTAAAAATATTAATAATTACATGAACAGTTTAGGAATACTACTACCACTACTACTACTACTGCTGCTGCTACTACTACTACTGCTACTACTACTACTACTACTAATAATAATAATGCTATAGCCTCTCTGCTACTCATGTTAATGTTGTTCTTACTGCTGTTGTTTTATTATTGTTGGCTTTATTCTTATTATATTTATTGCTATTTATTTTTGTTGTTATTATTATTTTATTGTTGTTAATATTGTTGTTATTATTGTTATTTTTTTATTTTTTTACTGTTTTTGTTGTTTTGTTGTTATTGCTGTTGTTTTATAATTATTTGTCTGTTATTATTTTTAATTATTTTTCTTGTTTCTGTTCTTATTACTGCTGTTCTGGTGTTACTGTTATTATTATAATTTATTTCCTCATAATCTAGACTTGTTATAAAACAAACCATATAGGGGTATCAGTTATTGGTCATTCTTAAATTGTAAAATCTTTTCTCCGAAGTCAGTTCTGTTCCAAACATAATCACTTATATGTATGTTCGTACGTACGTACTTACGTATGTATTATTGTATGTGTGTGTGCGCGTGCGTGTGTGTGTATACATATATATATGTGTGTGTCTGTGTGTGTCTGTCTATGTGTGTATATATGCGTGCGTGTATATGTGCGTATGTATGTTTGTATGTGTACATGTGTATACGTATGCGTGTGTGTATGTATGTATGTGTGTGTGCGTAAATGTAAATATATATATATATATATATATATGAGTGTGTGTGTGTGTGAGTGTGAGTGTGAGGTGTATGTGTGTTCGTGTGTGTGTGTGTATTTGTGTATGTATGTAAGCATGTATGTGTGTACATGTGTATGTGTGTGTGTGTGTCTGTGTGTTTAATTGACTATACAGTGAATTTTCTAGAATATCATAGCGTGAAGTGGCCCAGCCTGATCAGTGAACAGTAAATCAAACCAGCAAAAGAAAACGTTTAACTTTCAGTTTCCACCTGTAACACATTATAATTCCTGCTGATGTTTGTTTACTTTAATGTTTTGTTTTATACACGTTTATTTTTAAAATTAGATATCATTATCAGACTGTATAGCTAGTTAATTATGTACACACTGTATAGTTAGTTAATTATGTACACACTGTATAGTTAGTTAATTATGTACACACTGTATAGTTAGTTAATTATGACTACACTTTATAGTTAGTTAATTATGACTACACTTTATAGTTAGTTAATTATGACTACACTGTATAGTTAGTTAATTATGTATGCACTGTATAGTTAGTTAAGTATGGACACACTGTATAGTCAGTTAATTTACGACACACTGTATAGTTAGTTAATTATAGAGACACTGTATAGTTAGTTATGTACTAACTGTATAGTTAGTTAATTATAGATACACTGTATAGTTAGTTAATTATGGACATACTGTATAGCTAGTTATTTTAGGGACAGGCTGTATAGTTAGTGAATTATCTACATATTGTATAGTTGGTAATTATGGACACATTATATAGTTATTTAAATAGGATTGCACTGTATTGTTAATTAATTATGTGCTCAGTGAATAGTTAGTTAATTATGTACACACTGTAGAATTAGTTAAATATGTACTGTATTATGAATGAAAAAAGATGACGTCTTTAAATCTTCATTCTTTCTGTTGAATGTGCAGTTAGTTAATTGTGGACACACAGTACTGTTAGTTAATTATGGACAGACTGTATAATTTGTTAATTAAGGCCTAACTGTCCAGTTAGTTACATATGTACGCACTGTATTATCAATGAAAGAAGATGACGTCATTAAATCTTCGTTCTTTCCGTTGATTGTGTAGTTAGTTAATTATGTACAACCTCTGTAGTTAGTTAAATATGTACGCACTGTACTGTAAAATGAAAGAAGATGACGTCATTAAATCTTTTTTTTCAATTTTTTTATTTTTATTTTTTATATCTACGCAGAATGCCAATGACGTCAAGAAGGAATACGAAGAACTGCGCACGCAGCTGAGCAGTCTGAAGAAGACGTACGACACGGAGAGTCAGCTGCTGAGTGAGCAGATGAAGACGAAACTCGATCTGCTGGAGAAGATCGTCAGCTGGCTGGACAACATCGAGAAAGAAAGGTCCATCATAGAAATCTGGATAGAGCGGCACCGCCGAGCCCAGAAAATCATCTTCGGCGAAGAGAAGAAAGCAGAAATTCCGTTGTAGTCCGTGTCAGTGTTTGTGTTCGTGTTAACGTAAATAAGCCAGAGTATGACGTATTTTCAGCAGCTCTTTTTAGTAGTATTTCGCTTATGACATGTTATCGTAGATGTTTTAAAATGATTTTTTTATCTCACACTGCTGTCGTTTCTGTTTAACATGATGTTGTTATAATCTTACTATTAGAAGATTTAATATGACGTATTTAACATTATTACCGTTTTAGACGTTTCAGTGTTACGTATTTAATATTGCTAAAGCTGACATAAAAGATGTACAGGTACCGGACCAATTATCCGGCGTCCCCTGAAATCCGGAAACGCCGGAAGTTCTTTGGTGACGCTATTTTCATAGTTCGCGCGCGCGGGTGTTGTCCTCACCAAACCGGAACTACTCTTTCAAGCCGCGTGGCGTTCATTCACTCGCCGCATTGTTTACGTGTCGAATCGCCACAGTTGTGTATCGTCAATTTTCTTTATGTTTTTAATTTTAAAATGTTTATGCCTAATTATTTACGTATTTAGATGCTTTGGTACCAGAAAACCGGAAAAATCAGAAATCCGGAATGCTTCAGGCCCCAAGGAGTCCGGATAATTGGTCCGGTACCTGTATTTCAATCTCCGGCTGATTCTTCAGCTGTTTTAATGTGACGTACTTCACAATTATTGTAACAGTAACCATGGTTATTTTGATGTGACGTAATTTAATGTTATTACAGTTTGCAATGGCAGTTAAATATACAGTTAGTACATAAATAACTATAGTACAGTTTGTCCATAATTAACTAACTATTCAGTGTGTTTATAATTAACTAGCTATAACAGATATATTACCAGAATTACTTTAAAGTATATTAATACGTCAAATTTCATTATTTTAAAAAAATATCTAATGTTTAAATATTGCGTGTTTAATGTTATAACAGACACCTTAAGAACCTTAATGCAGTTCATAGAGCTAATGTTAACATATTTACTTCAATTCAACAGTATGAAATATTTTCACTTCTGTCTTTATAATAGTAATATGACGTATTTCACGATACTATGGTTGCCATAGTAGGTTGTTTGTTTGTTGTTGTTTTTTGTTGACTTAGGAGTGTACAATGACTTACTGTACGTACAATGTAATGCTTCAGCTTGTACATGATTTTAGTATTTAGAACGATAGATTAATGATGACATAATTTGAGGTACGTTTGTACTCAGATATTTAGTTGGGAAGAAAAGAATTCTAAAATCTATGGTTCCATTCTGTAATAAGGATATTAAAAGATTTGCTTATTTATTCTGTTAGTTTACATTCATTTTTATTTTTATTTTATTTTATTTATTTATTTATTTTGTAGCAGGATAATGAAAAACTAACAACCAAAGTTTATTTTAGCTTATTATTAATATTATTATTATTATTATTATTATTATTATTATTATTATTATTATTATTATAAGAAAAAGAAGGAGAATTGTAATAACTGATTTTATTTATTTATTTATTTTTTAATACAG
This sequence comes from Chrysomallon squamiferum, assembly GCA_012295275.1. NCBI lineage: Eukaryota > Metazoa > Mollusca > Gastropoda > Neomphalida > Peltospiridae > Chrysomallon > Chrysomallon squamiferum. The sequence goes on along the minus strand of CM022672.1, from coordinate 31,479,045 downwards.
GTTATTTTTGTGTTAAGGAGAAGCTACTCGTGTCAGCAGAATATTATTTAACTCATGCTTTATCTCCCTTTAATTAGTTTTTTTTTTTAAATTATTTATTAATTTATTTATTTTATTATTTTATTTTATTTTTTTTTTTTTTGTAATCTTTAAAAAACTAATAATAATAATAATAATAATAATAATAATAATAATAATAATAATAATAATAATAATAATAAATAGCTAACGTTAACATAAGAATTTCCTTATTTTATTCTAGGTGACAGTAAAGAAATTGCCTTGAAGTTCTCGCACTGTTCATTCTATACCTAAGACGCATTGGCTTTTTTCAGCGAATTTATGGACAGAACTAAAATAATACTTTATGAGTTATACAAAACGTGAATTTTATTTAATTTAAAAGGCTTCTGTTACGCATGGCATTCAGAAGAACGTTTTGACAACTGACTGGCTGTTATTTTTAAACTGTGGGGGCAGTAATAAATCTATTGAGTTTCTTTTTAATAATATTTTATTAACTGTGAATGAATATTCTTCTTTATTTTGTTATCGATGTTCATTTAATATGAGAGCGTCTGGCGTATTGTTGCAATGTTCCTTTAAATAAATCATTAAAAAAAAGTAGATAAAGAAATAAACAAACAAACAAACAAATAAAACTCCGAAAAGAACAACAAATAAACAAACCAACAAATAGATAAATACGTAAAAATGTAATTAAGTAAGTAAGTAAGTAAGTAAATAAATAAATAAATAAATAAATAAATAAACTAGAAACATCTGATGGTAAAGTGCTCGCTGTATGAACTGTGAAGAACGGTTGTACATGAAATGTTCTGTTTGCATTTTACAAGAATCCAGATTAAGTTAGTTCTTGATGGAAATGTTACCATTATCCAATTTTAGACGTGGAACCTACTTTTTCCGAATTTCAAGCAATATGGTCAGTATAGCCTATTTTGACAAATTTATTTCAATCATTACAGTAAGATAAAGTTTTCAAAATAGCGAAATTTTTAAACTGAGAGAAAGTTTTTAAAATAGTGAAATTTTTAAAACTGAGATATAGTTTTTAAAATAGTGAAATTTTTAAAACTGAGATAAAGTTTTTAAAATAGCGAAATTTTTAAACTAAGATAAAGTTTTTAAAATAGTGAAATGTTTAAACAGAAATAAAGTTTTCAAATTAGTGAAATTTTTAAAACTGAGATAAAGTTTTTAAAATAGAAAAATATTTAAACTGAGATAAATGTTTCAAAATAGTGAAATTTTTAAAACTCAGATAAAGTTTTCAAAGTACGAAATTTTTAAACTAGGATAAAATTTTCAAAATAGTCAAATTTTATACTGAGGTAAATTTTTCAAAATAGTGGAATTTTTTAACTCAGATAAAATTTTTGAAATAGTGATATTTTTAACTTGACATACACAGTCTTCAAAACAGTGAAATCTTTAACCTGAAAATAAAATCTTCAAACTAGCGAATGTCTGTTTAAACTCAGATAAACGTTGTTGTTGTTTGTTTTCTTCACAGAGGACTTCTGTCTAAACTACGACATCGCTTTCAGATCCGCTGTGCGGTAAACGAGATGGACACACCTCCCCTAGCGACCCTCTGCGTTACATATGTCGACGGTTTTTAGTTCTCAATATATCTTATTGTCATCTCCACAAAAAATCATTCTCTCTGCATCATTAATTCCCTGCGTGACTCGGTTAAACACAAAAACCTCGACCAGCCTGCCAGATGGTCTCTGAGCTTTTAAAATATTGTTTCCATTACAGAGTACAGCAAAATTTGATGTTGCTTAATTAATTATTATTATTAATTTCGCGCTCTGTTTATTAGGAAATATTTCAGTACAGCGTGAAGAGGATTTATCCATCTTTCAAAAATACTGCTACTGCTACTACTACAACAACTGTACTGCAATGTTATTACTTGTTCTACAACTACTACTACGACTTCTGCTATTAATACTACAGCTTCTACTTTTGTTACTGCTGCTACTGTTACCGCAACTACCACTACTACATCATAATGTGTTAGGTACAATTATTATTATCGCTAACGCTTTTACAACCATCGATGCTAATATGAGTTAAAGATTTCAACACAACTGCTGCTGGTACAACTACTACTTCTACTACTGCGGCTGCTGCTACTACGACTATTATTGCTGTTATTACTAATGCCGAGCTTCTGCTGTCGTTAAAACGTCTTTCCTAATACAATTTTCTGCTTCCACGACTACGACAACGACAAAGAATAAATCACATATTTATATGGAATGTTTTATTCACATATTGCACATTACGGTATGGTACCAAAACAAAATTGCAGAAAAAACAAAACAACGGTAAACTAAATACAAATAAAACCTTTGTAAATAACATAAAGTAAAAATGACAGTAAATATTATTTATGACTTCATTAATAATTCATTGCACAAAACCCAATTTAATTTTCAAGATCTTCATCATCATCATCATCATTATCATCATCACCATAATAATAAACACGACGACGACGACGATGATAATGTTTATTAGGATGATGATCATCATCAAATAATAAACTATCCAGACAAATAAAGAAATAAAGAAAATAAAAATAAAAATAATATTAAATGATATAAATATGTCTTGGTATAATATACAAATTTATAGAACACATAGAATAAAATAAACTATAAATGGGAAACTTGTAAAACAGTTTAAATAATACCAAAACTCCGATAATAATAATAATAATAATAATAATAATAATAATAATAATAATAATAATAATAATAATAATAATAATAATAATACACTCATTTCGTGGTATTCAAAACAATGGCGAGTATAGCTATCCTATTCAATACAGTTAGTAAGATAAATAAATCAATCTTTGTAAGATATGTAAATGAATGAACGTAAGGACATTTAGACTAGAGCCTGGTTGCGTTTGAAATATGTCTGAGGAGATCAAATTAAAAAGTTGGAAGATTAGGATTAAAACTACTAGTTTTTGAACTGCAGAGCTTTGAGAAAGAGTGATAACTGAATACAGTTCACATGCACCAACATAAAACACCGATATCAAAGAAAGACAGATTCATTGAACAAAACCTTCGACTGAAGCAAAATTAAAACAACAATAACAACGTCAGAAATAAATAAAATAAACAAATAAGTAGTAAATTCGTGACACTGAATTGTGCTTTTGTTTTTGTAGTTAGGCTGCTTGAAACAGTTTCTTAAATTATAAATCAGGCGTAAACATCTATGACTAGTATATTAAAATGAGTTTAAAATGACTAGTTGAACCATGTTAGTCGTACTTGAACATGATATTTCACAGAACAAAAAGAGATCATTATCGTGCTCACTATACAAAAAAAAAAAAAAAAAAAAAAAAAAAGGTCTTTATTTTATATTCCAGGCGCTGTTTCAGTCAAATAGCCTAAATATATTTTATTTACTTTTCAAGCAGTTTTTTACGATCTCCAATTTGATCAGTAATGAAGTATATCATGACGTTTTTATATCTAGTTAAAATGTACCTCTGGGGACTCAAACCTATAATTGTAATAAAATTTAATTTCTTCTTCTTTTTTTTTTTTTCTGGTTTTTCATATCAAAGTTTATTAATAATAAACTATCAATACAACATGGCGATTCCTCTTCATTTTTTTTTTTCCTGATTTTTTGTTTTTTTTGTTTTTCATTTAGCACGTAAAATAAAAATACATTTAGGCAATTTATTGTGAGCCACAATTTAGCACAGTCACATGCGTATGTGGAGAATTTAACCTGGTGACTAAAAATATTTTATTTACCTGGAAAGTATTCAAGATAGCTGATACGTAATTACATATTACACATATTAGTACATATATATGTACAATAACATTTTGTATGTTATGTCTAGTACCTGTGTGTCACAGTACACATAATTATATATATACATCAGTACAAATGCTTTCTGAGTTTCTTTTCCTTATGACCGTTAATTCTCACATGCTGCTCACTATGTTGTAAATGTCGTCGTTGTGGTTTGCAATACTATTTGAACATACGTACATCTGTCTTCAACGATGAAGTAACCTCTTTTACAAATATGCTGATATTTGCTTGGGGGGTTTTCTTGTTATTTCAACACTGTAGACGGGTTAAAATTTACATTAAGGTTTGGTTAGTACGATGGTCGACATTGTGAATGCTATAGTTAAAGATCTTCATTTGTCTAACGGTCTCTCTATTTCTCTCTCTCTATCTCCATCGTTTATGCCAGTTCAAGTGTCACGTGACGTTCAGTACACTGTGTTACTTACGGAAATTCATCAGCACTGGCGTGCACGCCGCATTCTTAAATCAGTTTCACGACCAAAACATCAAATGTCTTCTACGAGTATTTTCTTGGTCACAACAAGGGAGTATCTGTCTGTGTGTCTGTGTGTCTGTCTGTCTATCTGTCTGAGCGTCCGGTCTGCCGCGAGGCGAACTCGACTGGCTCAGTACACTTCGACATGGTTGTGATTTGACACGGGTGGGTAGTCTATGAATCCTGAAGAACTGTCGTTCATGTCTTGTGGAAGCATCCGAGAAACGTGCGGGTTGCCCATCGGCAGCGGCTCCAGCGACAGCATCTGCGGGTGGGACGCGGGAACATTTGGCGAATGTCGACCCATGAACTGACCCCCGGGGGCGAGTCCGTTGTTGAAGTGGCCCCACGAGTCTATGGGTGGAGACGCGGACGAGCCCACGGGCATGGGCCCGATCGGCGGCTCGTGGTCTAAAACTTGACCGGGTCCGTACATGTCGCTGGACATTCTGCCTGGGTGGACCGGCCCGTCCAGGTCATCTAGACTCCCTGAAATTATTTAATTACGATATACTAAACCAAATTACGTCACATCGTACCACTAGTATATTAATTATTAAATTACGTCACATCGTACCACTAGTATATTAATTACTAAATTACGTCACATCGTACCACCAGTATATTAATTACCAAATTACGTCACATCGTACTACTAGTATATTAATTACCAAATTACGTCACATCGTACTACCAGTATATTAATTACCAAATTACGTCACATCGTACTACTAGTATATTAATTACTAAATTACGTCACATCGTACTACTAGTATATTAATTACTAAATTACGTCACATCGTACTACTAGTGTATTAATTACTAAATAACATCATACCATCCCACACTGCACCTCACATTAATTACTCAACCCTATCGCACCATGCAATACCGCACCGAGTCACACCCAGACACGTGTCATTGTTTCATACCTTACCGCACCACAACACAACAGAGCGCGTCACACAATACGCCACACGCGATGCCGACTGTGACATTCGAACGTGGGACAGCCTAACAGAATGTTATATAATATGAAACAGTGCACTCACTCACTCACACGCATATACACACATTTACCAGCTTCATTGTGTATGCATGAAATTATTAAACTGTGGCGAGGCTTTCCAAGATTCATTAATTTATTGGTTTTTAAGGAGAGAGAGAGAGAGAGAGAGAGAGAGAGAGAGAGAGAGAGAGAGAGAGAGAGAGAGAGAGAGAGAGAGAGAGAGAGAGAAGAGAGAGAGAGAGAGAGAGAGAGAAAAAAAATCAGCACACCTTGAAACGATCCGTCCGTGAGTCCGTCGTCGGACCTCTCGTCCCCGCTCTGAGAACTGTCCTGGTCGCCCTCTCGCTTGATCTGTCTGAAGTACGGGTTCCAGCGGTTGCGCCCCGCGTCCTTCTTCAGCCGCTTCTCTTTCGCGCGTCTGTTCTGGAACCACACCTGCACGACGCGCATGTCCAGTCCGGTCTCCGCGGACAGCTGCTCGCGGACGTGACGCGCCGGTTTCGGACTCTCGTTGTACGCACGTTTCAGAGCCTCCAGTTGTTTCGCTGTTATCGTCGTGCGCGGTCGCTTGTTAGACGGATCCATGTCGTAATCTGCAAACGTAACAAACACGTTTGTTTAAATACATCCTCGTAAAGAAGTACGTCTACTTTAATAAACACTACAATCACCAATACTACAAACCACACGTACCACTATTACCACCTTTACTACTGCTAGCACCTCTGTTGCTGTTGATGCTGCTATTGCTATTGCTACTACTACTAATACTACTACTACTGCTGCTACTACCTCAATTGCTACTACAACTTCAACTATTTTTAGTATTGCTATTGTTGCTCTTATCGATATTCTCTGGTTACTGTTTTTTTCATTATCGTAATTTCACATTGTCATCGTCTTGTTACTACAATTATTAATACTCCTGCTATTACTTGCTTTTATTACTACAGCTACTATAAAAATTTAATATGCCAATACTACTACTATTAGCGCTCTTCTGTTATTACCATCAGGTGCTGATCTGTTACGAAACTAACGAAGCTTAAGTTACAGAGTCCCAGAAGGGCACTAGAAGCGACTTTAGTCCAAATTTCTTCAGAATTTTAATCAAAATCTGAGATGGTCTGTGGAACATTGCTATACAAGAAGGTAAGTAGTCACATATACCTTGTTTCTGCTTGCGAAGGGCCGCATAATTATTCAAACTTCTGTTTAGTCTGCCTCCGACTACTGCTGTTAATTCTACTACCACGACTACAATATTACTACTAGAACAGCAACTACCAGAACGTTTACTACTAGCACTACTACTTCTGCTTCTATTTCTTCTACTACTATTACTATTAACACTACTATTACTTCTGTTGTGTGCTACCTCTAATACTACTATTACTAACACTACTATTACTACTATTACTTCTAGTATGCTACCACTAATACTATTACTAGTAATACTACTATTACTGCAAATACCTACTATTTACTACTACCACCTACCATTGCTACTTCTACAATTACTACTACTACTACTACTACTACTATACTACTACTACTACTACTACTACTACTATACTACTACTACTACTACTACTACTACTATACTACTACTACTACTACTACTACTATACTACTACTACTACTACTACGGCTGTTACAACAATACCTGAAGTTCCTCTGGCTTTTGCCGCTTCGTAATCGTTTTTACAGACTAACTTCCGGTCTTCCATTAAATAGAATTCGTCTCCCGTGTTCAGCTGCCGTGCACACATCAGACAGGCGAAACAGTCGAGGTGGTAGACGTTGTCCTGTGCACGACGTACCACCTCCGTGGGCGGGATCCCTTTCTCACAACCAGCGCATTTAGTACCGAACCGCCTGTCATAACAATAACAATAACAATAACAATAACAATAATAATAATAATAATAACAATAATAATAATAACAATAACAATAATAATAATAATAATAATAATATAATAATGATCATAATAATAATAATAATAATAATAATAACAACAACAAAAAAACAATAAAGACGATAGTGTTGCTTCTGCTAATAATAATAATAATAATAATAATAATAATAAATAATAATAATAATGATGATGATAATGATAGCGATGTTAATAATATTAATGATTATGATTATAAAAAATTATGATGATGATGATGATTGTGATGATTTTAGGAGGATCTAAAAATGATGATAATAATGTTGTGATAATGATGGTTGTTGGTGGTTGGTGATAATTATTAGAAGAAGTATTAATAATGTGATTTATCAATGTTTTAATCATACCGGAATGTTTTTTTTTTTTTTTTTTTTTTTTTTTTGGTGTTTTTTTTTAGTTAGTTATTATTTCTATTTCTTTATTAATTTTGTTTGGTGTTGGTGTTGTTGTTTTTTTCTTTCTTTCTACGTAATTTAAAAGTCTCAATTTCATGTTGAACTGTTATCGTGGGAATTGATGAAATTTATATTTCCCAGTCTTACATCTAGCAAAGACTATTGATTTCCACATTATTTTTTTCGCTTACTCTCTATCTCTTTTTTTTTTTTTCTTTTTCCTTTTTACATGATTCAGTCTCTTGCGTGATCCGCTTAAGGTTTTAACATGGCAGGCGTCCTATAATTATCCTAATCCTATTTTGTAGCAAGTAGGACTGCGTTAGCCTGCGCGACTGAAGATAAGTCTACAGCCAGTGGTAGTTTCCACTATTGAAAACATTTACACAAAATAATCTAGCCGCTTATCTACGTATTTATTCCTTTAACGAGTCAATAAGCTTTTTTAATTTTTTGTTTATCTATTCGGTACAGGTGTGACTGAATAGAGGACACCCAGAAATACACACAGAGAGAGAGAGAGAGAGAGAGAGAGAGAGAGAGAGAGAGAGAGAGAGAGAGAGAGAGAGAGAGAGAGAGAGAGAGAGAGAGAGAGAGAGAGATAGATGGATGGGTTGGAATTTCGTTTTTTGTTTTGTGTTTGTGCATCTCTTTGTGTGTGTGTGTGTGTGTGTGTGTGTGTGTGTGTGTGTGCCTACACACGTTGGTACATATCTAGAAACAGAAATGGACAGAACGTAATCGAGAGAATTATTATCTGAGACAGAGAAAGACAGAGAGAAAGAGATGATTAATGATTGATAAATATAGTATTTTTCATTATAAAATATGCCTTCTCATTCAGTGTCTACCTGTTTTCCTTTGTTCCCAGACAAGCAATTCATCACAGTTGTTACTATACGTTATTTAGTAATATTATTTGTTTTCTTTTATTCTTTTTTTTTTTTTTTTTTTTTTTTTTTTTTTTTTTTTTTTTTAACGTCGCTAACAAATCCTGCACATATGGGATTCTATTAACAAAGACTATTTGATCCCTGGACCGTGGCAATCTGTCAAAAGCCACCACTGACAGCCCAAAACTTAAATCATCACGTGACTTTGTCTCTTTGTCAGGCGCGCGCAGGTAGGTTTAGTGACAATGTACACATCCCCCCCAGGCTGACATAAAGAAGAAGAAAAAAAAAAAAAAAATGATCGCTGAAATTAATCTATCCACGCGAGGCTGTCGCAGTAATTTTCCTGGCGGGTAGGAATACATAAATTAAAATCAGAATCTGGGCCGCGAGTGAAAACTCCGATTTGTCATCGAAATAAACACAGACAACAGTCTTCTTTAAATAGACAGAAGAATATATATATATATATATATATATATATATATATATATAGAGAGAGAGAGAGAGAGAGAGAGAGAGAGAGAGAGAGAGAGAGAGAGAGAGAGAACGAACTTTACATTACGTACATGCCACATATTTATGAAATAATAATTTAAATCAAACTTTAGAATTTATATTGGTATAAACTACATTATTTTTTTCGTTTTCGTTTTTTACAAATTCATATATAATATATATAAAAAACACCATGAATTATTGTCCAATAAAATTAAACTCATATATATATTTTAAAATTCCATCAAAAAACAAAAAAAAAAAGTTTAATGCAATAAAAAAAACAAATTTCTAAAAATTCCATAAAAAAAAAAAAAAGTAAATGAAATAAAAAATAAAATATAAGGTTCGCGTTTTTTTCAAACCAACATTTTTTTTTTTTTTTTTTTTGAAATTACATATTTAAAGATTTTAATTTTTAAAATTTAATTAATCCGCAGCTGAAGGAAACCTAGTAAGAAAGACAATGTTGTATTTTTGTTGTTTTTTTTGTTGTTATTTTTTGTATCATCATTTAACATCTGTATCCTGAGAGTACATCAACCGAGGCACTCATCTGAGAAAGAAGTGGACAATTGCATCATACTCTATCTAACACAAGCAGTATAAATATTTAAAAAAGTCTATTCACAGCTCTATCCGTGCGTACAGTTTACTCAGATATTAATACGCGCGCGTACAAATTTGCAGCCGGCTGACGGATCCCAGTTTATAAACACTTGCTCGTGCAGAACGCAATCAAAATGATAAATGCACGCGATCGCGGCGAGTTTTTATTTCCGAACCGAACACGCAGAAGAGCAGCGGTGAAAAATTAATGAGCGATTTCTCCAAGATACATATTTTAATCAAAATCAATTGTAGCAGCGCTGAAAGGCTGCTCAGAACATGTTAGCATACTCATTATGAACGTGATTTACTATATTTACCAGCCGACTCTCCCAAACACACAACGAAAGCTTTTTTTCGTCGTTTGTTTTTGAAAAGGCGAGGATACGGGAAACGCCTTGATACAAGAGAACGGTGTTTTTGAGCTGCTTTCAGCGGAGGTCGTTCATTTAGTTTTAATATTCATTGTGTGACGCGTCGCTGCGTTTACAACAGTACATGTCAACAACTAAATGTTTTTGTACTTGAATCGTGAGTGTGTGCGACATTATCAATAAATTAACTTGTTATGTTCGTGTTATGATACGTAGTCAAACGTTGTGTAATGAGAGAGAGAGAGAGAGAGAGAGAGAGAGAGAGAGAGAGAGAGAGAGAGAGAGAGATGTGTGTACATGTGAATTTTCTTAATCTTTTTAATACCTTATAAAAACGTATAAATGACTGAATGGCGTCATTTAGCAGGGTTGTATCTGTGTATAATTCTGACACGAATTTAACGGCCTTTCATGATTTTCACCTTAAAATTCAATTTAGATATTATTCCAATATAATATTTGTAGTCAAATTACTAATAGACCTCATATTGCAGTGTTGTGTCTGATTAAATTTAGGTGTCTCTCATTAATGTCAAATTTCTTTTATTTTATTTAATTTTGTTGTGTTAATTTTTTGGGAGGGTTTTGCTTGTTTGGTGTGAAGAGTAACGCCTCCGCTTTAGGATCGATTCGTGGAAGGTGACATTTCACTGATACGACAGACGAGAGCAGGGGCGCGCGCGACGTCTGCTGGTTTCTGTTTGACACCTAATCTCGCGGAGTCGCGTGCACCACGTGTTTCGTGGCAAACTGAGACGCAGGTGGGAAGCAGGAATCCTCTGACGTAACGAACACGAATTAAAACGTGATAGCTGTAACTTCACACTGTTACAGGTGAAACTTGAACTTTCTTCTTCTTTTTTTTTTTTTTTTTTTTTTTTAACTCTTTGTTGACTCTGAAATGTTTCTAGTTACTTATTTTTTATTGTGTGAATTCACGACTGCGTAAATAACTTTCCTCAGTAGGTTTATCCTACTGATTTTTTATAGTTTATTTTAGTTTATTTTATTTATTTATTTATTTATTTATTTGTTTATTATTTATTTATTTGTTCGTTTGTTTTATTTTGATTTTGTTTGTTTGTTTGTTTATTTATTTTGTCTTTGTTTGTTTTTTCGTTTTTATTTTCATTTATCTTTCTTTGTCTTTTTTTTATATATATTTTTTTTTCATTTTATTTATGGTGTTTAATGATTTCAAATAGTATACGCCGATCTTCAAGTGTTTTTATATCTAATTATAGTCTATAGCTCAAGTAAAATTTGTTACAGTGGGTGAAAAACTAAGTTTGTTTGTGGAGAAACAATAACCACAACCACAACGACTACAACAAAACCAATAATAATAATAGAAACCAAAAAGAAAAAAAAGCTATTTTTTGACATCTCTGTATAATAAACTAAAATAAGAAAATATAACACTGTAAAACAGCTCTACTTTTCTCGATTTCTGTATGTATGCGTTAAAAGATATTTTAAATAATACTTAAGTGTTAATGTTACTTCTAGCTTGCTTTCGAAAAACCTTTCATATCTATCTATTCAAGATACAAATGATGTTTGTACAAAACGAAATTTATTGTTATAATTAGGGGCCGGCGATCCAAAAATAAATTAGAAAGTAAGTCGATATCTGCGGGCTGCCTATGGCGGACATTTATGATTTATTTTATTAACGGCTTTTTTTTTTTTTTTTTTTTTTTTTATTTTATTTTATTTTTTTTTTTTGATGCCTGAAGTAAAATCAGAGAAAGTTATATCCACGAAATTCCATGTTATCCTACTCCAGATGGTTGTCCTGGTCTAGCAATAAAAGAATTCAGACAGAACAATTCCACAGTACCATGCCGTGTTTGTAGAACGTGCCTGGCGCTATGTTCAGTGGGATAGCACGAGACCTAGCACGTGATCACGAGCCATATATCACAGACATTGTATGCGCGAGCAGATGTGATGGCAGGAATTAGAAAAGCAAGTTGGAGAAGTTTAGAAAGTGATCAGGAGATTGTTTTCCCTTCTAACAGCATGAAATCAAACATAAAAATAATAATTAAAAAAACCGAGTATTTTGAGAGAGAGAGAGAGAGAGAGAGAGAGAGAGAGAGAGAGAGAGAGAGAGAGAGAGAGAGCTTAAAAAATTAGGAAAAGATATGATAAATACGATATCTTTGAAAATAATTTAAAATATTTCGACACATATTTATTTTTATTTTATTATTATATTTTTTTTATATAGTATAGTGAGATTGATTTTTATACAGATAGAGACATCCTAACAGAATACACATTCAAACACATGTCGTTCTCTGACTGTCGGTCTATATCTATATGTATGTCTGTTGTATTTTTGTATGCATGCATTTCTGTGTTTATGTGTATGTGTGTTTTTGCGTGCGTGGCGCGCGTTTGCATGTGCATTATATCAGAATTGCAATACTGGAAGAAATTAACACTAATGTATAATCAGTTTTTTAAGTTAGATATGCGAACTGTCGATGTGATGAAAAACAAATAATAATAATAATAATAATGATAACGATAATAATAATAGTAATAATAATAATAATAATAATAATAATAATAATAATAATAAATGTTTTTACGGAATCGTAAATTACTGGTTTAAGAATTCACTTGACAGTAAACTACCATCTTGAAAAGGTCAAACTGTTTTATGATTACAATGAAAAACTGATTTTTGATCTTGAGAAGCACGAACTGTCCGTGAATCTCAGTCGGTTATAGAACACAGTGCTGGCGTGTTGTATAGTTAAAAAGATTTGTTGAAAACATCTTTGAAAATAACTAATGATTAAAAAAGCTCACATCAGAACCCATATCGTTATTTCCAGTTCGAAGTTTTCAACAATGAGAACATTTTACATACAAATCAAGAGTCGAAAGATTTTTATCTTGTCTCTATGAAACTGTTACTTCATCGCGTATTTCCATTCCATATTAACAATATCTAAGTGTGTTATTATTATTGTTTTTCATTCCTATTTTATTTCTTTTTGAAAGATATATATATATATATATATATATATATATATATATGCGCAAAGAGAAAGAGAAATAAAATAGGAATGAAACTATGTGGTTTTGCGTGGGTGGTAATTTAATCCCTATTATTTTATTACTTCTTTCTGCTATTGTGATATATGAACACTTTTTATTAAATATTTTAATTGTAAAATCTACGCACGTTACTCAAATATTACATCATGTATGTATGTCTAGATCATGTGTGTTTCTTATTACATTATGCTAAACTGGATTTTGTATGTTTATTATTATTTTTTTTTTATATGTGTATTATTTTTCTCTTTCTCAGTGTCTGTGTCTGTGTGTTGTATTTTAATTTAGTCTATTTTCTTTTTATCTTTCTCTCTATATAAATATGTGTGTGTGTGCGTGTATGTGGTGTTGGTATGTGTTGTGTTTGTGTGTATGTTTATTTATTTAGTATTAGAACGAAACTTCATAGCTTTTTTTTAGTGAAATTCAAAGAAAATAGATAGAATGTACATAGAATTATTTATCATTTTGGTTCACCTTTCAGAATATATATATATATATATATATATCACATAATTCATATTTATATAATTATATATGTTGTATGAAATAAATATTATTCACAGTGGCAGCCGCTAAAATCTCTCTCTCTCTCTCTCTCTCTCTCTCTCTCTCTCTCTCTCTCTCTCTCTCTCTCTCTCTCTCTCTCTCTCTCTCTATATATATATATATAAAGAAAGAAAGATGTCTGTAAGGACTTACTTGAAGAAGTCGTCCTTGCAGTAGACTTTGTCTCCCTTTGAAAAGCACTTGTCCGCGAGCTGGACGAGGCAGTCAGCACACTTGAGACAGCGCGAGTGCCACGACCTGTCCAGCACCTTGAGAATAAACCTGTCCAGTATCGGCTCACTGCACCCCGCGCACTTAGGTATAGCAGCTGTAACAGTAACAATAACAGTAACAATAACAGTAGTAATAATAGTAATAGTAATAACAGTAGTAATAGTAATAGTAATAACAGTAGTAATAGTAATAGTAATAACAATAGTAATAATAGTAAATAACAATAGTAATAATAATAGTAATAATGATAGTAATAATAATAATAGTAATAATAGTAACAATAATAATAATAGTAATAATAATAGTAACAATAATAATATAATAGTAATAATAATAATAGTTGTAATAATAATGGTAATAATAATAATAGTAATAATAATAATAGTAATAATAATAATAGTAACAATAATAATAATCGTAATAATAATAATAATAATAGTAATAATAAAGTGATAATAATAATAATTATAATAATAATAGTAATAATAACAATAATAGTAATAGTAATAATAGTAATAATAACAATAATATGAATAATAATAATAATGATAATAGTAATAATAATAACAATAATAATAATAATAAGGTAATATTAGTAGGAGTAGCAAAATAACGATAATAGTTGTAATAGTAGTAATAATAGTAATAACTATAATAAAAGTAATAGTAATAACAACAACAACATCAATAATAATCTTGGTGATCATAATAATGACAACAACAACAACAAAAAAAAGCAAAAATAATGATTATGACGAAGTTCAGATAATTATAATGAATGTCCATCGTAATATTAATAATTTTTGCACGCACGCATGTATAAACTCACACACAATCTTACATACATACATGACATGCAAACCGAGACACGTACATTCACTGATGTATATCGGTGCATGTCTGTATGAGTGCACGAACATTTAACAGCGATAGCGTGTTCCAATGCGTTATTGTTCCCTCAAGTCATCACACAGCAAGCGTATCTTGCAAAACTTTTATCATTTTTAAAAAAAAAAAAAAAAAAAAATTAAAAACAACAACAAAACAATGAATTTAATCTGACACAAAACAGAGACGAGTGTTGCGTATTGCTAATGATGAAACATTGTTCGAGTTCTGACATTTATTCCGCAGCCGGTCATCCCAGGAGAAAACGTTTTAATTTCGATTCGGGACGCTCTGCCTTGCCTTGTGTGAGTGCTTTCGCGTTCAAATCAGTCATCGGGCGAAAGAGCCGCAGAAACGTTTTTTCTCTTGCGTACATCTGTCACACACACAGAAAGACGGCAGATGAGGAAAGGTTAACGCGGGGCACTGCATCCTCTGTTAGAGTGCAGTCAAGTCTGGTAGTTAAACGCTAATGAGATAGTCCCATTATCTATCACAATGGCTTTTAGTATCACTTCATTAACCAGTCACTTTGTTAAGGAAACCAATAAAAATCTTAACTTGGCTTTTTTTGTTGTTGTTTTTTTAAAAAAAAAAAAAAAAAAAGATCCTTGTCTTAAAAAGATACTGGGAATGAAGAGGGTGGAGAGTGCTAGTGACGTGTAATTTTTTTTTTTTTTTTATTTTATTTTATTATTTTTTTTTTTAAGAGGCTGGTTAATGTAAATATTTATGTTAAAGTTATAAACGACTCTTTGGAACTGATAATGTCGTGGTTCATATCTACATATCTCAGTTTCTAACTGTACATTTAGCTCCTAACTACTTATCTCAGTTTAGATATACACAGACAGAAAAAACGAGAGATGAGAAACAGTAATAATGATGTTGATAATGTAATGATGATGATGATGATGATGATGATGATAATGGTAGTAGATGAGGAGAAGGGGAAAGGATAATATTAACCGATTGAATTATGTGATATATATATATATATATATATATATATATATATATATATATGCATATTCTGAAAGATGAACCAAAATAATAAACAATTCTAAATATCTAAATATTTTCTTTGAATTTCACTAAAAATGTTATGAAGTTTCGTTCTGCCTAATAATAAATAAATAAATGAATAAATAAACAAATAAATAAATAAATAACAACATCAGTAGAAATACATAGCTATTTGCTGACAAGAACTACTGAGAGATCTAAAAATTGTAAAACAAAAATGTATTAAAGTGACCTGGCAAAATACTGAAACTTGTGTTTCTACTGTACGCTTCACATGTCAGTTGTCTACTTATTTAGTTTTGTTTTTCATGTTACACTGAAATTTGAGAAACGTTCTGTCGATAAATTTAATCTTATTTATTTATGTACTTATTTACATACTTACTTATTTAATTATTAAAATGATAAATTATTATTATAAATAACAAATACCGGTTACTGTTAAAGAATATATATTCACACACACACACACACACACACACACAGATATTCACATACGTTTATTTCTTAAAGGTGTTATATAATTATATCACGTGTTGTATGAAATAAATGTTATTCATAGTGGCAGCCGCTTGAATCTCTCTCTCTCTCTCTCTCTCTCTCTCTCTCTCTCTCCTCCTACAGAAACACACACACACACAGACACACACACACACACAGACAGACAGACAGACACACACGTTCTCTTATAACGAACCAAACAAAAGTATGTATGTGTTTGTGTGTCTGTAAACAAAATAACAAAAACACTGATTAACTCCAATATGCTA
>CM022672.1:31447393-31454893 GCA_012295275.1 Chrysomallon squamiferum | reverse complement strand
GATTAACGACTAAAAAATAGAAGAAGAACAAAAGAGTTATTTATATATATATATATAAAAAGATAAGTACATTCATATCTAAAAATATTATAGAGAGAGAGAGAGAGAGAGAGAGAGAGAGAGAGAGAGAGAGAGAGAGAGAGAGAGAGAGAGAGTTGACAATTTAAAAGGACAGAATGAGAGAAAGAATTAAAATTTAATACGTTTTCTGAAATGTAATTGTAATGTTAATATGTACCTCGGCCGCTGATTCAATTCGACGTTCTGACTTGTTCTCGCACTTAGGCGAGGACTGCCAGCGAAATTTGTGTGAATATTTAATGACCTTCCACAGTTGTAAATTAAATTTTAAAAATTAATAACTTCGTGACACTCTCGTTCAACACCTCCTTAAACAGTATTAATAGTAATAAAACAACAAAACACGTACAGACCTGGAACTGACACACACAGAGAGAGAGAGAGAGAGAGAGAGAGAGAGAGAGAGAGAGAGAGAGAGAGAGAGAGAGAGAGAGAGAGAGAGAGAGAGAGAGAGAGGGTTATTTACATATGTATTCTGATAAATTTATGAATTGTTATATTTTTCTTTATCATGTTCTTTTCTTTTATATATTTATTTGTTTATTTTTTAAATTATAGTTCTTGTTCAAACGAATAAAATTATTTTCAATAATTATTTGATTATATGCATTTTGTAAAAATGTGTTCATTGTAGACTGTAAATACACACACATACACGCACACGCACAAAAATTACGGAAATGTATTAAGTTGTACATATCGGCAAATTGGTAACAAAATATTTTTAATTTCTATAATTTGTTGAGACTGATGCACTAGCTTTAATTACTGTTTATAATATAAATAAAGTAAAATAAA
The DNA here is from genome assembly GCA_012295275.1 of Chrysomallon squamiferum. Taxonomy (NCBI): domain Eukaryota; kingdom Metazoa; phylum Mollusca; class Gastropoda; order Neomphalida; family Peltospiridae; genus Chrysomallon; species Chrysomallon squamiferum. The sequence continues at coordinate 31,454,014 of CM022672.1, read as the reverse complement.
ATAAAATAAAAATTAAACAAATGATGAAGTCTTAGACATTTTTTTTTTTCGTGTATTCATTAATACTTTAATTTCAAATATTCCTATATTGCAAGTGATTGACACAATTACTAAAGCTGCTATTATTTCAAAAACAACTCATCAAAATTAAAAATAAATAAAACAAATTTGTAGTTCAGCATAATATTTTACAAAAAAAATTGGATTATTTAAAAACATACAGTACAATAATGAGAATTTTTACTGCATTAAAATAACAAGTGACGTCATCTAGAGTGGGGGAAGGATTTAAGTAATAAAATATTAGTTTAATTTATTTATATATTTATTTACTTATTTATTTATTTACATAATTACAATTGCTGCTACAACAACTAGCAGAACTACAACAATAATAATACTGCTATTAAATTATATTAAATTTTATTTAAATATATAATGAACTTTGGGAAATAGAAATATTGCACTCTTTTTGTTAATTTACTGTCGTCTGATCTTGGGATTTGACAGTTTTTCCCCCACAAAATTCGTGCCAACTGTTATCTTTCACGTCTGCTGAAAACAGCTTCATGTGTGGACACGTTTCTGAAGGGTGAAGTGGATATAAAACCTGTTCTGAGTTTATTTCTGAGGTAGGTGATTGAGATAAATGTTACATTCTACAGCTATGCGTTCATTTACTCCGTATAACTAATTAATATCAATTAATATAGATTTATTTCGTATACCAATACAGTAAAATTAAACTTGTATTAACATATATATATATATATATATATATATATAAACATACACACGGATATGCATATAAATTACATAGAAAAATAACTTATATTAATATAGACGTAGACATAATATAAAACGCCTGTTTTAAAACGTATTAATTAAATAATAATAATAATAATAATAATAATAATAATAATAAAACGGAATATAAATTTTTAAATAAAAGCAGAAGTCTTCAAATATGTGTAAAGAAAAAATTTAATAAGATAATAACCATAATCGAAATATATAAATTAATAAATAGATAAGTAAGAAAGTAAATAAATAAATAAATAAAATATGATGAATTATTTAATTCTATACTTATAACCTAATAATAATTAGTAGAATATAAATGATAAAATTCTGCTGTACATTTATCACATTATTTACTATCACATTAATAATAATAATAATAATAATAAGAAGAAGAAGAAGAAGAAGAAGAAGAAGAAGAAGAAAAGAAAGAAAGAAAGAAAGCACCACGAAATTTCACTAACAAAAACTATTTATATATATACACATTTATAAACACGCACAATTTACACAATTTCATAGTAAAAATTAAAAATATTAAAAAAACAAAAAATAATAAAAATAAAAAGCACGATATATACATATAAAAAATATAAATAAATAAAATCTAAAAAAATAAAAAATAAATAAAAAAATAAAACTATCAGTGAATAAAAACTAAAGGAAAAACTAATTAAAGTTTCATATACAAACTGATTTATAATGCCAGAGAGAGAGAGAGAGAGAGAGAGAGAGAGAGAGAGAGAGAGAGAGAGAGAGAGAGAGAGAGAGAATTTTAATTTTAATCTGTAAAGAACAAAAATCGTAAAAATTATTACTATTAATTAATTTATAAATATGAAAATAAATAACGTTAAATAATAACGATGATAATAATTATACTAATCTTATAATATTAATAACAATAATTTAAAATGAAAAACCGAGAATTAAATTTGATTAATCTTACCTAAAATGTCGGTCCCGTAATGGAATGATGAATTAGTGAAAATGTTCAACATGATATTAAAAAAATACTATCTAACAGAAAAACTTAAAGTTTCCCAAGCTACCACAACGATAAAAAAATAAAACACTTCTGGTACGTTTCAACAACCCTGGAAATTACTATATTTTGTTTCAAATTTCTTTTCCGTTCTGTTCATTGTTTTCTCTGTTGCAAACTCTTGTCGACAGATGTAGCGTCACCAACAGACCGTGCCCAGCACGTTCTCTCGCGCAATTTGTCGTCTGCTTCGCTAACCTGGAAATGTCGCGCGACTTATTCATCCGTTTCACACTTACTATCATTCGTAAAACTCTCCGGAAACTCGTCTACCGGACTGACTATATGGACAGATTTCTTTTTTTCAGGTTTTCTACAATGTTACGCAGTAGGGGACGATTGTTTGTGTCCGTTAGGAAATACCTGCTTTGTTTGGTTAATCCGCAATGGTAGTAGGTGCGCGTGTACGGCACGCGCCGTTGTCCTTAACGCGTGCGCACTTTTCAGAGTGAGGGTTAAGGGTGGCGGGAGTAAGACGGAGAGACGTTGCAATGAATGAGAAATCTAACGATTTGGTGCATAATCATACATACACGTGTTAACCATCTGTTCACGGGTTACCTTAAAAGTGAAAGCTGAATAAATTAAAACTGCTAAGGGTAATAGCAATACAGATAAATTTATAAAAACAAAACGTAAATAAATGAATGTAAAATATTAATGATAAATAAATAAATATAGTAACTAAATGAATAAATCAGCTGTCACATAATAATAATTATTGTTTTTGTTTTTGCTGTTGTTGTTGATGATGTTCCGGCAATATTATTTATCAATTTTGGAATTAATGTATTCATTTTTAAATCATTACAAAGGAAAATACAATAACATTTTCTGTTATTTGTAAGAACTGCATCAAGCTTTCAAACATTTTGATTTTTGTTTTTTAAAACACAAAATTATTGTAACTGAAAAAGAAATAAATGTTTAATTAAAAAAAAATATGGACATTTGAAGATTTATAAAAAAAAAATATGAGTTTTTAAATTTTAAGAATTAGTAAATGGAAAAGTAACATAATAATTAAATAACTGTTTTTAAATTATTATTATTATTATTATTATTATTATTTTTATTATTATTTTTATAGTAATAGTAAGAATACTATAATATAAATATTAATTTTTTTTTCTTTTTTTTTTTTCAGGTTTCTCTATTAGTCTTCTTCTTAGATTACTTTTATTTTCCCCTCTTTTTACACTAAACAAACCATTCAGTTAATTTTGAAATAAAATTAAATAAATAAATAGCTACGTATAATTAAATAAAATTATGTAATAAAGAACCGTGTAACGGATTAAAGTATCGGGTGGTACTATGAGACAGAGATACGATTTAATGCAGAATTAAAACCGATTGGCCGGTGCCGTTGTCAATTGGGATCCTTTCGAATCCTATTACTTCACTTAAAAGTCCTCCGATGAATTTAGACGGATTTTAACCGCTGAAACCTGCTAACATTGGCGTTTGATCGCATTGTGGAACGTTCCCACAGGCTGAAAGGCGCGCACGACAATTTAGCACAATAACACACACAGCGTAAGTTTTCACTGTGTTCTCATGTTCAGTGCGTTGTAAGATTTCACTTCTTAATTTCCATGGTGACGGAGAAAAACTCGGGACTTGTACGAGTTCGTGTTGTCTGCTTGCTTGACGGTCGTCTGCTGACGACGGAAGTGATGTCATTTCGCAGGCGTGCTTAGGGTTGTCTTGGCTTCTTCAAAGTAAAGGTTTACTGACACGAACTATTTTTTTTTTTTTTTTAGTAATTATTATTATTTATAAAATTATTCAGAATTAATAATGATTAATATCAGTAGCTGTTTTACAACAATATTAGTAAAAATAAAATAACACTGACACTTGATAGAATAATTATTTTAAATCGCCCTGTTAAAATTTAATTTAAATACCGTTTTAATGATAAATTTTCTTTACAAAAACAAAAAAAAAAAAATAAAAAAAATAAAATAAAAAAAAAAAAAAGATAGTACACAATCATGCTTAGAAGCATCAGATAATAATAATAATAATAATAATAATAAATAATAATAATAACAACAACAACAGTGCACAAAATCATTCTGAGATTTTCTTTTAAAGAAAAGGAAATTAAAGATAATAATTCACGCCTTTTCAACACAATGAATTTTAAATAATAATAAAAGTTGATGCCATTTCAGGAAAATGATTTCCTTCCTTTCAAATTTATCTTTCCTCACGTAACTTCGTGAAAAAGAAATTTGATTTTATATTCAGAAACTAAATTATTAATGTCGGTGCACGTGCCGTTGACAAACCAGATGTTGGTCCGTGCGCATTCGTCACGCATGACGTAAAACACAGGTGTAAAAGCCTAATAAATTTACCTGAGGCGATAGACATGAAAGGAAAGTTCTGAATAACGGTAGTTCGCACCTGCGCACCTGTCCAAAAGATATCGGGATGACTGTAAGCTGTTTATGCGATTTTCTCATCACTAGCTCTCAGCTTAAATGATTTTTTTTTTCTTTTGCATTGATTTTTTTATAATTCTCTCTCTCTCTCTCTCTCTCTCTCTCTCTCTCTCTCTCTCTCTCTCTCTCTCTCTCTCTCTCTCTCTTCTGTTTGTTTTTTTGGTGATTTATTAAAAAAATTTCTGCAGTGTGATTTTTCATATAATTCTTCGCATTGTTAAACAAAATATTATATTTGCAACGCGCTAGCTTAAACGGGAATAATTAAAGTATTAAAATACTTGATTACAATTAATATAATATGAACGAATAATTACAATTCCACATATATATATATATATTATTATATATCTAAATATATCATAACAGGCAGATTTCTGGGGAAAAACGACAACAACAAAAACAAAAAACCACCATGCACGCACATATAAAATTTAGGTTGCATGTATCTAATTAATAAAATAAAATAATTCATAATTAAATCTGTTCAGCTGTTTTCTAGTATTTCAATGTCTGTGTACAATAAGAGTTGAGAAGAATAATGAAAATTTAAAATAATAATAATAATAAAAAATATTTCGAAATTTAATGCATTCGAGAGATGTTCATTTGCAGCTAATTCTTTAATATCAATAATCATTTTCAATCTGTACTAATAAGAATAGTTTTAATTATAAAAATGTTTATTGTAATCAAAAAACAAATTAAATAAGTAAGAAAATAAATTAAATGTTTATGATACATAACGAGGGCGCAAAATAAAAATAAATAAATAAATTAGCGGTTCATTAATAAATTATAACCTTCAGTGAAAAAAGGAGAAAACAAAAAATAGAAATAATATTTATGCAACATAATATATAAACAACTACAAAAATGTACTGAACTAACTATCGCAATAAATAGATAGATAAATAAATAAATAAATAAAGGACCTAACAAACAAAAAATAAAAAATAAAAAACGAAAGAAAGAAAAATAGAAACAAACAAAGAAAATAGAAAGAAAGAAAGAAAAATATAAGAGTGTTTTTTAATTCAGGCTTTGTTTAATAATAATTGTTTTTTAAACTTATTTAAAATAATCCTCATAGTTTGGATATACAAATATAGAAAATTAAACTAAATTATTTCCTTTAAACATTTTCGAAGCAGAAATAACTAATTTCTAACCAAATATTATTTCAGTAAATTTTATTTGTGAAACATATAATGAACAACCGCAACGAAAAAATTAATAAATGAAATTAAGCAATAAGTAAATTAAATAAGTAACTAAATAATATAATTAATAAGTAAAATACAAAATAATAATTAAAACAGAAATTATGTAATCATAAATGAGTTATTAATCAAACGCATAGAGTCGTAATTATGTCAGTTTGATTAACATTAACCTTTCTGTAATTCAAATTTTGTTTTTGTTTCTTTTTATAATTTTTAATTTTAATTTTTCATTTGTATTATCTCTTTTAATTATAACCCGTTAAGGCGATATTTGCAATAATTTAATTCGTTTTCTTATAAATAATAAATTTCGTATTTCTGTTTTGTATTTTATTTTTTTTTTTTCAATTGTTATTAATATTAATTTCGAATTGTGAGATCTAAACTGGAGAATGATAAAAAAAAAAAAAAGATAAAAAAAAAAAAAAAATGAATTAACCGGTTCAGTAATTAAATAAGAAATATTTCGACACTGAAGTTAAATCGGAAGAATTTTTGGTAAAAGGGTTTTAAAAAAAAAAAAAAAGATATGTAGTAATTATTATCTATTAGTAAATTTCTATAATAATAATAATAATAATAATAATAATAATAATAATAATAATAATAATAATAATAATAATAATAATAGCAATAACAATAACAACAAATAAAAGAAAAACTGATTAATAATCAGAAAACTTTTTTTTTTTTTTTTTTTTTAAATTTATTTAATTTTTGATACGAAATCTAATTTTAAATAACGAAACGTGAAGGTGAAAAAGAAATAAAACAATCGTGTGTACTATTTGACAAATCTAATAAAGTAGAAAGTGTTTGGGATTTATGGTAATAGATGGAAGGTATCATTTCGAAGTGCGACAACTCGGGGACTCATATTGAATTTTAGGTCCCAGATCAAATCAGTAAAATAAATGGGGTCGCCAATTTGCGCAAATCAAATCTTCTTGCTTCATGTACTTTTAATACAAAATATTATTTGACTGTTTGCTCTTGAACGTAATTACATGAAAACAATCAGTCTAATAGGTTTCGTTGCGCCTCCGACTGAAAAACGCACGCGCCGCCCATTAATTTGTCTCTATTGCAATAA
>CM022672.1:31437393-31442393 GCA_012295275.1 Chrysomallon squamiferum | reverse complement strand
TTATTTATTTATTTTATTATTTATCCAACATTTTTGCCGTTTCCCCGGCTGATAAATTTTTATTTATTATTATTATTATTATTATTATCAGTTCTATTGCCGTTATTATCATCGTTAATATTTCATTATTCATTTTATTATTATTACTGTTGAAAAATTATTTCCGCTTTTGCTTCTGCCGTCGTTTGTTATTGTTATTTTTGTTATTTTTTGTTATTTTTGTTATTATTGTTCTAGCATTTATCCTTTATGTCCGTAAATAACTCTCGACTTCTAGTCCTGACGAATATTTTCTATTAATCAACATATTTTTGGTCACAACTGTTACATTGCTGCGAATATAACCCAGAGAAGATTTATTTTTCAAATTGCAGCGTATTAATTCAGCCCACAATTTATTCCTTGTTTTAAGCGGCTCGTATCCAAGCACGTGCATAATTAAGGCGTTGAAATACGGAACAGACCTATAATTATCTTTCCTTTCGAAACTCTCCGGTAGGCGGCGCACTTAACAGATGGTTAACATACTTTTAATATTTCCCTCCTAATACGTCATCTTTTTCTTCTTCTTCTTCTTCTTATTTCTTTTTTTTAAATTCTTGTTTTTAGCGTTGATAATTACTGTTATTATTTTTTGATTCATTTATGTAATTTTAAAATACGGTTGAGTGATTATCATTATTATTATTATTATTATTATTATTATTATTATTATTATTATTATTATTATTATTATTATCATCATCATCATCATCATCATTATTATTATTATTATTATTATTATTATTATCATTATTATTATTATTATTATTATCATCATTATTATCATCCCTCATTATTACTATTATTGTTACTAGTATTATTATTAGTATTATTATCGTCATCGTCAGTATCATCAGTAGTGACATCATCATAATCCTCATCCTCATTATTAGTAGTAGCAGTAGTAGTAGTAGTAGTAGTAGTAGTAGTCGTCGTAGTAGTAGTAGTGATAGTAGTTGTAGTAGTAGCAGCAGTAGTAGTAGTGTTAGTAGTAATAGCAATATTAATATAGTAGCAGCAGTAGCAATAGTAGTAGTAGTAGTAGTAGTAGTAGTAGTAGTAGTAGTAGTAGTAGTAGCAGTAGTAGTAGTAGTAGTAACTGTGATTGATGCTTGTTATATTACATCTGTTTTACAATGCATTTTTCGCTCCATATTCTTCCACGGGATTTTTTAAAATCTTCTTTTGCAGCAACATTAGTGAATGATTACGATTATCATCATCATCATCATCATTATTTTGTAACAGATTACTCATAACAAATCTCAAAATACATTTTTGCTGTATTCTTGATTTATAGCTACGACGAAAGATTTATTTAGTTCTAAATTATTAATGAAAATGATAAATGTATTGTTACATTGTTTTCCTGGATCAAAGATGGCGGTGCTCTTTGTTCAAACCGCAAATACAGAACGAAGCAACATCCTATCAAATATTTATTTTTATTGTTATTTTAATATTAGATTAATCTGTATTTATTTTCTGTATAATCTATTGTTATTATTGTTATTATTATTGTTGTTTTTGTTATTATTACTATTATTGTTATTGTTGTTGTTGTTGTTATTATTATTTATTATTATTGTTATTATTATTATTATTATTATTAATTTTATTGTTAGTTCATTCGATTTAAACTATTTTTTGAATCGTTATTCACTGCATGTTCTATTGATTATAAAGCTTATTAATAGAAAAACATATAATAATAATAATAACAATAACAAAATGGATAATAATAACACTAAGAATAACAATAATATTAATAATAAAAACAAAATGGATAATAATAATAATAATAATAATAATAACAATAATAATAATAATAATAATCTTAATTCAGTAACGAAAAGATTCATTTTGTAAAGAACGTATCAAGGTATACACAAACTTTAATCACAGAAAAAGCAAATTATTTTTTCTTCTTTTTTTTTTTTCTTTTTTTTTTCTCCGCTCTTTTCCCCCACCCCACACAGAGACTAATCAAAGATAATGCTTTCATTTTTTTTTTTTTTTTTTTTTTTTTTCTTTCTTTCTTTGATCCCAGAAAGGCTAAATCTCTTTCGTTTTGTCATTATTTTAATCTCCCATTACAAAGATAGCCATCATCTCAAGACAACGTAGCTCCGTGCAGTCAGGTAGAAAAACAGCATATAAAGCTATCCTGGCCGGGATCAAGCGAGTTTTGTCCTTGTTTGAAATAATAATGAGTCTAACGGAACAAATATCTCACTTGAAAGAGAAAACTCGAGGCTGTGTATAGCACCTGTGCCCGGATTAAGTTGTATTAAAAATGAAAGAATATCAGTTCGTGAATTTATCACAGAGCATGTAATAACATGATCTCAGCGTGTGTGTGTGTGTGTGTGTGTGTGTGTGTCTCTCTCTCTCTCTCTCTCTCTCTCTCTCTCTCTCTCTCTCTCTCTCTCTCTCATCAGAATTAATCTCATTAGAAATCTTAATATTGCTCTCTCTCTCTCTCTCTCTCTCTCTCTCTCTCTCTCTCTCTCTCTCTCTCTCTCTCTCTCTCTTTATCACTATTTAGTATTATTCATTATCATCATCATCATCATCGTCGTCATCATCGACATCATCACTAACCCAGTGAGACCTATCAATAAAGACATAAAATTCGTATTTGTCACATATTTAAATAATTACTGTCGTCACCCGAGACAAAACAAATAGAGAAATTAACAAAACTGATTTTAACACTTCGGTTTGAACACTGAGGTCTAAACGTAATCAGATAAGTAAAGATTTAATAATTCCCTCAGCTCTGAAGTAATACGTAGATTACATAACTCCCATGAGACAGGAGATGAAACACGTTTCAGATTGTATTTATTTGTAATATCGTATATTCTGAGAAATTAAATAGTAAAAAAAAAAAATTAAAAAAAAAAATAAAGTAAGAGAGAGAGAAAGAGAGAGAGAGAGAGAGAGAGAGAGAGAGAGAGAGAGAGAGAGAGAGAGAGAGAGAGAGAGAAAAGAAAAATAATAGACATTGTTTGTTTTATATAAAAGGGCTCTTTATGATTCGCTAATTGTTTATTTTCATGTGACGTCACTTCCTATGTTTTCACATGGTGTCATTTCCTTTGTTTTACATAAATCGGCCATTTTGATTCTCTAGAATCGGATTTGCAAATCATGAAATTAATGTACTTAAATATTATATATATCTGTATATTTCCACGACTTAGAACACGCATTTTATGTTGCTTTTATCACTTTAACTACCGGAAAATGTAATGTAGTGCATTCTGGTATAGCACACATGAACCTGTACGTCATCAAAAACAAAGCAAGCAATTAATAATTATTCTCTCTCTCTCTCTCTCTCTCTCTCTCTCTCTCTCTCTCTCTCTCTCTCTCTCTCTCTCTCTCTCTCTCTCTCTCTCTCTCTCTCTTAGTTTATAATTATGTGTATTATATGCTGGATATGGTAAAAGTATTTATGTAAGTTTATACATGTATAAATACACACATACATAAACACACACAGACACATACACATACAACTTTATAAACACCAGATATTGTGTATCTGAAATTAATAAATTAATAACATTATCTTACTTTATTTCGCACATTATAATAATTGAAAATAAAATTAGTAAAAATAATTTCTGATTTAATTAACTATTTCGAACGTTGGCTTGAATATTATTCTTAATTTTTTCTTCTTCTTCTTTTTATTCTTTCTTTTTTTTTTTTTTTTTTTTTTTTTTTTTTTTTTTTTATGCTGTTGAAATTTCGGAAAGTCACTAAAAATTGCTTTGGATAAATTTAGCGTCGTAAAAAGCCACCATTTCAAGCAGGGAAACCATATTCCCAGATCACGACTGCGAACGCGCGCAATATAACAAAATTAAAATGATAAATGTTCGATTTGCGAAAGTTAAGTATGGTTGGGGGCAATATTCACTGTGTACGGTATCGCCTCGTAAACTTTTATACGACCGGAGAGCTGAAAGAACAGCGCATAACTCTGCCGTTCTGAGATATGTAAGCTTATGAGTCAGATAATGATTAATGAGAGAAATGCAGGCGTCTTTTGAATTTATGTTTGAAGATCTGTCACGATCGTCAACAATCTTTATCGATTGGTAGGGTCTGTTCGCGGTGTCTGTTTACCCGACTGTCAGCGCGCCGAACTGCGCGAGCGATTTATGAAAGAATGATGACGTAGAGCGATGTTGATACCAGCTCCATTGTTGGCTAGGTGACATTTTATTTTCTACTGTTACTCGCTCTGAAAAATTGCCGCGTTATATCTTTCACCCGCACAGGAATATTGTCGCCCTTCGGCAAATATTAGAGACAACTTGAGATGTTTCCTCTCATTATCTTTAAACCGTATTTCTAAGCCGACTGTTTCGAAATAATGGACGTATTTTTTTAAACAAGCTCAGTTTAGTATCTGCAGTTATTTGTGAATGTTCGTGCGTACGACAGTGGGTCTGTCAGTCAGTCTCTCTCTCTCTCTCTTTCTCTCTCTCTCTCTCTCTCTCTCTCTCTCTCTCTCTCTCTCTCTCTCTCTCTCTCTCTCTCTCTCTCTCTCATCTCCCACGCAAAACATGCACACACACAGCCCACAAACACAGCCACACACACACACACACACTCTCTCTCTCTCTCTCTCTCTCTCTCTCTCTCTCTCTCTCTCTCTCTCTCTCTCTCTCTCTCTCTCTCTCTCCATCTCCCTCGAAAACATGCACACGCACACACACTACACAGCCACAGCCCACAAACGCACGCGCACACCCTCTCTCTCTCTCTCTCTCTCTCTCTCTCTCTCTCTCTCTCTCTCTCTCTCTCTCTCTCTCTCTCTCTCTCTCTCTCTCTCTCTCTCTCTCTCTCTCTCTCTCTCTCTCTCTCTCTCTCAAACACACAAACACACACACACCTTTCTTTTTCTATTTCTATTTATTTTTGTTCCTATTTGCCTA
>CM022672.1:31429893-31434893 GCA_012295275.1 Chrysomallon squamiferum | reverse complement strand
TAATAATAAAATAATAATAATAATAATAATAATAATAATAATAATAAACAACAACAATAATACGATAATAATTTTACAACAATAATAAATAAAAATAATAATAAGCATAACAATAATAATAAACAGTAACAAGCAATGACATATTAATGAATAAAATAATAAGAAGCATACAATCACAATAACATTAATAACAGAAAAAAAAAAAAAAAAAAAAAGATAAAAAGAAAAAACAGAAAAAGAAAAAAAGACTAAACCGACTAATATGTTATTCAAATTAACTTTTTTACAAAAAAAAAAAAAAAAAAAAAAATACATCATTCACATACTGTAAAGATTTTTCATTTTTTTACCTACTGAACGACTAATGGTTATTATTTTTTCTTTCCTTATCTTTTTTCGTTTTTTCTTTTCTAATTCTTTCATTTCCATTTTTTTTTTTTTTTTTTTTTTTTTATCCAGAAGCAGATGACCCAACATTAATCATACTTGTACACTAATAAGAATTTTCCCAGCTCTCTCTCTCCCTCTCGCCGACTTAAGAATCAAATAGTAATTGTAATTTCTTTTTCTTTTTTTTTATAAAAATGCTTTTCAAGCTGCAGAAACCAGTATTAATCATACTCACAAATTATTATCGTACAGGACAGTTATTTTTTTATTTTTATTTTTATTTTTTTTTTTTTTTTTTTTTCCCCTGCAGATCACATCTGCGTTTGTAACAAAAGACAGGAAGAGTTAGATAAAACAAAACAGGTGGCGCTGTTAATTCATCAGCGCGCGCGCGCACGACATTTTAATTTATGTTTTTGAAGTAGCTGTGAAGTATCACTTTATTACACGTGCTAAAGTAGTCATCGTGCACATACATCATCAGCATCGTCGAGGTGGTCATTTTTATTGTGTTACTGTTGTCGTTAATTCAAAAATAATATTAATAAAGTAAGAAAATTCTCTCTCTCTCTCTCTCTCTCTCTCTCTCTCTCTCTCTCTCTCTCTCTCTCTCTCTCTCTCTCTCTCTCTCTCTCTCTGTACCTTCCTTTAAAAAAGTATTGTTTACCTAAGGCATCTTATTCAACAATAACTTACGAATTAAACAATGCAGATAGCAGCAAAATAAGATAAATAAATAAATAAATAAATAAATAATATTTTAGAAGCTCATTTATAAACTTTAAAGTTAGAAACTCGTGAGGGATGTGTCCTGTTTCCAAAATAATCCTGAATTTAGCTACGATTAATTTATAGTAAATGAATTTTAATGAAAAAAAACATCAGAGAGAGAGAGAGAGAGAGAGAGAGAGAGAGAGAGAGAGAGAGAGAGAGAGAGAGAGAGAGAGAGAGAGAGAGAGAGAGAGAGAGAGGACGCACACACGAAGAAGTAATCAGTTATTTATAGAAATATGGAACAGACTGTTTATAAGAAGACGGGTGGATTTGAGTGGAGTAGGTCAGAGGTCACGAATTGTCCCCCCCCCATCCTAGCCATTGAGATGAAACAGCGGCAAGTTCCGCTACGCATCTTAATCAGACCGTCCACAATGGACTGGTCACTTGAATACGTGGACACAGCACTGATCAGTTTGACCAGTCAAGTGTCCTGAATTAAAGTGTTGACCCCTTTCACACTGGACGTCTCAGTTTAATCTCAAACTGCTGCCCGTCAAATTAAGTTACGTCTAACGATGAATATTGAATTATAACTTTTCATTTGTGTGTTAGAAATCTGAAGAGAAACAAAGAGAGAGAGAGAGAGAGAGAGAGAGAGAGAGAGAGAGAGAGAGAGAGAGAGAGAGAGAGACTGTCTGTCTGAGGGGATTAGAAACAGACAGATAAATAGATAGATAGAAATGTAATAGATGGATGGATGGATAGATAAACACAGACAGAAAAAGAGTCCGATCAAGTAAGATGTATACAACAGCAACATCAACATCAGCAGCAGCAGCATCAACAACAACAAGAACAGTAATAATAATAATAATAATAATAATAATAATAACAACAACAACAACAATGAGGTTTATAAAAATAATAGAAATAACAGAAGAAGAAGAAGAAGAAGAAGTTAGGCAGATAAGCAGCCAGACTAACAAATAAATTAATTAATGATAGCAGAAAATCAAACACAAACACAGTAAAGTATAACAGCAAAAAATTCAAAAGTTCAAAAAGTAAAATAACAAAATGTTTGCTCCTCTTTCTTTTATTTTTTAATGCCACTATGTAAATGATGTTTACAAACAGAAATCACACTTCAGGAGTCTTGTAACACGATTTACATTCGTAAACAAAGTTTTTTTTTCTTTCTTTCTTTCTATTAACGTAACAACCGCTGTTTGAATAAAGCTTCAGCAGGATTGTTAATGAAAAGAATTATTAACTGTAAAAAGCTATTGATTGGTCTGCACGCCGCAAGCTTCGGCATAACCGGAAGTTATGAGGAATTAACAAGATCTATCATTTCCTGTCGTGGAAATTAAAACATGGACGTCAAACAATCTTGTGAAAACTTTCGCTAATCGTTGCTTCCGGTGGTGGCGAACCGGCGAAAACGAAGGCATCGATGAGGCAGGATTTAAAAAAAAACAGAAGAAGAAGGATACAACGCTAAACCGTTGGTTGGTGATTGTCTGTTTGTGTGTGTGTGTGTTTTTCAGGCATATTTACTTCTTTTATTAATTTTGTAATTAAACTCGTTTGGGCATTAGGCGTTATTCGAGCCGCTGTAATTAGAAATGTTTGACCTGACCTTCAGTTAGTCGCCAGGTTGGTTAGATTGCTTCTAGGGATATGAACAAAATTAAGAGATACTTTTTTTTTTTTTTTTTTTTTTTTTTTTTTTTTTTTTTTTGGCGTTTTAGGTTTAATTTTTATTATTTATTAGTTATTTATATATTTATTTATTTATTTTATTTTATTTTATTATTTATTTTATTTTATTATTATTATTATTATTATTATTATTATTATTGTTATTATTATTATTATTATTATTATTATTATTATTATTTTATTATTATTATTATTATTGCTATTATTATTGTTATTATTATTATTATTATTATTATTCCTATTACTATTATTATTATTATTATTGGTATTATTATTAATATTATTATTATATTATTATTATTATTATTACTATTATTATTATTATTATTATTATTATTATTATTATTATTCCTATTACTATTATTATTATGATTATTATTGGTATTATTATTATTATTATTATTATTATTATTATTATTATTATTATTGCTATTATTATTGTTATTATTACTGCTATTATTATTATTATTATTATTATTATTATTGCTATTTTCTTACATCTCAGCTATGTTATATCTTATATGTTAAGCTATGCCAAATGAAACATTATTATCCAAATCAATGGCGTATTAAAGAAATGGTGCAGTAGCTGTCGTTGCCGCCACCCCAGTAGTCTCAAAAAGAACATAAATAAATTTGTTGCCGTTTGTACACATCGTCTTAATTCAGCATTTTATTTCATTGAGTGTATTTGTACGTACATTAGATTTCCAATTCGTTCACTAGTTCAGAGAATATTTCTATTATGAAATTTGATAACTGATATAGGCAAGAAAAAACGTAAGGAATAACAAAAATTTTAAAATATATATATATATAAAAAAAACTGGCATGACGTCATCAATTTACTTGAGATATAATTGTTATGACGTCATTAATTTTTTTTTTTTTTAAAGCCACAAAAGAAAAAACAACAACGAAACGAAACGAAATAAAACAAAAGAATAATAATAATAGAAAAAAAAATCCATCTTTAATGTTAACCTCCATATGACAAAATAAATAATAAGTAAATTAAAAACAGAAACTAATTTTTTAATTTCTAAAATTACATTTTTTTTTTTTTTTTTTTTTTTTTAGTACATTAACAGTTTAATTTGCAAGGAAATGTTACCATGACAGTGAAACAAAACAATGACGTCAAAACAGTTACGTAATAAATGACAGATAAATAGAGACGCGAACAGATTAGATCTTTTGTATAGATATAGATATCTGTTGAAGGTATGATTATTATTGTTATTGTTATTATTATTATTATTATTATTATTATTATTATTATTATTATTATTATTATTATTATTATTATTATTATATTATAGATATAAATACGTTTATATAGATATAATTATTACGAGGTAATAACATTATTATTACAAAATTATATCAGGCATTATTATTATTGTTGTTGTTGTTGTTGCTGTTTTTTTTGTTGTTGTTATTTACGAGAGAGAGAGAGAGAGAGAGAGAGAGAGAGAGAGAGAGAGAGAGAGAGAGAGAGAGAGAGAGAGAGAGAGATTCAAACAGTAATTTACGTTAAAATAATCCATATAATTCTAATAATCTAAGAAAAACCAGAAACACCTTAGCTCGGCTTTGAAACTAATTCAAAACGGGATTACCGAAGTATCAATATTTTCATTTCTCCTTTGATATCCCAGATTTAAAATGAACGGAGAAAAATGTGTTTGACATTTCCATCAATTAATACGTTCGACCTTTGGCAAGGATTTTGTGTCTTCCACAATGTCAGCCCTCACTGCGGTCACGTGACTAGTGTGTCCGATATTTGATCAGGAAATCTACGACGTACAATGGAATTAATTAGTTTCCCGGCCTGAAACCGCGGTTAATTAGCTGGCGTCAGTTTCGCATATGGCTCCCGAAGAGCGACGAAGTGAGAAGAAATTGAATATCGCAACAGACAAGCCAATCTTGCCAGTTTCATTCGAAGCCGCTCGCTCGTGCACTCGGCGTACGTTGCAATCTCGGGTGTTTTCGTCAAACCAGCGAGCGGAAACGAAAGCTTCTCCACGCAAGAAATATGCCATAAAGAGTCCTAATTCTTCTTTTTTTTTTTTTTTTTTTTTTTTTTTTATTCTTTTGTACAGTACCCTTTTTTAATTTTTTTTTTTTTTATTGTTATTATTATTTTTAATCTTGTTATA
>CM022672.1:31424893-31427393 GCA_012295275.1 Chrysomallon squamiferum | reverse complement strand
TATATACAAATTTTATAGACACACAATCAATGAATTCTATGTATACCACTGGTAAGTATACACTTTAATAAAGTGACTCGGTTTGCTAACAAATAAAATATCATGAATTAATTAATTAATTTAATTATTACACAAAGAGCCCCGGCTCTGTTTTAAATATATTTTTTTTTCATTAATTTTAGGAACAGTGACAATGAGATAAGTAAATATTCTCCCGATCGTAAATATAAAAACAATATAAAATCATTTTTCTGTCCTTTTATTATTTATTCATTCAATTTTGTTTGTTTGTTTGTTTGCTTGTTTGTTTATTTGTTTGTTTATTTATTTAAGTATTTATTTATTTATTTATTTACTTATTCATTTATTTATTTATTTGTTGTGGTTTTTTTTATATGTATTACTGTATTTATTGTATTATTTTGTTTGTTTCTTTTCGTATGTGTTTATTTTCGCTCTGTGATCATTGAATTTTATATACATACATGCTGTAAATATTTAGTTACGGAAATTTTTATATATATATATATATAAAAACTATTTTTGTATTTATTTATTTTCGCTTTATTTTATTTTTTAAGAAAGTACATTCTAATTTCCATGCTGCGGATAAGATGACGTTTTGAGTATCGAATATTTCTTTCTTTATTTTAAAATAACTCTACTTACAAAAATAATATTACTAAGAAATCTGTACTTTAACATTTTAATCATTGAATAATAATACTAAGAAATCAATACTGGTTTCTTTAACATTTTTAATAATAGCAATAATTGAATAATAGCAATAATAATAATAATATAATAATAATATCAATAATAATAATAATAATAATAACAACAACAATAACAATAATAATAATAATAATAATAATAATAACAACAACAACAACAACAACAACAACAACAACAACAATAATAATAATAATAATAATAATAATAATAATAATAATAATAATAATAATAATAATAATAATAAAAAAGGGTTTTTCCAACTATTATGCATTAGAATATAAAAGATTTGTATTTTCAGAATCTACGCTAAGAATGATATAAATAAAAAAATCGAAAATCGGGAAGCAACACAGAAAAAGAACATTAATTAATTAAACTGTTTTCAGGTTTGTAGAACGATGACACACATTATACACAATGAAATTCTAAAAATAAATATAATAAATAAATAAATAAAATAATTTATCATTATTAAATATTACTATGTCACAGACATAATATATATATATATAATTGCAATTTTGTAAATACATTTTAAAAATCCGATCTGTAATATGCTGAACATTATACACACACGCACGCACACACACACACACACACACACGGACAAAAACGCACATATTATTTATCCATGTAAACAGTTATTATTTAAAATACATTATACAAATTCATTTTCTATTTCGAAAAATACGAAAATACAAGAACACACACACACACACACACACACACACACACACACACACACACACACACACACACACACATATATATATATATTTTATAAAGAAGAATATAATACAAGTATTAGTAATACTAATATTTAAATAGTGTTTCTAAAAAATACATATCTGTGGTAATGAATTAGGCGAGTCAGCGCGTTTGTTATAAATGTAAATTTAAATGTAAATTTATTAATGAATAAAATTAAGAAATGTGCAATTATTAATTATTAACACGATAAGTAACATCATCGTCATCATTAAATCCATTGTTGTTGTTACAGTAGTAACAGCATTACCATCAGCAGCAGCAACAATATTTATTTTTTTTTTTTTTTTTATTTATATATTTATGTTTTTATTTATTGATTGATTTGTTTATTTATTTATTATTTATTTATTTATTTATTTATTTATTTATTTATTTATTTATATATTTATTTGTTTGTTTTATTTATTTATTTGTTTATTTATTTATTTATTTATTTATGTATGTATGTATGTATGTATTTATATAGGCAATTTATGTTTTGTTCCACTCTATTTTTGAAATAATACTGAAGCCGAAAAAAAAAAAAAAAAAATTAAGAATAAATAAATAAATAAAAATAAAAAATACATCAAAAATATTCTTTTTGTTATTTAACACATCTTTTTTTTCATTGTTAAACGTTTTGAAATTATCACAGTAATAATGAAAATTAACATTTGTTTTCTTTTATATTGTTTATTGTTTATTTAAAAAAATTAAAAATTAAATTAGTTAATATGACATTATCCATTTATGACGGACACAAATAATTTGTCATCAGTAACAGAATAAAAAATTATTTAAATTATTATTATTATTATTATTGTTGTTTTTTTTGTTGTTGTTGTTGTTGTTGTTGTTTGTTGTTGTTGTTGCTGGTGGTTTCGTTGTTGCTGCTGTTGCTACTGTTGTTGTTGTTTCTGATTTTGTTAATATTTTTATCATTTCCTGCAGCTGGTTTATTTATCTTTTCGTTCCATTATTTATTTTTTATTTTATATATGGCAGAATAAAT
>CM022672.1:31407393-31417393 GCA_012295275.1 Chrysomallon squamiferum | reverse complement strand
GGGATCCACGAAGCTATCAAATGTGAATGTCAGCGAACATCTTAGTTTTTCTGATCGATAGAATCTTCACAGTACACTGTTCTTGTTTGGTTAGGTCTTATACTTTAATAATAATAATAATACATTTATATTATATTATATTATATTATATTATATTATATTATATTATATTATATTATATTATATTTGTATTGTATTACATTACATTATAGTACAGTATAACACAGTTTAGTCAGTATATAGTATAAGTATAGTATAAGTACGATATGGTATATAAACTACGTATCGTATCATCACATAAAAATATATTATTAATGAGTTTCTATAGAAAGGGCAATCTAACAATAAATTGCAAAACAAGGTTAGACATTTAACCTATCATTTATGGTTATTTTCTGCTTAGATTTTTTATTTATAAACAAACTTGTTTTTATTTCTAAAATAGTGCGAAACGATGATACTTAATATTTATTGTAAACAAATCTAAAATGATGTTAAAAATGAAATAACTGGACAGACATGAAAAAAAAAAAGATGTCTGTTCCTAGATTTTTAGGAATTTTATTTTTATTATGGAACACTTGTCGCAGATCTGGGTTTCATCTCTTCAGTATTATATGAGATTACAGTACGTTAATCCTGTGGTGTCTCGCTCTTTTGTTCAGTATTAGTATAAATAATAATAAATAAATTGTTTTATCTCTGCCTGTTTATGTAATGACATATTTTTGGAAAACCCTTCACTAGTCTGTGTGGGGTGGTGGTGGAGTTTGTGCTGTGTATGTGCGCGTGTATGTGCGCGTCTGTGGAAATATGCATAATGTGATTATGTATGCTTGTTTTTGTTTGCATTTGTATATGTTTTGTTTGTTTGTTTGTTTTGTTGTCCCTGTTATTTACTTATTTCTAGTTATTTTATTATTTATATTGTTTATTTATTTACCTTTTAATTAGTTTATTTATTTACCTGAAACTGTTATTAAAATGAAATATTTAAAAAATAAAATAAATAAATAAATAATAAAATATAAAATTATATTAAAAGAAAATAGATGTTTACAATGATAATAGAGTTGGGTCTTACTGGCAATATTATATTTTAATATTAATAATACAATTATATATTATATTGTATTATATTGTATTGTATTGCATTGTATTATAGTACAGAATAGCACAGTATAGTATAGTATAGTTTACTATAGGTTATTCTAATTATAGTAGAAGTACAGTATAAGATAATGATACAATAAATTACCGAACATGACAAATGAAAATGAAAAAACAAACAAGAGAAAAACAGCTGAGAATGAAAACGTGGACATTGTTTAAAAGGATTAAAATAAAATGAAAAAAAAAAATATATATATATATATATATAAAACTCCTAATATATTATACAAATATTTATTTTTTTATTTTTTTAAAGAACTATATACCGGATCTATACGCAAAATAAATATGCTGTCGACACGTATATGCAATAAGGAAAAGTTATTTTTAATTATAATGGAATGCTAGTAGTGATCTAGTTTTCAACTCTTATGTATTGTAACAGATTACAATTTGTTAATTCTGTGACGGTCTCTCGTTCTGTTATCATAAATAATAGTTGAAGTGTCTGTCGTTCACCGTGGCAGTGTGTGTGTGTGTGTGTGTGTGTGTGTGCGTGCATGTGTGTGTGTGTCTGTTGTCTGTATTATTTAAAATACTCCATCCAAGGATGTTGGTAAGACAAATTAAAACGTTTATAAATGCTGAAAGTGCCAAAACTGCTTGTTTTTACTTTAATAATAATAATAATAGTAACATAATGAGTTTTGTCATCATCATCATCATCATCATCATCTATCAACAAGAATTTAAGAACAAGAATAAAGCGAACCACTAATTGTCCATTCTGAAACACTAAACACTGAAAAACATAGTCGAAAATTAAGAAAAGAAAAAGGGCAATAAAGGAACGAAAATGAAAAAAAAAAAAAAAAAAAAAAAAGCCAGAAAGTGATAAATTGTTGAATAAATATAATACATATGGTTAGAATCCAATTAAACTGCAGAACATGAAATTAAATATTAAACACACACACACACATTTGTGTGCAAGATAATTAAAAAACGAAATTATGAAAACAGGCTGCTTAGAAGCTCATTTCATATATTTATTTACAGCATATTTTAAAAATTAATTTCATAGACTACATAGTCGATATATTTTTGAATGACATAATGAAGAAAAAAAAATAAAGTAATATTATAGTGAGTTAAGTATTAATCTATAAATAAGTGTTACTGAACAATTTTCTGGTAAAAACGTATCTTTCACATTATAACAAAGGATCATTTCTATTTAATTCTCCATTGATACATAGAATAATGAACTCAGCAGAACTGAACTGATAAGAAAGTAAATCAGGAAAAAGGTTACATTTGTAAGTTTTGCTTTTTAAAATATAGTAGAAAAATAAAAAAATATGCAGATTAGTATCTTAATTTATATCCCAGTTGAAATCTGTGAATGAAAAATAATAATAATTTTTAAATATTCAAGAATTTGAATTGTTAAAATGTATTAATAGGTGTCTACAGTTGTCAATTCTGTCTGTTTAAAAAACAATACCCCGATTTCTCTTAAAATATTAAAAAAAAAAAAATATATATATATATTTATAACAACATCTGAACTAAATTCATGCTTTAATGAACAAAGTTCAAAATATTAAAAGCAAATGAATAATAATAATTTCAGCAACAAATGAAAAAAATTATACAGCCAGATATTAATAGAAAATTAAAACATTATATCTTTCAAAATGAAAAAAAAAAAAAAATGTATATAGGTTGATATGAACAGCAAATTAAAATATTTTGACTTTCAATAACAAATGAAAAATATATCTACCCAGGGTAACAAACAACATATAAACAGTACATTTCAGTGATTGTAAAATCAATTAAGTTGATTGTTTTTGAACAAAATGTACGTGGTAATTGAAAGTGCTTGAATAATTTGCTTTTATTAACAATTGCTTTATTTTATCAGGTGATCTAGATTTGATTTTATCAGTTGCTGCAACTCATTTCAAAAATTGCTTTAGTCTATTTTAACATTTGTTTAGCAGAGTTTACCCAAACCAGTTTTACAGTTGTGTGTACGTACGTACGTACGTGTGTGTGTGTGTGTTTGTTTACATGGATATGTAACAGAGTATATTTAAAACTGTACAGGTTTAAAGTGGATTAGTACTCAATGAACTTATCAACACTTAGTAACTGATTAACCATTATACAGCTAAATTTATATATTTTCTAAACTTACTTTTTCTTTGTGTATTCACCAGATCCTTCTACAAACCAATATAACGTCCATACACACTTACATTATGTGACTAAATCTGGGCCTTTAATGCTTACAGAGACACCCAAAATAAAGTTTACAAATTAGTTTTATTTCATTTTAAATAATAGCTGTGTTTATTAATTCTTCTTCTTCTTCTTCTTCTTTTTATGTTATTTTGACTGATCAGATTCAATTATTTCTTTATATTGTCCTACTGAAACTAAGCCATGCACAGTACTGATCAAGACTGTTTTCTTAACCAAAGGATTAAGAGATGCTTGATTAAGTTTCATTAAGTGCATGCATGTGCATATGTATTTGTTTTGTGTGTGTGTGTGTGTGTGTGTGGTTATAAAAATATACTGACAGAATTACTGACATGCAAATACTTGTCATTTCTAAATTGTTACTAGGTAAGGATCACAATCACACAAATTTAAATAAAAATCTGAATTATGAAGGATTTTTTTTTTTTTTTTTTTTTTCGGATAAAACTTATTACATTCACTGAGATAAATGGTGCTATCTTCTAACATTACAGAGAAAAATATTAATTACAGTTAGAAACAATTTACGTTTTCAGAATTACACTAAACCAAGGGAGGAAACTCTGTCTGTAGTGCACAACTGCGTAGTTATCTGCCCTCAGTCTGAAATGATTGATTAAGATGTGTACTGAAGGACACTGTCACCACTGACGTTACTTTCAAGTTCATACAACACATCTGAATCAGAAACCCGCTTGTTGAACTCAATTCTGAATAAAAAAATAAACAATAGTGAAGAAATGCATTTTAAGTTTAAATATCAATCATAAAAAATAAAGAAATTAATTTTAAATAAATAACTAAATAAATAGATTAATAAATAAAAAAAAATAAATAAATAAATAAATAAAAAAAATAAATAAAAACCAATTAAATAAATGAACAAAATTAAAAACACAAGCAGACTTTTGCAGATATGCCTGTAACAATACCTTCAAAAAGCATGTAATTAACAATATATTTATATAAAATATATTTTGCATATTATTAAACTCTTCTGCAGTCCTTATGTGGAATGGGGTCTGTGTGTTTTATTTTTTTTTTTTTTATTGTTTAAGTATGTATGTATGCATGTGAGTATGTATGTGTGTATGCATGTGTATGTGTGTATGTTTAAGTATATGTGCATGCACGTATGTGTGTTGTGTGTATGTCTCAGTATTTGTGCATGTTCATTTGTGTGTATTTGTTTTTATATGTACATGAGAGAGAGAGAGAGAGAGAGAGAGCACATCAGTGTTATTTTAAAGTACATATATGCTGTGTATATTTCGTATTTTTTAGTTCAGTACATTACAAAAATGATCTTAGATTTATGCATGTGTGTAAGTTAATAACACAGAATTAGACAAACACATACAAAGACACATAAACAAAAATACATATACACACTAACAGATGCATTCATATAACATACACACACATGCATACATACATACATACATAAACAGACATATACATGTAAACACTTAAACATAAAAACACACAAATACATGCAATCATATATATATATATATATACACACACACACACACACACACACACACACACACACACACATAGAAAGCAATATAGATAAAACATAGTAAATATCACCTGTCATATATTATTCCGTCTACTCCATGTTGTTTTAGAGATACAATTTCTTCTTCATTGTTGGCCTCCTCACCCCATATGTAAATGAGAAGACCAGCTTTATGTGCTTTTTCAATGAGAGATAAGTCTTCTAGAACTGCCTTAGCATGAAAATCAACTCCCTGCAACCACAAAAACATTCTGTATGTATCAATATAATAAAAAGGCAAACCAAAGTGAAAAGAAAGGAGAAATATATAAGGCTATAAAAAGGTATACACTATATAATGCATAACCAAAACAATTCTTTCAACAGCAGACAAATGCATTGCTAAGTATCTGACCCAAAATAACTGCAATCACTGATTTAGTTAAACAGCCTTCATTATTGTTCTTTATTTGCCATGGTAACTCTTGTAGAATAAGAATGCTCCAGAGCAAAATTCACACAGTCAATAGTTAGTTTAATCCATCTTGATACAGGTCTGTCCTGTTGTTCCTAGGAATGTTATATTTACCTTTGGCCTGACACCCAACAGCCAGCCTGTTTTTTTTGTTTTTTAGCTGGGCTGTGGTTAAAACATTCATTCATTTATTCATTTGCTGTTCCTAGGAATGTCATTCCAGATCTGAGGAAGGATAAGCTGGAGGTACAGCAGTTTTGTTGGAGGACAAGAAGCACTGCTCCATTTCATCCCAGACTTTTTAAACTGGGGACAAATCTGGGGCTACCACAGGCCAGGGTAGCTCATCAAATTGTTCTGACAGAAAAACTGATACAAAGCTCTAGCAATGTGTTGTCTGGTGTTAGGGTTGTAAAGTCATCCTGCAGCTGTCATCAGAATAAATCTCCTTGCTGGTTTGTCCTGCTGCAGATTAACAATTTTCAGTGGATTATCATCAGTCAACAGGGATGAGCAATAATGAAAATAAAATATCATTTTAAGTAACTGATATAATTTCATTTTTTCTATTTTTACATGACCTCACTTATAGATGATAAGGAAAATTGATGAATCCTGTTTGTTCCCTACCCTGCCCCAGTGCCATAATACGTTTATTTGGATTTTGCTTCCACTTGTTTGCAAGTCATTTTCCTTGTAGTTGAAATTGTCTGTCCTCATCTGTCTCACTATGAAATCCTCCAAGAAATATTCTTCAATCAGTCAAACAACACACGATCACATTCAGTATTGTAACAACATTCATCATCACTGTTTTCATTTTGCTGGCTGGAACCTATTTCATGTGTCCAGCCCGAGGTTTTCACAGATGGTCAGCCACTCTCTGGTCATTCCCTTTCTTTCTGAGGATGTTAAATTGAAGTCTGACATCATGCTGCAAGGTCACAGATTTAAACATTCCTATGGCTCACCATCTATAATAACCACTGAGATGTGGCACCATACACATGACATTAAAAAGCTCTCTAATGGTGTTTTTCACATTTCCTGGACGTCTGAAGGCTGCAGAATGTGGCGGTGTTCTGTGAGTGAATATCTTAGGTTGAACAGTCTTAAGGATTTCTCCCACAGTTATTACATATTTCTTACACTGAATCAAGCAATCTGTGAAACAGCTACTTGGCTGTACACATTTGAACTGTTTTATGCAAATTTTCTCAGGTTTACATCCATAAATCCATTCACAGATTTATTAATCCAATTGACCCATGTTTAGTTGTTGCAGAAGTAGTAATAATGGTTGTAACAGAAGAGGTAATATGTGTAACAGTGATAATAAGGGTTGTAGATATGACTGTGTGTGTGTGTGTGTGTGTGTGTGTGTGCAAATGTGTATTTGTGTGTCTGTTTAATATATCTATAAAAATACACCTACTAGAATTCCTTCAGAAAGAGCAAAACTGATGGCTGTTTCAAAACTTTTAGCTCTGAAATCTTTGTAAGCTGTTACATCACCTTCTGATAAAAATAAAACTGGATAGAGATTCTGTTTTAGCTGTAACCTAAAATAAAGTGAAATATTCTATTACCAATGAAAACACAAAATGAAAAGAACAATAACTGATGAAGTTACAATCTTGTCAGCTGTATTAGAAAAGTCTTAAATAAAACAAAATTAAAAAATTAAGAATCTTGTTATTTAATGTAGTTAAAACAATTTTAACCATACAAACTATATTTGTGTTGTGTTTTCTCAAACTGAATCACAAGTCAGTAAAACCTATTTTGAGTAAATGTTGTTTGGTGTGAAATTTTTTTAAATCTATTGCTTTTGAGATTTTCCCTGTAAATGAATCTTTAGCTATCATATTATCAGTTTCACAGTTGTAAACTATGTAACCTAAATAAAAGAAAAAGAAGCATCCAAAAATGATGAATATTGTTAAAATATTGAACATGATCATGTTCACCTTCACAGTTAGATTGAAAAATAAATTTTTGGGAGGACTAGAGAGTGTGAAAGACGAGAACAAGACAATTAAATGAAATAGGTGAAAAGACCATTTTAACTATAAGGAAAATAACTTCTCCTGCACTAGGTAAGCAAGGCTGTCAAAAAATAAATAAGTAAAATTACTTAAAATGATAATTTGTTTTCATTTTTGCTTAGAAGAGAAAACTTTTTTTTTTTTTTTTACAGCTACTATTCAGGGTAAAACAGTGAAACCTTGCTTTAAATTTATTTAAGTAGATATAATTGTGCTGAAGTATGACATTTTTCTTTTTCCTGTTTGTAGTAAAATAATTAATTTTTGATATTTATTTACATTCTGTGTCCATACCATTATCAAAAAGATGTAAAGAGAATGGTTTTATTTTTGAATACTCCATCTGAATTAAGGTATATTGTGCAGGATAGAGCCTTTTCTTTAACCAAACAAGGTCATTATATAATCTTTTCAATATAAATAAATAAATTGTCTTTAAGCTATCTATTTAATTAGCTCCATAAAGGTAATGTTTTTCTTCCTTTTTTGTAGCAGTGATGGAAATTACACAAGCATAATTAATTATTTCTAACAAGAATGTTTATTTTAAATATTAATACAGTATCAAGAAAAAGGAACTGGCTGGTCTAAATTTAAGTCAGATGCGTCATGTAAACCAAACATGGTAGTAGCTACAAAATAATTAAATCATCTGCATTTTGTTTCTAATACAAATATTGTATTTAGCAGAATATCATCACAACATAGATATCTTTAAGTTGAGCAGATCTGATCATGATCTGTCCACAGTAACTAAGGTGAATACCCCAAAATAAACTAAATACTCTGAAAACCACTTTCTGCATTTTACAGTTTCTACCCCCCATCATGTCATAACTCCTGTTAGAACTGACAGATCTTCTATTATTATACATCACATGAAAACTGAAATGCTGCTAGTTCAGCTGGTACTAATAACAAATATTAAACATTTTCCAACAAGTGACTCATTCTGTGAGAACATGATACATTTAGTCTGTTTTTACAAGAACGTAACAAAACAATTAAAATATACACATCTCAACATGTCAAAATAATAACCTACATTTATTTAGAAGTCGTTTTTCTTCATTTTATTTTTTAATTCACAACACATTTATTATGTTTAAAAATGACTCACATAATACAGGTATCAGGATCAAAGCTAGAGAAAATGATCTGTCTTTCACCAGCATGTTCAAAAACTGTAGCAAGAATCTTGTCAACCTGCAGACTGTGTTCAAAATAGTGGTCCACCTCAGATCCACCAGACTGGATAACAATAACAATAACAATAACAATAACAACAACAACAACAACAACAACAACAACAACACACAATAATAATAATAATAACAATAATAATAATAGTAATAACACCACCAAGGATAATAATAATAATAATAATAACAACAATAACAACAACAACAACAACACAAATAATAATAACAATAACAATAATAATAATAGTAATATCACCACCAAGGATATTAATAATAATAATAATAATAATAACAACAACAACAAAACCAATAAAAGATAATAAGGTGTATGTGTGTGGGGGTGTGTGTTTAATATATCTAAATCTATGAATTCTGTACATACATGTATTTGAATGTTCATAGTAGCAATGGTTTAGGAATAAAATAAAAATTCATATTTTTTTATCACACCTGGAATTTGAGAGGATGTTTCACCTCTATGTTGAAGGCAATATCCTGATCAAGATTATCAAAAACCTCCACCAGTGTAGGAAATGGCTCAACAGATACACTGGAACATTTCTCATTTAAAGCTGAAAAACAAATAAATTTTTAATGTCAACAACGATGATGATGATTATGATGATGATGTTAAACAGTACACTGAATGTTATTATGACAGAGTGCCATAAAATGCTTTAGAAACAGATATGATTAGATAAAAATGTTGTTCTTTTCACTTTTATAGATCAGTAGCTGAATACATGGACTCTAAACACTTAATAAACCATACACACACACATGCACAATATGAAAAATCCAGACAGCAAGTTTACCTACAGGAGGTCCAACCAGAGATGATTCATGAAGTAACTGAAAAGTGAATAAATAAATAGGGTATCAGTTAATATATATTATTTTCAGAATAATGCAGATGCAATACATATATATATATATATATATATATATGGAATATCTGGTTACTGCAATTTTGTCATACAAAGGTAAAAATAGTTTTTGTCCAGTATGAATTTACAAAGGTAAAAAAATAAAAGTTTTCTGTATTATTTAATATTACTGCATAACAGAAATAACTGATTACTGTCTTAAGATCACAGCTTTATCGTCATTACTCAATCAATTATGCATTCTGGTTTTGGTTTAGCCTTCAAAAAGTTATCACATTTTTAAAATGATAAATATAACAAGGCAACCAAAGATCTGAAAGGTCAAGTTCAGATTCTACTGTAAAAATATTATTCAAGTCAGGAATCAATTCAAAGCTGATTTATTCTTTTCTAGAAATATTGTTTTGGATTAAACAGGCTGACTGCATTCAGAAAATAGAGTCCAGGTTGTTGTTAACCAAAACAGTTTTGTTGTTCAACTTGCGCCTCTTATGAAT
>CM022672.1:31372393-31402393 GCA_012295275.1 Chrysomallon squamiferum | reverse complement strand
TGCTAAGTTTATTTTTTCAATTCCGTGTACTAATTCTTAATTGTATCTGTTTGTGTGTGTGTGTGTGTGTGTGTGTGTGTGTGTGTGTGTGTGTGTGTGTGAATACACATACAGGCACTCTCTCTCTCTCACACACACACACACACACACACACACATCTAGAATTCATGATTTTGTTAAGCAAAACAAACATATGAAATACAGCTAGAGAACTGATAAGTCTTACTAGATTTTCAGGATGGTAACTCTCCACTTTGAACACAATAAAGTCACCCTCACTGAAAATTTTGCCATAATCGTCTTGAAAATGTGGGAAGTGGTTTATTCCATCCAGCACCTGAAAGAAATAAAACATTAGTGAAATGTTTTAAACTGAAAAGTATAAAAAATTATTCCGAATTATTTCTGTGTCACCAAGATGTTAATATATAATCTTTGGACAACAATTATAACATGACAAGTTATCAATACTGCCATCTTACTGTGACATTTGTGTATGGTGACCAACCTAGATCAAATAAAACACTGCAGCAGTAAACTACTGAAGTTATAACCTTACATCTTTCAGCAGATTCTGTCATTTAGATAATGTGAAGTTAGTGAAATAAGCCTTTAATATTATGTCAGTTACTGAGCTGGTACAAAAGTACATAGCATTCTTAAATGTAATTCAAAGACAATATATATTTGTTCATAGATTGGTATGCCATTTTCTTTACTTTACAGAATATGTGTGAAACAAAATCACATGCTCAACAGCCATCTGTTCAAAACACTACAGACTTTTATTTTAACATCTAATCTTTTTTTTTTTTACATTGAAATGTTTACATTCACTTTAAGTAGTAAAATGTTTGTACTGACCGAGATAGTGGTTCTAGTGTCTAAATCTTCTCCGCAACCACAAGATGCTATCTACAAATACATTAGTGTTCACTTTTTTAATAAGAAAGAAAATTAATAAAATAGTAAAGACAAAATTTCAAATAAAGTTTAAGACTTTGTTTAAAATCTGATAATATTAAATATTTATTTTGATAATCAATAATATGAAATACATGGCATTTAATTCATTACTGGTACAAGAACTTTTCCAACAGATTTTATTAAAAATATAAAATAATCATAACACCTCACAAGAAAGGAAATTATCTACATTTTAAAACTTATCACATGACTTTTTACTTTGAAAATATTTTTGCATTCAGTTATTTCTCCTTCCATGAAACTTCTTTGTTCAAAAAACTAGGTGATAATTTCTAAACTTACTTATTATGAATCTCTGATTTATAAGTACCTTGCATCATTGAAAAATATAACTTCTGTCTAGTGACAATTAGCAGATTTTTAATATTATATTTATTATACATTTCCTCTTCTACAAGTTATTTCAGGTCCTTTAAAAATGCCATTGGCTGAATTTAATTATTCATTTTCTTATTAATACCTTTGTACATAATTTAATTTTTCTTTATTTTATTAAAAAAATTCTAACTTACATTGTCAGGGCGATAATCCATTGCTGTACACTTAACTCTGTATATCTGTCCATAGTATCTCCGTTTCCAGATTATTAGAGGCTCGTGGATTCGAACTTGTATGCTAGTCTGACCAGATAGCCAACCTACTGATGTTTGCTTTATCTGATCTAAAACAAACAGAACAAAAAAAAAAAAAAAAAAAGATAAATAAAATAAAACAAATAATAATAATGAAACTGAATAATAATTAAAAATACAATTTAAAAAATAATCAAAAAAAAAATATCTATGATATTATTAGGAAATTTTGACATCTTTTTGTAATAAATGTACGTGTATTTATATTAACAACAAATAGAAAAAACAAATAAAAAAAATAATAATAACTAAAAAAACAACTTAATATATATAGCTTACATACATTATTTTTCTTTTCAAAACCATAATCTGATTAATTGTATTTGATATATTAATTATAATGTTACATCAGCTTTTGATTTTTAAGGGTAATTTTTTCAGAGGATTTTTGTCTTTCTTCTTTTAGTTTATTTCTTTCTTTCTCCTGAAAATTTGCAATCTACAAGTTGAAATAAAAAAGATAACTGCTATCTGCACTTAATGAATTTTTACTGTGATTCAACTCCTCTCAAAAAATTAATGCTCCACCTCTTACCTTCATTAAACCAAAAAATAAAGAAAAGCAAAATCATCAACATAATAAACAATTAAAACATAAAATAAAAATACAAATTAACCCAAAATGAAAGAAAAGAAGAATCAACAAGATAATAAAAGAATTAAAAAATAAAATAGAAACAAAAATAAAAGAAAAATTCTCACCAATTACTCCAAATTCAGCAACTGGTAGTTTTATAGGTCCTGGGGCAATATATTAAAAAAAATATATATTAAAAAAAAGTTACATAAATATTAATGTAAATAATATAGATCTAAAAATGGCTTGTTATTATTGTTATTAAATATAATAATAATATTTAATAACCTACTTATTGTTTTAAGTATAGAAACTTTTATTTTATGTCAGTTATTGCAGTTAAAAATCTCAGGAAAAAAATTTTGTGATATAAAATTATTAACATATAAATATATTTGAAATTATGTTTTTTTTCTTCTGTGTTTGAAGAATAGGCTAACTGTGTTTTTTTTTTTATGTCTGAAACTAATATTTTACCCTGTTCAAAAAAAATTTGTAAAAATTAATTTGTTAAAAGTAAATATTTAACAAACCATTTAACTCCATGGACCTTGGTTTAGTGTGAGTTTCCCATTTGATGACCGAGAGCCTGTGATGGTCTTTATATTCTAACTTATGTCCAACAAAAAAGCGATATTCTATTTTTCCTGTTGTTTGCATTTTGACCTTTCTTGACCATAGAATTCTGCAAACAGATATTTTATTCAACAACTTATTTATTTATGTCGTCACATAAAGCTTGACTAAATTCAGAAAAATTAGTAAAATTCTACAAGAAATATTTATTCAACACGTTATTTATAAATGTCAACTCTGAAATTTTAACTAAATTCATAAAAATCAGTAACAACATATATTTAATATTTCTGGAAAAAATCATTTTCATTATAGATTCTATCTGTGCAACCAAACAGAGAGAATTAGTTTAAAAAAAATAAATAAAATAAAATAAAATTATACACACACACACACACACACACACACACACACACACACACACACACACATACATACATTGGGGAAAAGATGCTGTTCACTGTTGCTCTTAAATGTTATATTTTTTTCACTCTTTAATAATAATAATTACTGTTATTTTTATATATATATACATATTGGGAAATGATGCTCTTCATTGTTGAATTGGTCTTTATTTATTAATTTTGGAAACAAATAGCTAAGCAGATGATGACAAGCAACAGAACTCCCATGCGCAGACTAAGGGATAATTTAGTGTAATAGAATAAAATAATTCCACAACATTTCTCTAACAAGCCAGATGGCTATACATTAGAAAATTAAGCAATAATTAACAGTCATATAATATAATGATTTAATTTGATTAATGAAAATCTCTTATTTAGTAATGAATCATTTTTAAAAAATAAAAATAAAACAAAAATAATAATAATAATAATAATAATAATAATAATAATAATAAGAGTATTAAAGAATAAAAAATAACACTTTTAGTATAATCATCAATTTGTCCAAATGCAAAATAAAAAAAAAAGTTTAAATTTAAAAACCAGTAATTTATCAGGAAGTCCTTATTTCTTTTAGTTATTATTTTTTATTATTATTTTTTTAGCTTCTGTTTGAAAATTATTTTTTAAATGATTATTTTTATTTTATTTTATTTTTTCATGTTTATACTTTTTTTTTTCTTGCTAAACCAAATTATAATAAATAATCACTTGCATAAATAATCACAAGTATCATAAATGTATTTTTGTTAGAACTTTAAATATGTATTTATGTTAGCACTTTTAATATGTTATTAAGAAAAAAAAAAAAATCCTTACCGTTGATTTCTGAATTCCATTAATGTTTCCTTTATCCAACAAAAGTGCTTTTTCATGAGACCAGTTTCCAAGTTCCGAACAACTTCCAACAACCCCGACAACATCAGTAAGTCTTTCAGTGATCACGTTTACTTTGAAGACGACTGTGATAGGCATGTTCAGTCAAAACAGCCTCCAAGACAATGTATCCTTATCATTTATACATGATGAATAAACATCTGCTACAAAACAGTTGAAAATTAATAATAATTATCAACAGATGCTATGAATTTCTAATTGTCTAGAAAAAACAACTTCAAAACAAATGGTTGTATATATTTTTTTTTTTTTTTTTTTTTTTTACAATTACTGTATAACAGAATCTACATCAAAATGTAAAACAAATGCAAATAAAATGGATTCATATTTTTTTTTTGTATAGAGTTCTGTGACAAATGGTGGAAAATACATACATCTTTTCCTGTTCAAGCCAACTATAGACAAAGGGCTTTTATACTCTAATTACACAATCTTGTTAATTATCTTATCAACAAATAAGCATTTTTTCTAACATTTTATGTTATAAAAAATTCAAATAAATATGAATTCTGTTTATATAAACATGTTCAGGTATTCTCGAATGCTTATTCAGGAGATCAAAAGTGAAACTCTTATTCTAAAAAAGATAATATAATTAATTTAATATTGTTAATTACTAAACAATATCTACATAAATCAAAATTTGAAAAACAGCAACTAGCTTTAACACCAAAATATTTTTAACATAATTAGTATTATATATAGAGATACAAATATTTGTAAGATAAATAATTACAGAACAATTAAATTGGAAGAAAACTAAAATATCCGAAGCAAACTATGTCTAAAATATGAAAGTATTATATATAATTAGAACTGATTTACAAATACATAATTATATTTCTGATACTTCTGTATTTTAACAATTCTAAACTCCACTAAGTATTAAAAACAAGAATAAATAAATTGCAATAAACAAATTGTTTTCAGTGGTTGTGATTATTTTTTTATTTTTTATTTTTTTTTTTTTTTTAAGGTAATATCATCTAGCTACACAAGATAAACAAATATCTTACATTATTGAAATATTCCACTTTTGGCTGCTTGCTGTTAGCTCAATAGTGCATAAGAAATCACATTTTAAATTCTTCTAAAGAAATGCACTTTCAAGTTCAATATCCTCACAGCAAAGCCTCGTCTGCACAATGTTTCATTAAACGTCATGTCACATGATCAGTTTAAGTGACCTAGAAAACGTCATTTTTGTTTTCATTAACATTAATATCGATCAGAGTACAACGGGCACCTTATGTTGGCACAAAATGATAAATAGCATTGAATTCCAACATTCACATTAATTATCTGCTATTCGAAACAAGGCTACAATTCTGTTTCATCTTATTATTTGTTTTTTCTCTTTCAAGCAGGATATGTTTACACTTTGTATGTAGTGGTTTATCAACTTATTATCATTGAAATGTCATCGTTTACATAGGCAGACGGGAAAATAGTCATTCCATGAATCGAATTCATAATTTTTCCTTTAACCTATGGCCGGGACTCTAAGAATCAACCTAATTAGTCCCATGAATAAAACGGCAAAGGATTTTTTTTTTTTTTTTTTTTTTGAGAAATAACATTAAAATGTTGTTTAGCATATTTTTTGGAAAAATATTTTAATCTACATTGTATATAATAAAAAAAAAAAAAAAAAAAAAAAAAAAAAAAAAAAAAGGGGGAAAAAATTCACTAATAGAAATAAAATGGTAATAAAAAGCTGAAAAATAAAAATGCTATTTCTTACTGTATTATATTATTAATTTTTTTTTAATGAGCTGCATATAAAAACAAATTACCATTACAATTATTACTTTATTACCGAATAAAATTACAACTAGATGTATTATGGAAACAATATTAAATATATATATATATGTTTTTCCTAGTTTCTTTAAAGCTGTAGGAACAAAACCGGTCATGTATACTGTGTCACAATAACCTTTTGTAGCGTAGTGTTCAAATATTTTATTTATGTTTCATTTTTATTATTTTACTGTTTGCGACGATAAAGCGCTTACCTTAGTTTATCGCAATAGACAACAAAATAATAAAAATAAAATATAAATAGGTTTATCCGAAGGTATCCTTCTATGTAATGGAGTAGCTGAATATAAATAAATAAATAAACTTTTAAATCTGTTATAAGGCAGTCCTCTAAAAATAGAATTTACGGTAGACCTAATTCAATAATTACGAAATTTTCTAGGTATTATTTCCGGAGTGGTTATTAAAAAAAATTTCAAACAGAATATTAGTTTTATTTATTTATTTATTTATTATTAATTAATTAGTTTTCATACAATAAGAGCTTAAGTCTTCATGCGATTTATTAATTAACTCTCTACCGACTAGAAAGCCGGAAGTCGCTTCACCATAATGGGTCGATCTTTGATTAAGACATTACTAATATATCTATGCTGAAAAGCACAACTACAGTATTACAGAAATAACTACATCACAGAAATATTATGTAGAAATATATATTTATTGTAAAAGGACATTTATACGTATTATCACAGATTACATATATATTTTAGTTAAACGAAAAAAAATATTAACACAAACTAATAATTACTACACATAAACACATAAAACAAAATACACACATCTACATACAGAAACACAGACGTATACATCAAGAAATTTAGGGATGCACGTATTATGTAAACACAGACACACCTGAAAATGTAAATAAGTATAGAACTACATACATAAAATATCGCGACTTCATTTCCATTATAAACCCACATTAATATGCCTGTAAATGAAAGTGCATCAATCATAATGAAATTATATGTAATTTTGCAAGTTATAATATTGTCAGAATCCTTGATAATTTTTTTAGTGGTTATTTTATTACTAACACAACATTAAAAGGAAGTATACAATTACATTCACGGACACCGGCGATTAGGCAAAAACCGCGGATGACAAGTACAGAATAAATACATTATATTTCTTTCCCATATATTTTTTTTATTATCATTTTTATATATATTGAAAAAAGCAACAATTACAACTATATTTTAACATTTTTGGTTTAATCAGTTTCTGTACAGGATTATTAACATGGGAAATTTCTGTCAGTGTTTTCCGTTGTTTATTCCGTTGTGACAAGGGATGCTACTCAGTGCTGACTAACCTATGATCTCTGACAAGAAACAGATGCTTCCTGTCTGATAATCTAAGATTTACTTTCTGCAAGAAATACGATTGTGAGCAAATATTTTAAGTAATTCTAATAAAATTAATTTTTATGTCTGGAAAAAAATACACACAAAAAAACCCACATGATAATAAAGAATATATTAAAAATAAAAAATAAATATATATATATAATAAATAAAAATAAAATAAAATAAAAGACAAATAAACAAACTGAAAAAGTAAAAAAAGTAAAACGAAAAGAAAAACATTAATAGTTAATATATCTTCAGAAATGCTGCAGTTTTCACAGTTGTAAAAGTTCTTAATCAGAAATAAATTCAAAAAGTCCAATTAAATGGAAAGAAAATCATTTGAATACTTTGACCACATGGCTAAAGCTTTTAAAATAGAGATTTAAATAACAAAGACTTTGTAAAGAAATATATTTTATTTGTTGTACTCTAAATGACACAGCAAAACAAGCTGATTAATATAGAGTATACAGTACACACAACTTGCACACTGAAGAACCCAGTTATAAGTCATCTCATACAGACCGAGATCATAATTTTCTTTTAACTACCCTGCAATGTGCATTATTATTACTATTATTATATAAAACTTTATTTCTAGACCACAGTAATGACATTATAATCAGGGTTCCACTGTATCTGATACAGCTATTTAAATAAATACCTCCAAGTATGGACAGGAGCTCAGTAAGACAGATTCACTTTAGAAAAACAGTTAATGGAATTATGTTGTGTAATATTAACCCAATTTCTGTTTAAAAAAAAAAAACATCCTACAACACAACGGCAGCAAAATATAATAAAAATTAACCAAAAACACACTGAATGCAGTCTTTTAAATGTAGCATTTAATGCAATATGTTAAACTGCAGTCAGGTAATGTATTATTAGTTGTCATATATACATTTTTTTTTTATCATCGTTAGAACAAACAAATGTCACAGTAAATCCAGCAATTTAACACATGACAGATTATCAGCATACACATTTTTTATACATAAATAAATGAATAAGTGTGGCAGGGCATCATTTCATGTTATTGCTTTGTACAGATAATAATAATCATCAGTTTGAAAAAAAACTCATTTCTGGATTATTATCATCACAGTTAAGACCCTTCAATTTCTCATTTCAGCTCTGGTAAAATCATTTCTAACTCTCTATACATCTCAATGTAAACAAGCAGTCAGTATCGCTGACATTTAGTTTATTCATTTCTCTTTGTACAATGTTAATAGATACATCAGTACCTGTATGTCATACATACATAATCAATACATACATACGTGTCCCACACTGATGTTACTGCCATACTGAACATTTATATTATTCATTCTCCACTTCATTTCTGTTTGTGCAATGTTAACAGATACATCAGTGCTATGTTATACATACATCATTAATAATTACACTCACTTTCCTGCCATGCTGAAATTTGATTTTAAAAAAATAAAAAAATATACACAGAACATATTTGTTTCGGCACAAACAACTGCCACAGCTAATAAGTTTTTTTTTTGTTAGTGTGTTTTAATATTAACAACAATACAGTACAGAGGACCTTTATGAAAAAAAAAAAAAATTTTATTTAAGATATTTTATGTGTAACAACTTTGTTCTTCCATAATCAGAACGTAAAAGTAGGATATGTTTTTTGAAAATGTGATAAAAATAAACTGAGGAACAATGGACTAGCT
Source organism: Chrysomallon squamiferum (assembly GCA_012295275.1). Lineage (NCBI taxonomy): Eukaryota > Metazoa > Mollusca > Gastropoda > Neomphalida > Peltospiridae > Chrysomallon > Chrysomallon squamiferum. The sequence continues at coordinate 31,393,441 of CM022672.1, read as the reverse complement.
TGTGGGACAGAGATCTGTTATTTGAAGTATATTCAAAACAGCAACATATAAACAAACAGTAATCTAACAAGATTAAAAAGAATCCATTCCAGTGTTGATGAAAAATAATGTTTTTTAAATTTACATTTTCAATATTACAAACATTGTTTTTTAAATGAAGAAATAAAAAATATTCTGAGATGGTAAGATACTGTGTTAAAGAAATTTAGAATATTTTAAACGTGTAATAATAAAAAAAAAAAAAAAAATACAAAGTAATTTAATGTTAGAGAAACCTTTAATTTTAAAATTTCATAAATTATCTTTTATTAAAAATGTACAGACATTTAAAAAAAAGATATGTGTATATTTTGATTACAACAACATTAAAATAAAAATGGGTAACATCCAAACATAATAAAAACAAAAATAATTTTAACTTCAAGTGTCTACTGATATAGCAAAGTACATCAAGAAAGCATACGTGTTTGTGTGTTTGTGTGTGTGTGTGCATGTGTGTCTTTTGATGAAACAAACTTCAAGATTTATCAGCAGCCAATGGCCAGATACCAACTGGTATTAACTGGTTAAAAAATGAGACACTCCCCAACACACAATCAAGCAAGTCTTAACAAAAATACTTGATATATGATATATGATATATGATAAACAATCTCCAGGATTTATTTGCAAGATAAAAACGTAACAATTGTTTTTAAACACATTCAAATTAAACACACCTACACAATAGTTGTCTAATCACATGGGAAAAAAAAAAGAAGAAAAGAACAAGAAATTATCCCACAGGTAATTGATTGCTGACCTGTATAATTTAAAAAAAAAAAAAAAACCGTGAGAAATTAACTGGAAGTTTTCAAACTCGGATAACACCAGCCACAGCAGTTAAGAGGTGGATGCTGTGAACTCAGTTGAGAAGTTAAGAAATGCTTCGTGGCTCAGTCTCTCTGTGGTAGTTGGTATCAGGCAGACCCACACAAGACATTTCTTTCATCAGAGCCTTTTCACTTTTATCTGTCTCATAGAGAACGTCGTCCTGTGGTTTATGAAAGTCAATTCTGTCAAAAAGAAAACACACTGGAATTTATTTTTGAACAATTATAACAAACTGAAATGGTAATATTTTTAACAATTATAATGAACTAAAATGGTAATTTTTTAACAATTATAACAAACTGAAATAGGAATTTTTCAAACAATCATAATGAATTGAAATAGTAATTTTTTAAACAATTACAATGAATTGAAATGGTAAATTTTTATACAATTACAACAAACTGAAATAGTAATTTTTTAAACAATCAATGAATTGAAATGGTAATTTTTTTTAACAATTATAACACACTGAATCAGTAACTTTTTAAACGATTACAATGAACTGAAATGGTAATTATTAAACAATTAAAACCTACTGAAACAGTAATTTAAAAAAAAAATTCTTTTCATGAAGCTAAAAATCATTAAAACCTTTATCAACCATGTTCAAATTCGCACTGAAACACAAGTCAACCCCTCCCTTATACAGCCCCAGGTACTAAAATCACTCACCACTGCACTGAAGACTGCTGTTAATGTAAGACATTGCAATAAAACACTTATAAAATAAATGATCTTTCCAAAAGACAGGGTTCGTACACAATGGCTGTCAAAATTTCCCAACTTTTACAAAACTTTCCAAAGCCCACAAATCCAAATTTCCATAACCAAACAAAGTGTTTTTTTTTTTTTTTCAGTTTTAAGACTTGTTAGTCACAGTAAATACTTCTGCCTTCACTAAGCTGAGTGGTAAACATGTAGGATTACTATAATTAAAAAAATAAATAAATTACTGTCATTTATTTTGGCGTTTTAAACTGCAGTTTTATTCTTGGAGTGGACATAATGTGAGGCAGACTGCTCAGAAGTATGAAGATCAGAAGTACTGCTTCACAAAGAGTGGTCAGATTCCTTTCTTCTTATTCAATTGATTAAGTATCGTTAAATTGCCCAAATCATCTCTTTATATATGGAATTTATTTTCTATTTTAAATATCAGCAGTTTCTGTAAGAGAAAGTGTTACTGCATTTAGAAGCTTGAATTGGTTGAAACAGCTCATTGTCATTGTAGTAAATCATTAATTATGTGGGCACATCGCTGTGATAACAGAAGTATTGTACTTAGCAATGTCACAACAAGTCCACTCAGCCGGTCCAACAGATGTTTGCAACAAGTATCACCTATTGTTGATAATTTAAGATATTTAAAAAAAAAAAAAAATGGACTACCCAAAATGATTTTTTTTTTTAGCAATACACATTTCCCTTATAATTGGGATGTGCAAGAAGTCATGTCACATCTTTGTTTGTACACAGTGGTTTCACAGACTGCTTGTTTTAAATGCACACATTCTTTGTTTTCTCTTCCCAAGTTTACTGAATATGGGTACAATAAATTGAACCAGTACTCTCTGTTTTGAACGCTGGTGAAACAAGCCAGTTTTTCATACATTTTTATTTAAGGCAAGGACCTAATTTTCCATAACTTTTCCACAGCCAAGGTTAAAAAAAACCTGGTGATCGAAAACTTTTAAGGTCCTGGAAAACACTGACGAATTTCCAAAACTTTCCAAAACTTTCCAAGACGCATACAAACCCTGCAAAGAATCCTTCAGATTTTATATACCATCTCCAAACGACTTGCGAACAGAGCAAATATTTGTTTTAGCGTCTACAGAAAGAAACAAAAAGAAAAAAGAAAGAAATCAAACGAGAAAAACCTGTCATAGATTACACCATCTGCGCCGTGCTGTCGGAACAGTTTGATTGTTTCTTTGTCGTTGACGTCCTCGCCCCAGATGAAGATGACGAGTCCAGCCTCGTGTGACTTCCTGATGACAGACATGTCCTGTAACACACCCTCCGCCTGGAAATCAACTCCCTGGAAAAAAACATTTTTCTTTCTGTCAACACCCACTTTGAAAGAATGCACAAAAACTCAGCATATATATGTATTGGTTTGAATGTTTTGATCATTTTAACCTTCTTTTGAAACATCAGGGCCTGTCTGTAACATATATTAATATATATTTTTTGAAGTGTTAAATATCTAAAAAGTTTTATTTTAAATGATATGAGTAGAAAATTCGGACAAATTAGATTTTTTTTGATCCTACCGTCATTCAATGTCACTCACTTGCTTACACAAACACACCCCAACAGACAGATGAGGGAGGGAGGGAGATAGAGAGAGAGAGAGATACATAATATAATACATACAAATATATACAGGGAGGGAGGGAGACAGAGAGAGAAAGAGATATGAAACCAACCAGAATTCCTTCAGACACAGCAAAGCTGATTGCTGCTTCAAATGTTTTAGCTCTGAAGTCTGAATATTGTTTGTCCGATGTGGGGCCATTTGATAAAAAGAGAACAGGATACAAGTTCTGTTTCAACTGCAACCTGAAGAGAAGACATTTAATTTAAAAAACTGTTACAATGAAAGGGTCTTAATTATTACTTTATCTCTGCTCAAAATCACCTTTGAAGCAAGCAGACAAAGAACATTTCACTAATAAATGTTATTGCAAAAAAAATTTTATTTTTTTATTTTAATTTTTTAGATATTTTTATTGGTTAAAGTGTAAAACTGAATTTGTAAAGATAACTTCTGAAATCAACAAAATCTTTCTCTTCATTTAATATCAAGTATTCACTCTGTGTGTGTGTGTGTGTGTGTGTGTGTGTGTGTGTGTGTGTGTGTGTGTGAACAGGCTGATAGTACAGGTGTTTAATCTATCATCTTACATAATGCAGGTGTCAGGATCAAAGCTGGAGAAGACTATCTGTCTAGATCCAGCACATTCAAAAATAATGTCAAGAATTCGGTCGACTTGAAAATTGTGATCAAAATAAAGTTCCTGCTCTGAAGCATCATCCTAGAAAACAGTAAAAAAAAAAAAAAAAAAAAAAGTGTAATTCTACATTTCACCAGTTTTATCTTCTCTTGATATTGTTAGTAGTAATACTAGCCAGCTGTTATATAAATAATGGGACCTTCTAAAGTCCTCCATTATTTAGTAAAATTAGCCATTTAGCACAGTCTGTATGTACTGAGCTTCCTTGAGAAACTTGTTGGAGAACTGTCCTGCTGTCTATATAACATTATACTCCATCTGCCAATATTAAATTGTATTTTTATCACTTTGTTACTTTAAAACTACAACTTTTTCAACATTTTATTTTTACAAATATCTAAATACTCACTGTTTGTAATCAACAGTAACAGACATAACTGCAGGCACCCCAGGAAAGAATGTCCAGTGTAAATTACAAATGACTTTTAAAAATACAAAAAATTATTTACAAAATAATCATAATCAAAATGACCAATCAAAACTTCAAGACACTTTCTGACAGAGGTACTATCATTTGATTGTATTTGCGGAACAACAAATACACAACTGCAGCACACTTACAATTACATGCACCCTGTGTAAATAATTATCAACTTACTTCTCCAATAAGTGGATGTTTGACCTCAAGGTTAAAATCAAGACGACTATCAACATTTTCGAGAACTTGTTTCAAGGTAGGAAACGGCTTCGTTTCATCGGAATCACCCAGTTCCCTCAGATCTGCGACATTTTAAAACAATTTTCAACCAACTCAGAGAAAAATATTACAGTACACGACAACAGCAGCAAATAAAAAAAAAAAAATATATATTATTTTAAGAACATCTGTAGTGTTTTTGAGACATCAAGACATAATTTTCTGAGAATGTTTTTAATCTTGTTAAAAAGATGCAGAGAAAGACTTGTGATGAAAAGCAACCAACTTACCTACATGAGACCCCATGTGGGATAACTGAAATAAAAACGTGATACAGAGTTACGGTTCTTGCCAAATATATTTTTATTTTTTAAGTCACGAATGTATATAATAACAAATGGACAACAACCAGAAAAAATCAGACAAGAAATGTGGAGTTTTCAACCTTGCCTGATTATACATTTCTGTTATTGAACATTTTTGTACATGTTCAGTGATCCAAAGACAGTCAACATTCTATATATATGTTGCCCTTGTCAATACTGAAAATTAAAAATAAAAAAGTTTTTCTGGCATTGGCTAGGGTTGGTTATCTCTGGCAAATAAACAACAATTTCAAAAAGATGAACCAATCAGACTGAAAGGTTAATTTTTAAATCAAAGTTTAGATGGAAATTAAATGCCATGAACAATAAAAAAAAATGGTATGTTACCAATAAAAATTAAATTTGGATTTTGTTGTCAATATTTTTTGTTATTAAGATTGGATGGTATAAAAAAAAGGAACAGAAGTAAAATTTAACATGTAATACATTATGCAGACTATTTTCTTGAAGTCTGGCAGTTAAGGTTTATCAGATTAAAAAAAGGTATAAGTACTGCAGTTTATAGTAATTCCAAACAGTTTTACCTTCATTGAATGAAGATTTTCCAGAGTAAGATCTTTTATTGGAATTGTAAATAATTCAGCCTCCTCTTCAGCTCTCTGTTTAGAGAGAGAAAAAAAAAAAATATGTTAGTAATAACAATAAAAATAAAACTGAAAAATATCTCAATTCTTAACACTTAAATTATTTAATTTTTAATGAATAATTATTTTATCTACCATTATTCAGTATATTTTATATGAATGCAAAATTTTTAATGAATAATTATTTTATCTACCATTATTCAATATATTTTACAGGAATGCAAAATTTATCTGATAAAAAAAAAAATTAATAAATGAAAAGTGCTGTTGATTCAAAGTAAACATGAATCTAGAAAAATATTAAACTTTCCGTTAATTTTTTTTTTAACATTTAAAAAGGGTAATTTTTAACATTAATTTTATTTGCCATCCAATTTACCTTCTTGTAGGAAAGGCAGACGGCATAGTCATGGTAGACAACTGGCATGTGGTCCTTTGTTAACATCACATCAAACTCAACCATATCGGCGCCCTGCAATCAATTTATGTCTTTTAAATAATATCCATGATTTTTTTTTTTTTAAATAATGAACTAGAAGCACGTGTCCGATAAATTGAAAAGAAAGTGAAGAACTGTTTTGTAAATTATTATTATTATTAAACATTAGTTTTATTTCATTTTGACCATGAAGTTGTTATGTGAAGCAATTTCGGTTAGCTCAGTTTGTAATTTACATTGGACTCTGTTTAAACTGTGTTTGTTTGAGAAAAATACTGGTTTATTTAGAAACATTTTCATTTTATTTCACCCAGAGTTATTGTTCCTGCCCATTTAAAATTTGTCCATCACTGCTGTAAACAGCCACAGAAAATTAGACGTAATTAAGCAGGTTTTTCAATCATGCCTGCTGTTAGAATCAAGAATTTCAGATCTATCAGCTGTTTCTTACTTTGTTTCAGTTAAAATGTGTCTCTGCCAATAATTGACACAACTGTATTCCTGAATAAGCTAAACAGTTTTATTTATACTCACGTTTATACTCTACTAATTTTACTTCAGTCTGTAATTATCTTCCGTTATTTAAGATCACTTTAGCATTACAAATTCAATAAGACAGCACAAACAAGCTCTTGTTTGCTACTTTTTATTAAAATAGTTTGAGTAAAATACGTATAGACCACATAAATTAATAATAATCCTTTTGACGTGTATCTGCACATTGTAATTACTAGTAGGGAATCATTGTTTTTAACTAATCCTTTAAAGAAACGTGATTATTTTACCTGACTATGAATTCTCACATACGGAAATTTGGTGCCAGCTTTTAAAGCAGTGACAAAAAGTAGACTGTACTTGAAAATTTGTGGCTAATGACTAAATACACTGTTGTTTTGGCTCAAGCTTCCACCTGGATTCTGAGGTAGACAGTGTCCACATTAGGCAGAAAACAAATGCTGGTTTAAACAGAGTCCATTAAACATTTTTTTTTTTTTTTTTTTTTTTTTTAGACAGTACTAACCTTTGATATACTGAGGCTCAGGATAGCTAGAAACATTTTCAGATGGCCTTGTAAGTTAGTATTATACAGTACTATACTACACTGCCATATCCACTTTAACATTTATGTATTAAACAAGACAACTGAACTAAATAAAGAATTCTATCATTGCACACTGTATGATTACTGATAGACTGCACTGAGACTGCCTCAGTCTTTATAGCCTTACTGACAGTTACTAAATAAATCTGAACACATTCTGAACATTAATTTTATTTAAGTGCTAAAATACATACATGGTTTGCTGCAGCCGAAAATGATGCCAGTGTATTTTCTTGTACAAGTGCTATGCTAAAAACAACAAAACAATTATACAGGCAGTGAAGAACAAACAAAGCTAAATTATGTTTTTGTTTTACTAGCAAGGTACTGAGATACTAGATAGCATTAAATTATTAATTAACACATCTATAGAAAAAACAGAAACATCATTGTAAAATAAAACACATAATTTCAACATCTGAAACTAATTCACCATAGGAATAAAAATCTTGTAATTAGAGCAACATTGGAAATTTTATTTTTCAGTAATTAAATATGCAAAAAAAAAAAAAAAAAAAAATTAAAAAAAAATAGGGAAAGGAAAAGAAGAAGAATATTCAGATATTAAAAATTTTAAAATAATTTCCATTATTTGGAATGATTTTTACAGAAAGTTAAATACTTGTGTTAACAATTTTTTTTATTTTAATATATGCAAGGACTGCTTATAATTTGAAAGATAAATTTCAAGAATGATTTACAATTTATCAGTTAGATTTCACACATGAAATCTGCATGAAAACTACTGTCCAGTGCATTTTATTTAAACAAACAAATATTTGCCATTTGAAGTTGTGTCATACATACACACATACAGGGGTCATTGAAGATATGAAACTTTATAAAATATTAGTATTAAAAAGGTATCACTGAGAATGTACTATCAAGCAACAGCATCTTTTACAGGCAAAATTTTATTTCACTACCAAAATAAAGGAAAGTTTCTCTCTAATCGTTTAAGAAATGCTCTCCCCACTGAAATGAACCTGGGTACAAATGTAAACAGTGATTATAACCCATAATTTGTTACAGCTGAAAGCCTATGTAATAGTATGTACCTATAGCTTCAAGCAGTAAGTAAAATACATAATAATCAGGACATTTACCTGTGTAATATTATGTACCTGTAGTTTCAAGCAGTAAGTAAAATACATGATAATCAGGACATTTACCTGTGTAATATTATGTACCTGTAGTTTCAAGCAGTAAGTAAAATACATGATAATCAGGACATTTACGTATGTAATAGTATGTACCTGTAGCTTCAAGCAGTAAGTAAAATACATGATAATCAGGACATTTACCTGTGTAATAGTATGTACCTGTAGCTTCAAGCAGTAAGTAAAATACATGATAATCAGGACATTTACGTATGTAATAGTATGTACCTGTAGCTTCAAGCAGTAAGCAAAATACATGATAATCAGGACATTTACGTATGTAATAGTATGTACCTGTAGCTTCAAGCAGTAAGTAAAATACATGATAATCAGGACATTTACGTATGTAATAGTATGTACCTGTAGCTTCAAGCAATAAGTAAAATACATGATAATCAGGACATTTACTTATGTAATACTATGTACCTGTAGCTTCAAGCAATAAGTAAAATACATGATAATCAGGACATTTACCCATGTAATAGTTGTACCTGTATTCAAGTAAGTAAAATACATGATAATCAGGACATTTACCCATGTAATAGTATGTACCTGTAAAGCAGTAAGTAAAATACATGATAATCAGGACATTTACCCATGTAATAGTATGTACCTGTAAAAGTAAAATACATGATAATCAGGACATTTACGTATGTAATAGTATGTACCTGTAGCTTCAAGCAGTAAGTAAAATACATGATAATCAGGACATTTACCCATGTAATAGTATGTACCTGTAGCTTCAAGCAGTAAGTAAAATACATGATAATCAGGACATTTACCCATGTAATAGTATGTACCTGTAGCTTCAAGCAGTAAGTAAAATACATGATAATCAGGACATTTACCCATGTAATAGTATGTACCTGTAGCTTCAAGCAGTAAGTAAAATACATGATAATCAGGACATTTACCCATGTAATAGTATGTACCTGTAGCTTCAAGCAGTAAGTAAAATACATGATAATCAGGACATTTACCCATGTAATAGTATGTACCTGTAGCTTCAAGCAGTAAGTAAAATACATGATAATCAGGACATTTACCCATGTAATAGTATGTACCTGTAGCTTCAAGCAGTAAGTAAAATACATGATAATCAGGACATTTACGTATGTAACAGTATGTACCTGTAGCTTCAAGCAGTAAGTAAAATACATAATAATCAGGACATTTACCTATGTAATAGTATGTACCTGTAGCTTCAAGCAGTAAGTAAAATACATAATAATCAGGACATTTACTAAATACAATGAGGAAAATGACAAGTATTCTTACTGTTTGTAGGACATGCCCATTCCACGATGACCAACGTCCAGTGTTTTGCCTTTCATCTTCCAATGGCTTTGGTAGGATGTGTTCATTCTGCCTTTAAATGCTGGGTGTGGCTTCACAAGCAGGGAATCCACTGAAATAGTTTGAACAGTGAGTAGCGCGAGTTAATAACCCAGTGTTTTGTAACATGTTTCTGCATGTGATGTGATGTGTGTAATTTTTGTAGTCTGAAAGAGACACTGGGGAGGGAGGGAGGGAGGGAGGGAGAGAGAGAGAGAGAGAGAGAGAGAGAGCTCTGAAACCAGTAATAATTATTGTCAAACTGGTTTTGCTTGAATAACTAACACTGAAGGATTTTATTTTATAAAAAATTAATTAACATTTATTTGAAATCAAAGATAATCTCCAATGTTTGTTAATAAAAAAACACTAAAAAAACAACAACCTGAAATTAATGAAAATTAGCAAACTTAATGGAACATCCAAAATGTGATACAAAATCTGCAATATATAAAAAAACAAATTCATTCACACAGACACACACAAACACAAACAAATTCATTCACACACACACACACACTTGACTGTAATATTGTAAATGTGAATGCACAGCTATTTCGTTCTGAATTAAATGCCCAGGGTTACTTCTTACCACTAATTTCTCCAATAGGTTTATGTTTCAGACCCATTATAGGTACCCTCAGGCCCAGCATCAGTGATGTCTTTGTCCTCATTGGCAGAATGTGAGCGAAGCCTATGTACTTGGGCACCATGTCACTGGGGCTGGGGGAGTCATGTACATAGAACTCCAACTGAAATCCCTGGAAAGTCATAATTAGCTAAATGTTCAACCATTATACTTTTGTTATTATTTTTATATCTGAGGAACATCATTTTTTTTTACCAGAGTATTTCTTAGCGTTCATTATAAACTCATTACAAGAATTACTGGTTACAGTTTTATAACAAATTTGTTTCAGACACAATTCCTATATTTTCCAGTCATTTTGCTCATTTTCTTTTATTTGATAAAATCGTAAATATTATTTTCTGTTCATTAATGAAATAAAAAATACAATGTGTTATACCCTTTAAGTTTATTTGCACAGTAAAAGAAACAGAGAATCTTTTTCGCTACATAAAAACAATATCAAAGTGTCTATGAAGAGAGAAATGACAAACTCACTAGATATTCTGGATGAAAAGACTGCACATTGAACACTAAATAATCACCAGCATTGAAAACATTCCCGTATGATTCCTGGACCCTGGGCACAGAATCGGCTGTATTCAGAACCTTAAACAGTAAAATGTCATCTATAACTACAATGAAATAACAAATCAGATTATAACAAACAAATATGGTAAACCTATTGTTACCTTAATCTAATTAAGAAGAACAAATACAGTAAACCTATTATTATCCTAATGTTATTAAGAAGAACAAATACAGTAAACCTATTGTTATCCTAATGTTATTGAGAAAAACAAATACAGTAAACATATTATTATCCTAATGTTATTAAGAAGAACAAATACAGTAAACCTATAGTTATCCTGATGTTATTAAGAAGGACAAATACAGTAAAACTATTATTATCCTAATGTTATTAAGAAGGACAAATACAGTAAAACTATTATTATCCTGATGTTATTAAGAAGGACAAATACAGTAAACCTATTATTATCCTAATGTTATTAAGAAGGACAAATACAGTAAACCTATTGTTATCCTATTGTTATTAAGAAGGACAAATACAGTAAAACTATTATTATCCTAATGTTATTAAGAAGGACAAATACAGTAAAACTATTATTATCCTAATGTTATTAAGAAGGATAAATACAGTAAAACTATTATTATACTAATGTTATTAAGAAAAACAAATACAGTAAAATCCTGTTCTTATACTAATGTTATTAAGAAGGACAAATACAGTAAACCTATTGTTATCCTGATGTTATTAAGAAGGACAAATACAGTAAAACTATTATTATCCTAATGTTATTAAGAAAAACAAATACAGTAAAATCCTGTTCTTATACTAATGTTATTAAGAAGGACAAATACAGTAAACCTATTATTATCCTGATGTTATTAAGAAAAACAAATACAGTAAACCTATTCTTATACTAACGTTATTATTAAGAAAAACAAATACAGTAAACCTATTCTTATACTAATGTTATTAATAAGGACAAATACAGTCCAATGGCTCTGGGACAAACCCGGTTGTTCTTGCGTTAACAGTGAACATCCTTCTCTGTATCATCGTCACAGTCAAAGGCCCTGCAATGTACACGAGGTGAAAATTAAAATAGTGGCGGTTTTTGAAGCTGAACGCAAAAAATTGGCTTGGTAACTGCTAGTAACCAGAAATACTTGCACTAATCAATCTAAATAACTGGTCATATCTGTACATTTTACATTTTAATGTATGCCATTAAAATCCCCTCTTTTGTGAATGTTCTAGTAACTGGCACCTCAATAAGCACTAATCAATAAATAACTGGTCACACAGACCAATCGCCGAGGTTTAACATACACACATTTAAACTTAATTTGTTTCAGAACATGGCTGTAGATTAAAACATGCAACACTCACAAATTCAAGCATTCAGAAAAGGAATAACTCACAGAATGAGGTCGGTAGTCCATTGGCACACATTTGATGCGATACATCTGCCCATGGTATCTGTTCTTCCACATCTTTATTGGGTTTCCGTGGATACGCAGCTGCATGTTTGTCTGGCCTGTAAGCCAACCATTGGTGACACTCTTGATACCATCTAAAACAGAAATTTAAAAAAAAAGTATTATTAACCACTGAACTGAGCAGGACAAGAGTCTAATGCAAAGTAAAATGGAACACGCCATTAAGATGATCTTAGACCATCCAGTCCTACGTCAGCCTGGCAGACATTTGTACAATAATTTGACGAGGTTCGTGGTTCAGTGTAGTCTAGTGCCAAACAAACCTGACACATGTAAGTTGGAGTGAGCATACAGTTATTTCATCATGTACAAACGTGGCAATGTCTGATTTATAAATGATCTTTCAAAATTTAAAAATTATAATTATACTGATAATGATCATTTAAAAATAAATAAAAAATAATATATATAATATTATATATATATATATAAATAAGAAAATAAAATTAAGATAAATATACAACATGAAACTGCGCATCTGGCATGCGAATTTTCACCTTCACTTTCACAAATGAAAACAGGTGCATATTCTGAAAATGTAAATATGAAATTCAACAATTCACATGCCAGAAACAGAAGATATTATTAAAAAAAAAAAAAAAAAAAAAAAAAAAATTAAAAAGAGGAAATTTATTGAGTAATATTTAATTTTTTTTTTTTTTTTTTACAGATTCATTACATTTCCTCAATTCTTAGGTATTGTTTTTTTTTTTTTTTTTCATTTTTTTTTCATTTTTTTATTTATTTATTTATTTATCGTTTGCATATATATTTATTTTACAATGCATTTCATTTTCAGAGGATTTTTTTTTTTCTTTTTTTTTGGATTTTTTTATTATTATATATAATGATAGAAGAAGTCTAACTTACATGTAAAGTCAAGCTACCCAACTTGACAATGGCTGAAAATAATTATACAGGTCTTGCACTCTAAGCCATTGCCAAAAACTAATTATAAAGCATTGGCTTGAGCATACAGAACTCTGCACAGTAAGATAATTTCAAATCTGTAAATGAGTTTTGATTAAAAGCTGAACAAGCTAATTTGGTGGACATCCCATAAATGGCCATCTGCTTCAAAGGCGTGACAGAAGAGCACCTCCTGGAAGTTTCCTGTGGGTAAAGCCTCCAGGATGTTAATCAATCTGAAATTGAAATTAAAACCTACTGATTAAATAAATGGGTAAAATGGCATCATTTCTCAAAGTGAACCTTGTGGCTGGATATGCAAAGACAATATCAGAGGAGTTGAGAAGACTAGCTGAAAAAACACTGTCATCAGCAGGTTATTAAAAAAAAAAAAAAAAAAAAAAAAAAAAAAAAAAAAAAAAAAAAAAAAAAAGAAAATAATAATAATAATAATAATAATAATAAAAAGGAGTTGGATGTATCTACACAAAATACCTGTGTCCGATCCTTCAAAGAAAAACAGAAAAGAAAGAAAACATGGTTCACAAGAGATCAAAATTATATTTCATACAATTATCACTGTACACAATATATATATGTCACAAAATTCACCCTGTCACATCAATCAAACAGTAAATTTTATTTATAGTTCTAAAGGCTCATTTCAAACTTTACTTTAAAAAACAAAACAAAAACATATATATATATATATATATATATATACAGAATTCAAAAAAAAATATTCATGTCATTATTATCTTTTGAATATTTCAGCTTTCAAATAAATAAAAAATAATTATGGGATGGTAGCAGTTTTAATAAACACAATATTCTATTCTTACAAAGCATTAAGCAAGTTGACAAAAATAAAAATAAAAATAAAAATAAAAATAAGAAGAAAAAAGTAATCTGAACTTTGACCCAGGTTATATTTCCATGCAGTTTAAAAATATATAAATTAGTACTTACAGATAAACACAATTATTCCTGATTACTGTGCATAGGTACTATGCATTAGTACTAACTTTAACCAGAAGAAAAACATGCTATTGGAAGTAAAGAGTAAGTAATAAAATTAGTACTAAGAAGCAGGGATTGTAGGTATATATAAAAAAAAAAACGAAAAAAACTACAGTAAGAACTGCTGGTAATATATCGCATAGGAGTAAATACTCAGCAAAGTTTGAAATATTCCATGGTGATAAAATGTGTTATAAATCATAGATATTTTCAAACATAGATTATTATGGTCTGTATAAAAATTATACTTATTAGTACTTCAAACCAGAACAGTATGTTCTGTTTTTAGCTACAGCTATTGACTGTTTAGTAAGTTTTAGTAATTTGCAAAGTCTAAATCCATATTTTTATTTGCAATCTTTACTTCATTTTAAACAGCAATTTTTTTCTTGTTTCATATTAATACTCCTAACAAAACATGTATTAAATATAAATTAAATAGGAAAAAAAAAACAGAAAATGAAATTTATTTTTAAAAATATATTTTCTGAATTATAAGGCTTATTTAATGCCTAAAAGATATTTCAGATGCAACTATATGGAATTATCCAAAACTTGTATCATTTATATGTATATATTTTCATGAAATTAACGCTATAGTACATTTTTGTATTTTTCCATTTTTATTAAAAAAAATAATAATAGTAATAATGATATCTCTTCTAAGTTACAAACTACTTAATTAAATGTTTTTTTTGTGAAAAGTGAATACAAAATGCATGTCACATTTAACAAACACACACATACTTCTTTTAAATTTACAGGAGTGGTAACTGTTACACTGTACTTTAAGCAGAATCTACAATACACACTTATGGATTATTTGAGTAACTCTCATGTTTTAATTCATTGTTTTTAAATCCACGATTTCTACCTAAAATAAAACAGGACACATTTATTCTGTATTATTCTTATCACTTTTCAGCACAAATCAGTTACGTTATCAAAGTTATTGTCTGTAATAAAATATTACTCTTACTAATTAGCAGCAAGTGATTTATTTTGGTGCGCCTTCCCATACATATAAAAAAAAACAAAGCAGCAGTAAGATTAGATCAAATGGCAGACTATGGATTCACCAAGCTGTGTTAAAGCCCACTCCAATGTATTCTGTAATCATTAATTCTGCACCTTGATTTATCTAATATGCAAAATGTGATCCTATGTAATTGTTCAGAGCTTTCAAATTAAGGGAACAACAGAATAATACTAATTATCATCACAAAAAAAAAAAAAAAACAAAATAATCAAAAAAAAAAAAAAAAAAAAAAAAAAAAAAAATTATAGTCTCCAAAAACATTCACTTAAAAAGAAAACGATAGGAATCTGTTGATTATATTTAACTTTTCTTTTAAAACCAATTTGAAAGCTCTGGGAAAATTAAAAAAAAAAAAAAACATCATAGAAACATAAAAATAAAACTTGTTATAGCTGAAAAAAAAGAAGATACACTGAATTTTAACAGCGTCACAGTTTGATAAATGTATTCCTGCAAGAAAAGAGTTAAACTTACTTTAAAAAAAAGTTTAAAAAAAAAGAGCCAATAAACTGTTTACTTACCACATATCCCGAATTCAGCAAGTGGTAAAATTATGGATTCTAAAATAAAAAAATAAAATTTATCTTAATAAAAATTATTAAAAATTAATTTAAAAAAAAATTTATTTAGATTTTTGGATTTTAGAATAAAAATAATGTAAACCCCTGCAATGCTGCCCCCACCCCAACAAAAAATTAAAAAATTAAAAAATAAATTAAAATAATACAAAACACAAAATTACACCAGGTCCGATTTCCCTAGGGAATAATATTTAAAAAAAAATAATAACAAAAAAACACCCTGAACTTTCCAAATAAAATTAAATTATTAACAGAAGTGTATTTGCAACACTGTCATCAGTAATAAGAACAAACGTGATTAAAAAGAAATAAAACACAAACCATTTAATATGAAAGAGCGTGGGTTGGTGTGAGTCTCCCACTGGACAACGGTCAGTTTGAATTTCTTCTCGTCCGCATCGCAGTCTAAGAATCGGCCTATGAAGAAGCGGTATTCAATGCATCCAAAATGGCTGACATTCACAGTTTCAGACCAAATGTTGCTGAAAAGAAACAGATGACTCAATTTGAATTCATTAACATTTCAAGTATATATATATATATATATATATATATATAAAAGAAAAAATAAGGAGTATATTAATGTTACTAGAATAATTTTGAACTATTGCATAAAAACATATATATTGCTCAATATATATATATATATATATATATATATATATATACACCACAGACTACAGTGCAAAGTTTATTTAGCATACAGAAAAAGACAGTAATTTTATTACTGGGAAATACTGTTTTATATATATATATAAGAACAAGGAATTCAATAACATCAGTGCTTTCACACTAATATATATATATTCCTTGTTTTCATGAAAATACACTTCAATGAAATCAATGATTTAACCAAATTAACGACAACTGTTAACCTATTGTGATACACCACTACTACTAACAATAATAACAAAAACATTAATAATAAAATAATAACTGTATTTACCAAATATAATATTAAAATTTAGAAAAATGTTTACTTCATATCTGTAGCATTTCCCCCCCCGTTTATATTTTTAAAAATGTCTCACCTATCACCGGCCGACTGTTTTTCCAACAACACTGCTCTCTCATGGTCCCAGTCTCCTAGCTCAGAACAGCTACCAACCACACAGACTACATCGTTGCACTGTGCAGAGGCACTCACACTAAAAGTGATACTGTAGGGAAGAACCATTCTGTTTATGTGACGAGGTAGCAGTGGTAGTAACAATCCTTTCAGTTCTTCTTCATTTTATCCTTGTGAACTTTTGCGAATCTAGAAAATAAAATAAAATAATAACAAATATTTTTAAACAAAAGTAGATACATTATAAAGCTAGTGAGTGTTCAGAATTTCAGATATTAATTTTATCCTTGTGAAAAATTGTGAATCCCCCCCAAAAATAAATAATGAGACTGTTTTAAACAAAGTATTCATTATATAGCATGTGATAAGTTAGCATTTAACTTCTTAAGATCATTTTACACTTGTAATAAAATTGTTAATATTGAAAAAAAAATATAATATAATAACTATTTTAAAAGTATTATAGTGGTACAAGTTCAGCATTTCATATGAAATTATATATATATATATATATATAACTATTTTATTGCAAATGTTTTGATTGTTCTTAAGTATGTTAATATACAATAAAGTATTTTAATAACAATATTCTGATAGTTTTTAATATACAATAAAGTATTTTAATAACAATATTCTGATAGTTTTTAATATACAATAAAGTATTTTAATAATAATATTCTGGTAGTTTTTATTGTCCAGTATAAACAAAACAGAAAAGCCAAAGTCTGTATACTGCTATAAAACCAATCACAATATCTGCAAACACTGTAAAAACAGGCACAAGTCAGATTAAAAAGAATATTAATTGAAAAAGGATAGTTTTGTCTCTGATATACCTAATCTCTGACATGTTGTGACAAGCATTCAATGCTATGAGATTACCATGTTGATTTATATATTTGTTTTGTTAATCTTAAGTTCAGTGAAACACTACAGTGAAAAACTGCATGCTGTATGTCCATTACGATAATACATTTATGTTCCTACTGAACATTAATCAATAGAAATACAATATCTGTTTCTTATTTTATCATCATTTTGTTAAATTTCAAAGATACGTCATATTTTACAACAATAATAAGAAGTTGAAATATTTTATTATGAATGAGATCCATTTGGTTTCTGTAATTAGTAGAGCATAAAATGATTAATAATACAACTCCAAAACCAAGTAGTAGTTTTTTATTTAACATACTAATCAAGTATATTCTATTAGGACTTTCAAAATTATTTTAATGCTTTTCCACACAAAACCATTTTCATCCACAGTTTAATTTTGTTTGTTAATGTTTTGACTTTACTCTTATTTGTAATTAATTTGTACAAAACTGATTAACCTGTTTATTACTCATGCATTTACAAGCATTTTTCTAGCATCACCAATAAAAACAGAACACTCTTCTGAAATTACAAGACCACTGTGAAGAAAAACAATGTTTCGATATTTCCCATTTATTTTCACAGGTGAGGTAGTT
This sequence comes from Chrysomallon squamiferum, assembly GCA_012295275.1. NCBI lineage: Eukaryota > Metazoa > Mollusca > Gastropoda > Neomphalida > Peltospiridae > Chrysomallon > Chrysomallon squamiferum. The sequence goes on along the minus strand of CM022672.1, from coordinate 31,375,156 downwards.
TTACTGTTTACACTATCTATTTTCTTTTTGTTATTATTATTATTATTATTATTATTATTATTATTATTATTATATATTTATTTTTGATAAAAAAAAAAAGAAAATGAATAAAAGAAATGAAGATGAAAAGAATAAAGAAAAGCCATTTCATATCTTTATAACCAAAAGTGAAAGATATCAAACATGAATCCAAGTAAGCTTAAAACATTCAAACATGGAGTCTTTCCCTTTGGTTATAAATTAAGAATTTTTTTTATACACACATACAAACTTTACAGGTTGTGGCTTTTAAAGTGTGCCAACTGGAGCATATTTAAATTTACCTGACAGATAATGTTGCCTTTTCAATCACTTTGGAACCCAGTAAAAACCTTAGCTTGTGCTTCTGTGTACAGCAATCAGTGCACATCAAATAAAATAAAATATCTGATTACTGCTGACACCAGTATTATAACAACTAAGAATGACAAACAGCATTATTTCTATTTCATTACACCCTAAAAGATTCCAGCTGCTGGAAATAAAATATTTATTACATATATTTTATTTTATAGAAAAGGCAAATGTTTTGGAATATTGTGGAAATAAAAACAATCACAATTCATGGAAGAAAAAAAAAGAAAGTTGAGAAACTCAAATTTTCAAGGTAGAAAAAAATTAAAAAAGTTAGATAATTTGATAATTTATTATTTAATATAGGAAACAAATAAATATAATAATAATAATAATTTAAGAATGGTTTTAGAACCTTATATTACTGTAGAAAGTTAGGCTAGATTAAAGACAGATGTCAGTGAAAAAAAAAAGAGATCAGGTGTAAATATGATAATAGATTAATGAATGTTTCTTTCCTGTCATACCTGGGGTGGAGCCAACTTAGGTAATCACAGTAGATGTAAAAATAGGCTTTCTGTCGTAAATAGTATCCACTGAAAAGAGCTTCAATTCACCTGCACACAAAATATCCCAGGTTAAAATGTGCTTCGCTATGTATTATAAAACCTTCTCTGGTACCAAAACAATCTTTTAATATGTAAATTATTCATGACAATAACGACAATAACAAAATCTGTCATGAGGGGTTCACTTATCTCAGTAAACATGCAACTCGCAAACACTGTTATGGTGGAAATGCATCAAGAGATCCAGTGGTAATTGTACTATGATTACTGACTTGCAAAAGAAAAGCATCCAGAGACAGTTCCAGTTATAACCATGATGCAGATCACATCCAGGTACCTCTGTCCAAACTACAGAGTCTGATGAAAGGTCACTTAAAAATAACTATTTCAGACTAGTGTGCAAATACAGAATTTTGTAACTTTTTCATATTCATTCTGGAAAAGCATGTATATTACTCAAATTAAATTATACTTACTATTTTTAATATCAGGTTTTATCAAAAAAAAAAAAAAAAAAGAAAAGAAACTTATTATTTTTACTACTGCTACTGTGTTATTTTAATTTTAATACATCTACATAATATTTTTAAAATGACTAGGTTACTCAACAGCAGAAATGTAATAGATTCACTGAGAAATATTTTTTATATAATCATGAAATCTTAAAATTATACCTGCATACTGTTTTATTTGTATATCTCTGAAGAAATATTGCAAGTATATTTGTCACAATTTGTAATTAGAATATTATAATAACCTTTAAAAAAGTATATTGTGAGTTATAGATACAAGTTTGGATTACAGCAAATCTATCTTCAGTAATCTGGTCAAGACAGGTTAAATTCTGCAAAACAAAACAACCAAGTACATAGTGAAATATATTGAAAGGTATTGAAATATATTTACATCTTTTAATCTAATCAAAACAGATGGACTGAAATAATTTATTTTATCAATGAGCATTTATTTATAAGTGACATGTTCATGACAGCAGTATGGTTGAACAGATCTACTACTGCAGCTTGAAACCTGAGACAGATCTTCCATAAAGTGATTTTCATCATTCTGTCAATCGATTATTAAATAAAATAAAACTGGTAACTTCCAAATTATTATTATAATGATTTCTGTTCAGTCAGATAACCAAAATTCGGACTTTTCATGCAGTTTGTTTGGGTTTTGTTATGTGGTGCACAATAGCACTCAAATGTAAACATTGATGACGAGATGTAATTTCAATGTCAGAAAAAGCGGATGAAAATTAAGATATATAACCTCCAGTTTTTATGAAAATTGCTATTTCGTCTATATATTGCATTACATACATAATGCACTATCTCACCTCAACGTACAGCAGAACCGGCACATCTAAATTTGTATAATTAAAAACATAAATAAATGCGCATCGAAAACCCAGCCCTTCTCGTTTGCACCATAATCATTATTTCGTGCGAAACGTGAATATTCGAGATTACGCAGCTTTGAACTTTGGACTGGTTTTTGTCTGTGCTGCGAAATAACCACCAGATTTGTTACAATTCCGCAGTCGAGTAACCTAATCCTTCTAACAATATTACGCTGATACATTAACATTATAATAACGAAGTAGTAGCAAACAAATTAATACAATTATCAAAATATCGTATAAGGTCAATAACAAAAACAACAACAATATAGTGCCTTCCAAAAAGTTTATTTATTTTCGTCTAAAGTCTTTTTTTTTATTATTATTTTTTTTTTTTTTTATTTTTTGTTATTATTTATTAACTCTACTTTATTTATTTATTTATTTATTATTTTTGTGGATAATATATATATATATATATATATATATATATATAAGGAGGTTAATAAAGATAAC
>CM022672.1:31354893-31367393 GCA_012295275.1 Chrysomallon squamiferum | reverse complement strand
GCTTAGTTTTTAGTTTGTTTGTTTTATCGTCTGCTGTGGTTACATTGGGTCGTGGTTTTGAAAGCTTAGTTTTTAGTTTGTTTGTTTTATCGTCTGCTGTGGTTACATTGGGTCGTGGTTTTGAGATGTTAGTTTTTAGATTGTTTGTTTTATCGTCTGCTGTGGTTACATTGGATCGTGGTTTTGAGATGTTAGTTTTTAGTTTGTTTGTTTTATCGTCTGTTCTGGTTACATTGGATCGTGGTTTTGAGATGTTAGTTTTTAGTTTGTTTTATCGTCTGCTGTGGTTACATTGGGTCGTGGTTTTGAGATGTTAGTTTTTAGTTTGATTGTTTTATCGTCTGCTGTGGTTACATTGGATCGTGGTTTTGAGATGTTAGTTTTTAGTTTGTTTTATCGTCTGCTGTGGTTACATTGGATCGTGGTTTTGAGATGTTAGTTTTTAGTTTGTTTTATCGTCTGCTGTGGTTACATTGGATCGTGGTTTTGAGATGTTAGTTTTTAGTTTGTTTTATCGTCTGCTGTGGTTATACTGGATTGTGGTTTTGAGATGTTAGTTTTTAGTTTGTTTTATCGTCTGCTGTGGTTACATTGGATCGTGGTTTTGAGATGTTAGTTTTTAGTTTGTTTTATCGTCTGCTGTGGTTATACTGGATTGTGGTTTTTGAGATGTTAGTTTTTAGTTTGTTTCTTTTATCGTCTGCTGTGGTTACATTGGATCGTGGTTTTGAGATGTTAGTTTTAAGTTTTTAGTTTGTTTGTTTTATCGTCTGCTGTGGTTACATTGGGTCGTGGTTTTGAAAGCTTAGTTTTTAGTTTGTTTGTTTTATCGTCTGCTGTGGTTACATTGGATCATGGTTTTCAGATGTTAGTTTTTAGTTTGTTTCTTTTATCGTCTGCTCTAGTTAAATTGGACCGTTGTTTTGAGATGTTAGTTTTCAGTTTATTATCTTCTGTTATCAAAAAAATGTCTACGAGGAGTGTCGCGAGACAACACCTGGGTGAAACACACGAGCAGACGTCAAAGTCTGAACTCACCAAAACGCCTGTAAGTAGATTTACTTCGAATTTAACGTATTTATATATATAAAAAAAAACAATTAAAAAAATAAAATAAAAATAAAAATAAAAATAAATAAATAAATAAATAATAATAATAATAATAATAATAATATATTGGAAGAAAAAGAAGAAAGAAGAAAAAGAATATAAATGGAAGAAGCCATGAAAACCTTTCTACTGTTTGTTGCCGTCGTTCAGCTGTCTGTTTGTTTCGGAAAGTGAGTATAAATTATAAATATTCAGAAACAACTCATACAAGATTACGTAAACACACGCACGTACGCACAGGCAAACACACTCGTTTCAGAATATGATTTAGACATGTTTACACATACATGTTAATAGAGACACACGGACACACACAGAAATACTGAGGCAGACATACAAACAGACAAAATATGTATTAACTGATTGTCAGTATAACCGTAACACGAGCGAAACATGCATTAATAAGCAAACAAAGAATCAAGCAAAAAAGACTAGCACTTAAATATATAAAACAATTAAAAATAAAAAGATAAAACAGTAGCAGCAACATAACATAACAGTGTTTTATTTATTTTATTTTATTTTTTTATTATTATTATTATTATTATTATTATTATTATTATTATTATTATTATTTTTTTTTTTTTTTTTTTTTTTTCAGGATAAACTTGCGACCGTACAACGAGTACGCCAAATACATGTTTTTAGCCTACGACTTCAACGGTGACAAGGTGTTTACTCAGTTTGAGCTTGAATTGTCATTCCGCCATTATGACGTAGATGGTAATACAAAATGTCAGACTACCGCTACTGTGCTACTGTTACTAGTAATACTTCTACTCCCGTGCTACATGCTTCTACAATTACTACTATTTACTACTTTTATACTAGTAGTATTAGTCGAGAACTGCCAATTTCTTCTACTGCTTTTGTTACTACTATATGTATTACGTACTACTACTACTACAAGTACTAGTACTAGTACTAGTACTACTACTGCTGCTATTACTATACTGATTTAACTTCTAATGTTATTACTTCAGAGCTACATACTGCTACTCCGGCTACTACTGCTACGATTACATTAGTATTATTAATATAAACAACAACATATGTAAATAGAGTGATACATAAAATCATACATGTTTGTGTATGTCTGTATGTGTGCGTATGCGTGCGTCTTCGCGTGTGAAACCTGTACATTGTTTCTGAGCATTTATTATTTATACTCGCTTCCCAGAACAAATAGACAACTAAAAATAGAGTTATTTCCACTGATGGAATGCTGAAAAAAAAAATAAATAAATAATTTTTTTTTTTTTTAGAAGTATATCATTATTATGATTATTATCTCTGCTTAATTAACTAATTATCCAGGTAATCAACGAGTGACCAGAAAAGAATACACAGAATACGAAGACCACATGTTACCAGAACTCCATCAGCTGACGCATGCGCTTTACGATATTTACGATATGGACAAAGACAATCATCTAGACTTGTGGGATTATGAACACCTCTTTAAACTCATAGACTCAGACGGTTTGTTTATTTATTGAATTTGACGATATTGATGCTTACATTACTGGCTTTATTTTATAACACATTCACATAACATTTACATCCACACGCGCTCGGACACGCACAACCAAACGCGCGCGCACGAACACTCTCACACGCACTCACAGCATTAAGTCTGTCGTACGGGTTAACCCAGATTTGTGCCTGCTTTCCACACAGTCGAGTTGCTCTAGTGGTGAAAGGATTCTAGTTTGACAGCCATTAAATGTTTACTTTGAAAAATAATTTGAAGACGACTGAAAACGAGGCTAGCTTTTCTCGTAAACTCTTTCAGATGACGGAGAAGTTACGGAAACCGAGTTTGTTCATTTCTGGACCATGGTAAGTAAAAGCACAAATATGACCAGTAGCGTTAATCGAAGATAACCAAATTTACAAGTGATAACACTAAACCATTAAACTGAAATATACACGTATACAAATATATATATATATTTTCGTATATGTGTATTTCACAGTGTAACATATATTTATAAAATGTATAGCAGTAATTGTTAAAATGACAATCTTCAAAGAAAAAAATAGAAGTTGCTATGATTTAGATTCATGATACGTATTAAATAATAATAAGTAAACAAATTAAACAAAAAATGTAAAAAAAAAAAAAAAAAAAAAAGTAAACCCACCTTACTAACTAACTAAATAAATAAATAAATATTGTAAATAAAGTTACGTATTTCATTTCAGACCCTAGAATCACTGGATCACTTACACAACTGAAGAAAAAATAAAATTATCAGAACAACAAACAGTGATATATATATAAATAAATAATATTGTTTTGTTGTTGCGTTGTTGCTCTCTCTCTCTCTCTCTCTCTCTCTCTCTCTCTCTCTCTCTCTCTCTCTCTCTCTCTCTCTCTCTCTCTCTCTCTCTCTCTCTCTCTCTCTCTATTTGTTTCATGTGAAATTAATTAATATACTGTCTGTTTTATTTACAATAACATATTTTCAATATCTTAAACACGATCCGAATTTACCAATATTATATTCCTTTTGCTTTCTTTTATTTTCGTTTTCTTTTTCATTTTTGAGTGATAATAGCGGTACCAGTGCCTAATATGGTCATTATCAACACATGGAAGCTTTTAGAGGCACTATGACAGTGATTAGTCAATTCAAATTCAGTCATTTATTAAGTATAATGTATCAGCTTGATCAACAATATTTCAACAAGAGTTAAGTTTGAATTATTTTTATTATTATTATTATTATTTTTTTTTTTTTTTTTTTTTTTTTACTAATTAAAGTCGGATTCAGCCATGGAAGAATGAGGATAATTGTATTACTGTCATAGGGCAAAGTTTAGTATCAGAAATAAAAATAAATAAAACACTCATTAAACAACAAACCAGCATGAATAAACAAACACAGGTTAAAAGCAGCCAGCGTGACAGCTAACAGAAACTGACAATTTATAATCCAACACAGTAAGCAATTTAATATATAAATATAAACAGAGCAGAAACTTCATAAACATATAACAAAGAAATATCCATTTAGATGGTTACCTAATTTTAAAATAAAAATAAAAAATGAAAAAATCTTGAAAGATAACTGATATTAAGATAAATTTTATACCAGCCCTGATCTTAACCCTAATGTAACCGTAATACTAAACCTATTTATAACAATGGAATATTTATTAACAAATATATCTGTTACCATGTCCTAATTTTTTTATATACAGTTATACATAAATAACTTGATACTTCTAAATAAAAAAAAAAATAAAAAAAAAAGAAACAATAAAGACAGAGAAAGAGAAACAGAAAGAGAGAGGGGGTCAGAGAGAGAGAGGCAGAAATAGAGAGAAAATTATTCAGACAGACAGACAGACAGACAGACAGAGATACTCAGACACTCGGATATGTACACATAGAAAAGGCACGTAAAAATATCTTATTAATATATGCACTTAAGACCTTCTGATTCTAACTCTGCTTAATTATTATGCAGACGACTCATATAGAAATAAAATATTCAACCTTAAATACACACTTGTCATTGCCAGGTTTCCAGGAAAACACAGATACACACAGAAATAACGAAAGTCAAAATACGGCGTGCTTTGTGGGAAGCGGTGATTACCCTCAGTTACTGGGCAACCTTTTCAATATACACTTTATTCTGTTTCAACAGTTTATTAACATAGACCATACAGAATAATTCCTATTAGATACTGAGTAATAATCATAATCATAACAACAACAACAACAACAACAACAACAACCACAGCAACAGCAACAATAATAATAGTAATAATAATAGTAATAAGAAGAAGAAAACTCCTGTTATTTAATGATCACCATTCACAGTAAATATCGAGTAAAAAGACACGTCGTGTTTCACAGTCTTCATTTAGCAGACAACAAAAGTGTTTACTGATACAGTGGGAGATAATTCCTTTACCACTTGCATAGAGAGAAAGCTTGAGTTATTTCCCCTTAGTGTTTCGAATTTATTCTAATTAATTAATTGTATATTTTGAATAAAAGCTTTTGATACAACATCGATTAATTATTAAAAAAACCCCAACATATTCGTACTTTGGAGTTTCAAATCAAACATGGATATCAACCTTTTCTAATAAACAGGAATCGTGTTTATATATAAATTACTAAACGCTTAAAACGTGAAACAGGATATAGACAAGGGGATCTGTTATTTCACTGCGTTTTCATTTTGTGTGTTGAGAGTCTTGGAATCTTGGTAAGAAATAAGTAACATATATATATATATATATACGGTATTGAGATAAACGACAATGAATTTTGAAATTTCACAGTTCGCCGACGACACAACATTGCTATTAGGTTGGTCTGATAAAACTCTGTAAGTATCTGTGGAAACAAAATATTTTACTGATATATCTGGTCTTAAAGTTAATGTACATCAAACAAATATAATAAACTTAGGGAAAGACCAAATTAATCATAAACAAAATCTGATCAAAACAAAAATTAAAATGGACTACAGAATTCACAATACTTCGGGTACGGTTTTCCGCGGATCTGTGTCAAATACAAGAATTAAACTTAAATGCAAAGTTGAATGAGGTTAAAAGGCTGCTTGAACAATTGTCAAAATTACTGCAATAAAAAGTTTAGTTTGATCGAAAATTGTTTATTTTTTTCTTCACTGCCAAATCCAACAAACTATTTCTTTAAAATATTAGAAACCTATTTCTTTCAGTTTATTTGGAATAAAAAACCTGATAAAATAGCTAGAAAAAAACAAACATCCGCTGCCCCATTATTTGACTATTATCAAAATGGTTGTTTAAGAGCAATAAATGTTAAGTTACTTTTTAATGAGTTAAAGATATAGTGGATTAAAGACATAAATTTTAGCCAAGACATTGCCTCTCTTTTGAGTAACTGTTTATAATCAAAAATTTCACTGACATTAGTTTTAGGGTCAGCCTACAGTGAAGCAAAATTGTTGAAACGCACAAATTCCTTTTGGAAAAATGTTTTACACACATGGTCAAACTTTCTAGAGATATGTGAAAGCAGAAGGGACAAGATAAAAATACTACGTCAATAGATATAATATAATGTTCGCATTAAAATTGATAATAAATCTGCTTTTTATAAGACAGTGGCAAAGAAAGGAATTTTATTTTTAAAATCTCTTTTTGCTAACGACAACTGGATTTCATGCATTCCATTTTGTAGACAAGAAAACATAAGTTAAGACCATAATTTTATATTTATAGTGTCTTGTTGCTGGCGATTAATAAAAAAAAAAAAAAAAGAAAAAAAGAGAAAAGCATAAATTTGGTATAGAGTTCTGTGACAAATGGTGGGAAGCTAACTATAAACACCGAGCTTAGATACTTTCAGTACAAGAATTTATGATTTGTCTTAATAACAAACATTTGGTATTATATCGTATAAAAAGATTCAGTTAAATGTGAATTTTGTAATATGTTTAGTGAAAATGTAATACGCATGTTCTCGTTATGATCTATTTTTCTATTTTGTTTTCTTATGTTTCTTACAATAATATATACTTTTATTTATGTGATCAAATATTTTTTGTCTAAAACATGTTAATTTATTTATATGAACAAATACCTCTAAAACATATTAATTCTTCTTCTTCTTTTCTTCTACTTCTTTTTCTTCTTCTTCTTCTTCTTCTTCTTCTTCTTCTTCTTTTTCTTCTTCTTCTTCTTATTATTATTATTGTTGGTGTTGTTGTTGTTGGTGTTGTTGTTCTTGTTGTTGTTGTTGTGGTTTTTACTAATGTTGTGGAGACTTCTGTATTTTAACACATTAATTTACTTTTACTTTTTTATTAGCTTGTTTTATTTGTATTATATATTATACTGTATCATTTGTAGTCAAATAAAAGAGAAGAAAAGAAGAAAGAAAAATAAATAAATAATAAAAATACCAATATATATATTAAAAAGTGAAACAAGTAAATAAATAAACAAATAAATAAATAAATAAATAAATAAACAAACAATATTACCACAATGATGAGTATAAGTGTTAGTATTTGAACAAAGCTATTTTTGTTATACTAAATATAATAAAGGTAGTATTTGTCACACCTGTGTTTAGATCGCTCTGACTCATAACACATACAAATAAAGGAGTGTCCCATGTATTCTGATTCACCATTACATTGCATATTTCACGATCATAGTATAACGTTTCTTGTCGCCAATACAACTGACACGCTGTTTGTATCTGACCTCCGTAACAGACACTTGTTAACGATAACTTTTTCATCAATATATTGACTGAGAAATAAAGCTAAATAGTTTACAGAAAAAATAAGTAATAACAAATCATAATTTTTTTTTTTTTTTTTGTATGACAGGTTTGCACAAAGTGTATGTATCTACCGTGACGTGACTTGTACGATATCTGATTTCAATCACGTGATTATCAGCAGACGACTTAGTAAACGGCGACACACAGAAAATATTTCAGTGACCTTGTCAAGCAGAAAGTCGGCCATTTTGAAATCTGAAGGTATTTTGTATTTTATTGTCATTTAATATATGTTGTACTATTGCTTTCCTTAAAACAAATCAGACATATAGAAATTGTTATCTATTTTGTGAAGACAGTTTTTGTGTGAATTTTGTTAAAGGCTTTTTTTTCGTACCTAGAATACAGATTTATAAGAAATATCGATAAAATATTTAATAATAATAATAATAATAATAATAATAATAATAATAATAATGCAATCGTCATTATAATAATTATTATTATTCCATTAATAATAGTAGTAGTAGTAATAATAGTATCACCTAAACATAGTTCAATGATTCATTTATTACTTATGCTATATATTTATCGATCTGATTACTTTATATTACTTTATTTCATTTTATTTATTTATTTATTTATTTATTTATTTATAGATTTATCTATACATCACTGATCTCAGTGATCAATAGCAGCGTTGTTAAACAAAAATTACTCGTTTCTAAGAAATTATCGATCAGGAAGTTTTTCAGGTAGGTATCTACTTTAAAACTACAAAGTATTTTATATTGTTCTTATTTTATTTATTTATTTATTTATTTATTTATTATTATTATTATTATTATTATTATTATTATTATTATTTTCTTATTTATTTCTTTGCATGTGTTTCGTTCAGTCTTTCTTTCTTCCTTTCTTCATTCGTTCCTTCCTTGTTTATCTAACATTCATTTTGGTCTATCACCGATGCTAACCAATATATAAAATGTTTTCATCTACAATGGAAAAAAAAAGAAAAAAAAGAAAAGAAAGAAAACAAAGAAGAAAAGAAAAAAAGAATAAACATTATTGCTGCTATGGATATACATAATACAAAACACCGTTATAGCGTGAGGCTTTTTAAACATGGAAAAATATGTGCTAGACCCGACTGTAAAATGTTTCTTACGATCTGGTGTATGGAAGGTGTAACTAGAGGATGTGATAATATTATCTCATATAATTTTATTTTTTTCTATTTACGAGTTTGTTTGTTGGTTGTTTTTATCGTCTTTATTGAAATTATTTATCTTCTCACAATGCTGACAAATGTAAATAATTTCGTATTTTCACGGGTTATTTCTACACTTATGGAGAGATAGTGTATTAACAATGAATTTGTCAGATCGCTGTAAATAACACCCGAGTATACCTTTGTGTGCTCGTGTACCAGTAACACGATATTTTAACATGACCTACATAACAAGCAAACAATCAGTGTTAGATTACATTCACATACTGGTTATGCAAGTTTCGTCAGAGAAATAAAACATGTACATATTTCTTATTATTGTTGCTGTTGATGTTGTTGCTGCTGCTGCTATTGTTATTGTTGTTGTTATTGTTATTGTTATTATTATTATTATTATTAGTATTAATTACCTTTATAACTGACGTATAAACAATGCAGTCTAGTAGTACTTAATCCACTGAATTAGAATTAAAGTTATCTGTTGTAAAGAAGATGTATGTAAGATGAGTATACAGATATCTCGTAAAACTATTTGTTTATTTTAATCTGAGACTGAAACCTAACAAAGTGACACTTTGTGACGTCTAACATATTTGACGTCAGTCGCGTGTTTATCAGTGGAGGGTTTGATAACTAAAAGTTTACAAAGCAGAAGTGAAACTAGTCAGCCATATTGAAAGTGTATGATATTTTATATTTTATTATGTTTGAACGATTCCGGTGTTCTTAATTTATTACTAAATATATCAGAGTTAGTTCTTCAACAAATAGATTATTTAAGTGTGAGTTTTCTTTAAACTTAAATGAAAGATTACGTATAACATGACTTTACTAAAGTCTTTAGTATGATATTACTACTACTACTTCTACTACTGTTGCCCTTATTATTATTAAAAAAAGAATATTGACGTCTTTTGCTATATATTTTATTTTATTTTGTTTTATTTTATTGCATTTATTCTTAGATCGGTTATATCTGTGATCTACAGTTGAGTTGATAGAAAGAAAATAGTCGTTTATAAGAAATTGTCGATCAGGAAGTTGAAATTAAAGGTATTTTGTATTGTTTTCTATTTAAAAAAACATCACATCTTGTTCCTTTATTTTTCTTATTATTCTCTTTTCTTATATAGTGTTTCTTCTTAGATTTGTTATTGACGGCTAATTATGTTGTGTTTTCGAGAAGTAAAATGGTGTATAAATCACTATATGTACATTGCGATTTGAAAATCGTTTGTGCCGCAGTGAAATAGTCCTTACCTGACTGTGACCAGACATGTCTGTGTATAATAATAATAATTATAATAACAATTATTGCTGTTGTCGTCATCATCATAATCACTAATGTAAGCATAATGTACTTCTTTCTATCTTTTATCGATTCGGTATATATTTATCTGATTTTTTCTTTCTTTCTTTCTTTCATTATTTTTTTTTATTTTGTTTATTTTTAGATCTCTGATCGCAGTATTGAACAGTACAGGCTTTAAACAGAAAGTAGTCCCTTATTAGAAATTATCTTAGGTTAATTATTTCTTTACAAAAATGTTTGTTTGAAAGATTTCCGTGAACAGGTCATAGCTAGATATAAATATAGAAACCTGGTCACTGCAGTGCGAGGCGCTGCAACAGAACTCTGACTTGTACAGAGAAACATGTTAAAATTATATTTAGTATGAGGTTATTATTATTATTATTATTATTATTATTATTATTATTATTATTTATGATTATTATTATTATTATTATTATTATTATTATTATTATCATCATCATCATCATCATCATCATTATTATTATTAATATTATTAATTAAATGTTTTTATTATTGTTATTAGCCCTAAGAATTGTTACAGTTCTGTGTCCGAACAATTTCTTTTTCTTTCTCTCCATTCCATATTATTATTATTATTATTATCATCATCATCATCATCATCATCATCATCATCATCATCATCATCATTCATTATTATTATTTTATTATTTGTTGTTTACAGTGAAAACATGGCCACCGCAGCAGAAGTTTCAAGTTGGCAGACAGGGAAAAAACTGATGGAATGTATTGAACACGTTTTTCGTACGAGAACAGACAGCGACGTCAGATTTGTTGTTGGGGAAGAAGAAAAAACTGTGGATGCACATCGGTTCATCCTTATGATACGAAGTACAGTCTTCCACAGGATGCTGATGGGATTTTCTGCCTGATGTGCTTGATATTTTCACAGAGTTTTTAAAGTATGTTAACAAAGAAACACACACACGCATACGCACACAGAAACACACAGACACTCACAGCGACACAGGTACGAACATAGTGAGTAACGAAACATACATACCGACACGAACGTTGATAACAATACAGTTTTTGTTAGTAATCTAATTATTTTCTAATTAATTAATCTCCCATAATTATCTCTCGTTTTGAAGTCTTACTATACATTCTTTTACACAGATATCTTTATACGGATGACGTCGTCCTAACAGGCCACAACGTCACCGGTCTGCTGTATCTATCGAGGAAGTACATCGTCACGACACTGGAAGATCAGTGCGTGCGCTATTTGGAGTCGTCGTTGTCGTCACGGAATGCGTGCGTCGTGCTGGAACAAGCTCACTTGTTTGATGAACATGATCTAAAAAAAAAAAGTCTGAACTTCATTTTGGAAAATGGCGACGAAGTTCTGAAGTCGGATGAAGTCACCGATCTTTGTCACGAATGTCTGGTTGAGATCGTACGATCAGACGAACTGACAGCAGACGAGAAAAATGTTTTCGAAGCCGCTGTGAAGTGGGCTGACAGCGCGTGTAAGAAGCAAGGAAGACAGACGAATGCACAGAACATGCGGGAAGCACTGGGAGAGGCCGTGAAGCACGTGCGTTATCCATTACTCGATCAGACGTATTTTGTAGAGCACGTGACACCCACTAACATACTCAGTGACAGAGAAGAAAACATGATTTTTAAAAACTTGGTGAAGAGTGATGAAGATGTTTCACCTTTTAACTCAAACATGAGAACTGCAGTGATTCGTAAATCACAGATTACAATGAACAGGTTTGGTAGAACAGGAACTGATGACTGGCCATGTTCTGGTAATTTTGATCAATCCATTACTTTCTCTGTCAACAAAAACGCTTTACTTCGCGGATTTCAGTTGTACGGTCACCGTCAACCACGAAACTACGACGTCGGCGCCTTCGTCACTGACACAAGAACAGACGAAATACTGGACGGGTCTACGCTGTCAGAGAGATATGAACACGTCGTGTCTGACGTGTATGACGTCGTGTTCAGACGTCCAGTGAAGATTACTAAAGACACTGAGTACAGCTTGTTTGTTAATGTTAAGGGAGGAAGCTCATTGGGTGGAGTTGAAGGTAAATCAGAAATTGTTGTAGACTCTTTTGTTTGTAGATTTTCTTACTCACACAAATCTAAACACAGTCACAGAAAACTTTTTACATGTGTGGACATAGGACAAATACCTGCTTTGTTATTTTTAGTGTAAAAAACAACATCGTTTAAACACTGTCACTTTTAGTCATCACTGGCCTAAAAATTTTATGTTTATTTATTTGTTTATTGATTTATTTATTTGTTTATTTCTTTGTTTACATTTTTTCTGATGACGTCATACAGCAGTGATGACGTCATAGACACTTGATTTGATTTCAAATTTTCTAATGGATTGTTTTGTGTCAAACAGATACGTGTGAAATGTATATTAACATCTCATTGCTTTATCATTTATATATTTATTTATTTATTTATTTATTTATTTATTTATTGTTTCAGTATATCTAATGTTTTTAGTTTGTATATAAAACTTAATATTTTTTACTATTTCTTGCTTCATTTGTACTTTTTCTATTTCGGTTTAAAATGTGTATAAAATAAAACGT
>CM022672.1:31342026-31354693 GCA_012295275.1 Chrysomallon squamiferum | reverse complement strand
CTCCTCTTAACTGTAAGAGTCCCACTGTGTGGAGAAGGTCCGAGAGTGCCACAAGGACACTTCTGTCTTTATTGTACCAGTCGCCCTAATTGCTGAAAGTCAGAGAGGACCCGGGACACTTTCTGTCTTAATGTAAGAGTCCTGCAGCTTGGGAAGGTCAGGAGAGTGTGACCCGGACACTTCCGATCTTAATATAAGAGTCCTGACTGTCTGACGAAGGTCGGAGAGTGTGACCATGACACTTCCTCTTTTAAAGTAAGAGTCCCACTGTCTGGGAAGGTCGGAGAGTGCGACCAGACACTTCCTCTCTTTCCTGTAACAGTCGCACTGTCTGGTGAAGGTCGGAGAGTGTGACCAGGACACTTCCTCTCTTTACTGTAACAGTCGCACTGTCTGGCGAAGGTCAGAGAGTGACCAGGACACTTCCTCTCTTTACTGTCACAGTCCCACTGTCTGGCGAAGGTCAGAGAGTGTGACCCGGACACTTCCTATCTTAATGTAAGAGTCCCGCAGTCTGGTGAAGGTAAGAGAGTGTGATCCGGACACTTCCTCTCTTAATGTAAGAGTCGCACTGTCTGGCGAAGGTCGGAGAGTGTGACCAGGACACTTCCTCTCTTCACTGTAACAGTCGCACTGTCTGGCGAACGTCGGAGAGTGTGACCAGGACACTTCCTCTCTTTACTGTAACAGTCCCGAAGTCTGGTGAAGGTCAGAGAGTGTGACCCGGACACTTCCTCTCTTAATGTAAGAGTCCCGCTGTCTGGTGAAGGTCAGAGAGTGTGACCCGGACACTTCCTACCTTTACTGTAACAGTCCCGCTCTCTGGTGAAGGTCAGAGAGTGTGAACTGGACACTTCCTCTCTTTACTGTTACAGTCGCACTGTCTGGTGAACGTCGGAGAGTGTGACCGGGATACTTCCTCTCTTTTCTGTTACAGTCGCAATGTCTGGCGAAGGTCGGACAGTCTGAACAGGACACTTCCTCTCTTAACGTAAGATTTGCACTGTCTGGTGAAGGTCGGAGAGTGTGACCCGGACACTTCCTCTCTTAATATAACAGTCGCACTGTCTGACGAAGGTCGGAGAGTGTGACCATGACACTTCCTCTCTTTACTGTAACAGTCGCACTGTCTGGCGAAGGTCGGAGAGTGTGACCAGGACACTTCCTCTCTTTACTGTAACAGTCGCACTGTCTGGTGAAGGTCGGAGAGTGTGACCAGGACACTTCCTCTCTTACTGTAACAGTCGCACTGTCTGGCGAAGGTCGGAGAGTGTGACCAGGACACTTCCTCTCTTTACTGTAACAGTCCCACTGTCTGGTGAAGGTCAGAGAGTGTGACCCGGACACTTCCTCTCTTAATGTAAGAGTCCCACTGTCTGGTGAAGGTCGGAGAGTGTGACCAGGACACTTCCTCTCTTACTGTAACAGTCGCACTGTCTGGTGAAGGTCAGAGAGTGTGACCCGGACACTTCCTCTCTTAACTGTAACAGTCGCACTGTCTGGTGAAGGTCGGAGAGTGTGACCAGGACACTTCCTCTCTTTACTGTAACAGTCGCACTGTCTGGTGAAGGTCGGAGAGTGTGACCAGGACACTTCCTCTCTTTACTGTAACAGTCCCGCAGTCTGGTGAAGGTCAGAGAGTGTGACCCGGACACTTCCTCTCTTTATGTAACAGTCCCGCTGTCTGGTGAAGGTCAGAGAGTGTGACCCGGACACTTCCTCTCTTAATGTAAGAGTCCCGCAGTCTGGTGAAGGTCAGAGAGTGTGACCCGGACACTTCCTCTCTTAATGTAAGAGTCCCACTGTCTGGTGAAGGTCGGAGAGTGTGACCAGGACACTTCCTCTCTTTACTGTAACAGTCGCACTGTCTGGTGAAGGTCGGAGAGTGTGACCAGGACACTTCCTCTCTTTACTGTAACAGTCGCACTGTCTGGCGAAGGTCGGAGAGTGTGACCAGGACACTTCCTCTCTTTACTGTAACAGTCCCACTGTCTGGTGAAGGTCAGAGAGTGTGACCAGGACACTTCCTCTCTTAATGTAAGAGTCACACTGTCTGGCGAAGGTCAGAGAGTGTGACCAGGACACTTCCTCTCTTTACTGTAACAGTCGCACTGTCTGGTGAAGGTCAGAGAGTGTGACCAGGACACTTCCTCTCTTTATGTAACAGTCCGCACTGTCTGGTGAAGGTCGGAGAGTGTGACCAGGACACTTCCTCTCTTTACTGTAACAGTCCCACTGTCTGGCGAAGGTCGGAGAGTGTGACCAGGACACTTCCTCTCTTAATGTAACAGTCCACTGTCTGGTGAAGGTCAGAGAGTGTGACCAGGACACTTCCTCTCTTAATGTAAGAGTCCCACTGTCTGGTGAAGGTCGGAGAGTGTGACCAGGACACTTCCTCTCTTTACTGTAACAGTCCCACTGTCTGGCGAAGGTCGGAGAGTGTGACCAGGACACTTCCTCTCTTTACTGTAACAGTCCCACTGTCTGGTGAAGGTCAGAGAGTGTGACCCGGACACTTCCTCTCTTAATGTAAGAGTCCCGCTGTCTGGTGAAGGTCAGAGAGTGTGACCCGGACACTTCCTCTCTTTACTGTAACAGTCCCGCTGTCTGGTGAAGGTCAGAGAGTGTGACCTGGACACTTCCTCTCTTTACTGTAACAGTCACACTGTCTGGTGAAGGTCGGAGAGTGTGACCAGGACACTTCCTCTCTTTACTGTAACAGTCCCACTGTCTGGTGAAGGTCAGAGAGTGTGACCCGGACACTTCCTCTCTTTAATGTAACAGTCCCACTGTCTGGTGAAGGTCGGAGAGTGTGACCAAGACACTTCCTCTCTTTAATGTAACAGTCCCACTGTCTGGTGAAGGTCAGGAGAGTGTGACCAGGACACTTCCTCTCTTTACTGTAACAGTCGCACTGTCTGGTGAAGGTCAGAGAGTGTGACCCAGGACACTTCCTCTCTTAATGTAAGAGTCCCACTGTCTGGTGAAGGTCAGAGAGTGTGACCCGGACACTTCCTGTCTTAATGTAAGAGTCCCACAGTCTGGTGAAGGTCAGAGAGTGTGACCCGGACACTTCCTCTCTTAATGTAAGAGTCCCACTGTCTGGTGAAGGTCGGAGAGTGTGACCCGGACACTTCCTCTCTTAATGTAAGAGAGTCCCACTGTCTGGTGAAGGTCGGAGAGTGTGACCAGGACACTTCCTCTCTTTACTGTAACAGTCCCACTGTCTGGTGAAGGTCGGAGAGTGTGACCAGGACACTTCCTCTCTTTACTGTAACAGTCGCACTGTCTGGTGAAGGTCGAGAGTGTGACCAGGACACTTCCTCTCTTAATGTAAGAGTCCCACTGTCTGGTGAAGGTCGGAGAGTGTGACCCGGACACTTCCTCTCTTAATGTAACAGTCCCACTGTCTGGTGAAGGTCAGAGAGTGTGACCCGGACACTTCCTCTCTTAATGTAAGAGTCGCACTGTCTGGTGAAGGTCGGAGAGTGTGACCAGGACACTTCCTCTCTTTACTGTAACAGTCGCACTGTCTGGCGAAGGTCAGAGAGTGTGACCAGGACACTTCCTCTCTTAATGTAAGAGTCCCACTGTCTGGTGAAGGTCGGAGAGTGTGACCAGGACACTTCCTCTCTTAATGTAACAGTCGCACTGTCTGGTGAAGGTCGGAGAGTGTGACCAGGACACTTCCTCTCTTTACTGTAACAGTCGCACTGTCTGGTGAAGGTCAGAGAGTGTGACCAGGACACTTCCTCTCTTTACTGTAACAGTCGCACTGTCTGGTGAAGGTCGGAGAGTGTGACCAGGACACTTCCTCTCTTTACTGTAACAGTCCCACTGTCTGGTGAAGGTCAGAGAGTGTGACCAGGACACTTCCTCTCTTAATGTAAGAGTCCCACTGTCTGGTGAAGGTCAGAGAGTGTGACCCGGACACTTCCTCTCTTTAATGTAACAGTCCAGCTGTCTGGTGAAGGTCGGAGAGTGTGACCAGGACACTTCCTCTCTTTACTGTAACAGTCGCACTGTCTGGTGAAGGTCGGAGAGTGTGACCAGGACACTTCCTCTCTTTACTGTAACAGTCCACTGTCTGGTGAAGGTCGGAGAGTGTGACCAGGACACTTCCTCTCTTTAATGTAACAGTCCCACTGTCTGGTGAAGGTCGGAGAGTGTGACCCGGACACTTCCTCTCTTAATGTAAGAGTCCCGCTGTCTGGTGAAGGTCAGAGAGTGTGACCCGGACACTTCCTCTCTTAATGTAAGAGTCCCGCTGTCTGGTGAAGGTCAGAGAGTGTGACCCGGACACTTCCTCTCTTAATGTAAGAGTCACACTGTCTGGTGAAGGTCAGAGAGTGTGACCAGGACACTTCCTCTCTTTACTGTAACAGTCGCACTGTCTGGTGAAGGTCGGAGAGTGTGACCAGGACACTTCCTCTCTTAATGTAAGAGTCACACTGTCTGGTGAAGGTCGGAGAGTGTGACCAGGACACTTCCTCTCTTTTTTATGTAACAGTCCCACTGTCTGGCGAAGGTCGGAGAGTGTGACCAGGACACTTCCTCTCTTTATGTAACAGTCGCACTGTCTGGCGAAGGTCGGAGAGTGTGACCAGGACACTTCCTCTCTTTACTGTAACAGTCGCACTGTCTGGCGAAGGTCGGAGAGTGTGACCAGGACACTTCCTCTCTTTACTGTAACAGTCCACTGTCTGGTGAAGGTCAGAGAGTGTGACCAGGACACTTCCTCTCTTAATGTAAGAGTCCCGCAGTCTGGTGAAGGTCAGAGAGTGTGACTCGGACACTTCCTCTCTTAATGTAAGAGTCGCACTGTCTGGTGAAGGTCGGAGAGTGTGACCAGGACACTTCCTCTCTTTACTGTAACAGTCGCACTGTCTGGCGAAGGTCGGAGAGTGTGACCAGGACACTTCCTCTCTTAATGTAAGAGTCACACTGTCTGGCGAAGGTCGGAGAGTGTGACCAGGACACTTCCTCTCTTTACTGTAACAGTCGCACTGTCTGGTGAAGGTCAGAGAGTGTGACCCGGACACTTCCTGTCTTAATGTAAGAGTCCCGCAGTCTGGTGAAGGTCAGAGAGTGTGACCCGGACACTTCCTCTCTTAATGTAAGAGTCCCACTGTCTGGTGAAGGTCAGAGAGTGTGACCCGGACACTTCCTCTCTTAATGTAAGAGTCGCACTGTCTGGTGAAGGTCGGAGAGTGTGACCAGGACACTTCTTCCTCTCTTTACTGTAACAGTCGCACTGTCTGGCGAAGGTCGGAGAGTGTGACCAGGACACTTCCTCTCTTAATGTAAGAGTCACACTGTCTGGAGAAGGTCAGAGAGTGTGACCAGGACACTTCCTCTCTTAATGTAAGAGTCCCACAGTCTGGTGAAGGTCAGAGAGTGTGACCCGGACACTTCCTGTCTTAATGTAAGAGTCCCGCAGTCTGGTGAAGGTCAGAGAGTGTGACCCGGACACTTCCTCTCTTAATGTAAGAGTCCCGCAGTCTGGTGAAGGTCAGAGAGTGTGACCCGGACACTTCCTCTCTTAATGTAAGAGTCGCACTGTCTGGCGAAGGTCGGAGAGTGTGACCAGGACACTTCCTCTCTTTACTGTAACAGTCGCACTGTCTGGCGAAGGTCGGAGAGTGTGACCAGGACACTTCCTCTCTTTGCTGTAAGAGTCCCACTGTCTCTGGTGAAGGTCAGAGAGTGTGACCCGGACACTTCCTCTCTTTAATGTAACAGTCGCACTGTCTGGTGAAGGTCGAAGAGTGTGACCAGGACACTTCCTCTCTTTACTGTAACAGTCGCACTGTCTGGCGAAGGTCGGAGAGTGTGACCAGGACACTTCCTCTCTTAATGTAAGAGTCACACTGTCTGGTGAAGGTCGGAGAGTGTGACCAGGACACTTCCTCTCTTTACTGTAACAGTCGCACTGTCTGGCGAAGGTCGGAGAGTGTGACCAGGACACTTCCTCTCTTTACTGTAACAGTCGCACTGTCTGGCGAAGGTCAGAGAGTGTGACCAGGACACTTCCTCTCTTTACTGTAACAGTCGCACTGTCTGGCGAAGGTCGGAGAGTGTGACCAGGACACTTCCTCTCTTTACTGTAACAGTCCCGCTGTCTGGTGAAGGTCAGAGAGTGTGACCCGGACACTTCCTCTCTTAATGTAAGAGTCCACTGTCTGGTGAAGGTCAGAGAGTGTGACCAGACACTTCCTCTCTTAATGTAAGAGTCACACTGTCTGGTGAAGGTCGGAGAGTGTGACCAGGACACTTCCTCTCTTTACTGTAACAGTCGCACTGTCTGGCGAAGGTCGGAGAGTGTGACCAGGACACTTCCTCTCTTAATGTAAGAGTCACACTGTCTGGCGAAGGTCGGAGAGTGTGACCAGGACACTTCCTCTCTTTACTGTAACAGTCGCACTGTCTGGTGAAGGTCAGAGAGTGTGACCCGGACACTTCCTGTCTTAATGTAAGAGTCCCGCTGTCTGGTGAAGGTCAGAGAGTGTGACCCGGACACTTCCTCTCTTAATGTAAGAGTCCCGCAGTCTGGTGAAGGTCAGAGAGTGTGATCCGGACACTTCCTCTCTTAATGTAAGAGTCCCCCTGTCTGGTGAAGGTCAGAGAGTGTGACCAGGACACTTCCTCTCTTTAATGTAAGAGTCGCACTGTCTGGCGAAGGTCAGAGAGTGTGACCAGGACACTTCCTCTCTTTACTGTAACAGTCGCACTGTCTGGTGAAGGTCGGAGAGTGTGACCAGGACACTTCCTCTCTTAATGTAAGAGTCCCACTGTCTGGTGAAGGTCAGAGAGTGTGACCCGGACACTTCCTCTCTTAATGTAAGAGTCCCAGTCTGGTGAAGGTCAGAGAGTGTGACCAGGACACTTCCTGTCTTAATGTAAGAGTCCCGCAGTCTGGTGAAGGTCAGAGAGTGTGACCCGGACACTTCCTCTCTTAATGTAAGAGTCGCACTGTCTGGTGAAGGTCGGAGAGTGTGACCAGGACACTTCCTCTCTTTCCTGTAACAGTCGCACTGTCTGGCGAAGGTCGGAGAGTGTGACCAGGACACTTCCTCTCTTTACTGTAACAGTCGCACTGTCTGCTGAAGGTCGGAGAGTGTGACCAGGACACTTCCTCTCTTTACTGTAACAGTCGCACTGTCTGGCGAAGGTCGAAGAGTGTGACCAGGACACTTCCTCTCTTAATGTAAGAGTCCCACTGTCTGGTGAAGGTCGGAGAGTGTGACCAGGACACTTCCTCTCTTAATGTAAGAGTCCCACACTGTCTGGCGAAGGTCGGAGAGTGTGACCAGGACACTTCCTCTCTTTACTGTAACAGTCCCACTGTCTGGCGAAGGTCGGAGAGTGTGACCAGGACACTTCCTCTCTTTACTGTAACAGTCGCACTGTCTGGCGAAGGTCGGAGAGTGTGACCAGGACACTTCCTCTCTTTATGTAACAGTCGCACTGTCTGGCGAAGGTCAGAGACTGTGACCAGGACACTTCCTCTCTTTACTGTAACAGTCGCACTGTCTGGCGAAGGTCGGAGAGTGTGACCAGGACACTTCCTCTCTTTACTGTAACAGTCCCACTGTCTGGTGAAGGTCAGAGAGTGTGACCAGGACACTTCCTCTCTTAATGTAAGAGTCCAGCACTGTCTGGTGAAGGTCAGAGAGTGTGACTCGGACACTTCCTCTCTTAATGTAACAGTCCCACTGTCTGGTGAAGGTCGGAGAGTGTGACCCGGACACTTCCTCTCTTTATGTAACAGTCGCACTGTCTGGCGAAGGTCGGAGAGTGTGACCAGGACACTTCCTCTCTTAATGTAAGAGTCACACTGTCTGGCGAAGGTCGGAGAGTGCGACCAGGACACTTCCTCTCTTTACTGTAACAGTCGCACTGTCTGGCGAAGGTCAGAGAGTGTGACCCGGACACTTCCTGTCTTAATGTAAGAGTCCCGCAGTCTGGTGAAGGTCAGAGAGTGTGACCCGGACACTTCCTCTCTTAATGTAAGAGTCCCGCTGTCTGGTGAAGGTCAGAGAGTGTGACCCGGACACTTCCTCTCTTAATGTAAGAGTCCCACAGTCTGGTGAAGGTCAGAGAGTGTGACCAGGACACTTCCTCTCTTAATGTAAGAGTCCCACTGTCTGGCGAAGGTCAGAGAGTGGGACCAGGACACTTCCTCTTTTACTGTAACAGTCGCACTGTCTGGCGAAGGTCAGAGAGTGTGACCAGGACACTTCCTCTCTTAATGTAAGAGTCCCGCACTGTCTGGTGAAGGTCGGAGAGTGTGACCAAGACACTTCCTCTCTTTAATGTAAGAGTCCCACTGTCTGGTGAAGGTCAGAGAGTGTGACCCGGACACTTCCTGTCTTAATGTAAGAGTCCCACTGTCTGGTGAAGGTCAGAGAGTGTGACCCGGACACTTCCTCTCTTAATGTAAGAGTCCCGCAGTCTGGTGAAGGTCAGAGAGTGTGACCCGGACACTTCCTCTCTTAATGTAAGAGTCCCACTGTCTGGTGAAGGTCAGAGAGTGTGACCAGGACACTTCCTCTCTTTACTGTAACAGTCGCACTGTCTGGCGAAGGTCGGAGAGTGTGACCAGGACACTTCCTCTCTTTACTGTAACAGTCGCACTGTCTGGCGAAGGTCGGAGAGTGTGACCAGGACACTTCCTCTCTTTACTGTAACAGTCCCACTGTCTGGCGAAGGTCGGAGAGTGTGACCAAGACACTTCCTCTCTTTACTGTAACAGTCGCACTGTCTGGCGAAGGTCGGAGAGTGTGACCAGGACACTTCCTCTCTTTACTGTAACAGTCGCACTGTCTGGCGAAGGTCGGAGAGTGTGACCAGGACACTTCCTCTCTTAATGTAAGAGTCACACTGTCTGGTGAAGGTCGGAGAGTGTGACCAGGACACTTCCTCTCTTTACTGTTACAGTCGCACTGTCTGGCGAAGGTCGGAGAGTGTGACCAGGACACTTCCTCTCTTTGCTGTAACAGTCGCACTGTCTGGCGAAGGTCAGAGACCGTGAACAGGACACTTCCTCTCTTTACTGTAACAGTCGCACTGTCTGGCGAAGGTCGGAGAGCCTGAACAGGACACTTCCTCTCTTTACTGTAACAGTCCCGGTGTCTGGTGAAGGTCAGAGAGTGTGATTCGGACACTTCCCTCTTAATGTAAGAGTCCAGCTGTCTGGTGAAGGTCAGAGGTTGTGTCTCGGACACTTCCTCTCTTAATGTAACAGTTGCACTGTCTGGTGAAGGTCGGAGAGTTTGACCCGGACACTTCCTCTCTTTACTGTAACAGTCGCACTGTCTGGCGAAGGTCGGAGAATGTGACCAGGACACTTCCTCTCTTAATGCAAGAGTCACACTGTCTGGCGAAGGTCGGAGAGTGCGACCAGGACACTTCCTCTCTTTACTGTAACAGTCGCACTGTCTGGCGAAGGTCAGAGAGTGTGTCCCGGACACTTCCTGTCTTAATGTAAGAGTCCCGCAGTCTGGTGAAAGTCAGAGAGTGTGACCCGGACACTTCCTCTCTTAATGTAAGAGTCCCGCAGTCTGGTGAAGGTCAGAGAATGCGATCTGGACACTTCCTCTCTTAATGTAAGAGTCCCACTGTCTGGTGAAGGTCAGAGAGTGTGACCCGGACACTTCCTCTCTTAATGTAAGAGTCGCACTGTCTGGCGAAGGTCAGAGAGTGGGACCAGGACACTTCCTCTCTTTACTGTAACAGTCGTACTGTCTGGCGAAGGTCAGAGAGTGTGTCCCGGACACTTCCTGTCTTAATGTAAGAGTCCCGCAATCTGGTGAAGGTCAGAGAGTGTGACCCGGACACTTCCTCTCTTAATGTAAGAGTCCCGTAGTCTGGTGAAGGTCAGAGAGTGTGACCCGGACACTTCCTGTCTTAATGTAAGAGTCCCGCAGTCTGGTGAAGGTCAGAGAATGCGATCTGGACACTTCCTCTCTTAATGTAAGAGTCCCGCAGTCTGGTGAAGGTCGGAGACTGTGACCAGGACACTTCCTCTCTTTGCTCTAACAGTCCCACTGTCTCGCGAAGGGACTGCGAGTGTGACCAAGACACTTCCTCTCTTTACTGTAACAGTCGCACTGTCTGCCGAAGATCGAAGTGTGCGACCAGGACACTTCCTCTATTTACTGTAACAGTCGCACTGTCTGGCGAAGGTCGAAGAGTGTGACTAGGACTCTTCATCTCTTAATGTAAGAGTCACACTGTCTGGTGAAGGTCGGAGAGTGTGACCAGGACACTTTCTCTCTTTACTGTTACAGTCGCACTGTCTGGCGAAGGTCGGAGAGTGTGACCAGGACACTTCCTCTCTTTACTGTTACAGTCGCACTGTCTAGCGAAGGTCGGAAAGTGTGACCAGGACACTTCCTCACTTTGCTGTAACAGTCGCACTCTCTGGCGAAGGTCGGAAAGTGTGACCAGGACACTTCTTCACTTTGCTGTAACAGTCGCACTGTCTGGCGAAGGTCAGAGACCGTGAACAGGACAATTCCTCTCTTTACTGTTACAGTCGCACTGTCTGGCGACGGTCGGAGAGCCTGAAAAGGACACGTCCTCTCTTTACTGTAACAGTCCCGCTGTCTGGTGAAGGTCAGAGAGTGTGATTCGGACACTTCCCCTCTTAATGTAAGAGTCCAGCTGTCTGGTGAAGGTCAGAGGTTGTGTCTCGGTCACTTCCTCTCTTAATGTAACAGTTGCACTGTCTGGTGAAGGTCGGAGAGTTTGACCCGGACACTTCCTCTCTTTACTGTAACAGTCGCACTGTCTGGCGAAGGTCGGAGAATGTGACCAGGACACTTCCTCTCTTAATGCAAGAGTCACACTGTCTGGCGAAGGTCGGAGAGTGCGACCAGGACACTTCCTCTCTTCACTGTAACAGTCGCACTGTATGGCGAAGGTCAGAGAGTGTGTCCCGGACACTTCCTGTCTTAATGTAAGAGTCCCGCAGTCTGGTGAAAGTCAGAGAGTGTGACCCGGACACTTCCTCTCTTAATGTAAGAGTCCCGCCTTCTGGTGAAGGTCAGAGAATGCGATCTGGACACTTCCTCTCTTAATGTAAGAGTCCCGCAGTCTGGTGAAGGTCAGAGAGTGTGACCCGGACACTTCCT
This sequence comes from Chrysomallon squamiferum, assembly GCA_012295275.1. NCBI lineage: Eukaryota > Metazoa > Mollusca > Gastropoda > Neomphalida > Peltospiridae > Chrysomallon > Chrysomallon squamiferum. The sequence goes on along the minus strand of CM022672.1, from coordinate 31,343,555 downwards.
CTCTTAATGTAAGAGTCGCGATGTCTGGCGAAGGTCAGAGAGTGGGACCAGGACACTTCCTCTCTTTACTGTAACAGTCGCACTGTATGGCGAAGGTCAGAGAGTGTGTCCCGGACACTTCCTGTCTTAATGTAAGAGTCCCGCAATCTGGTGAAGGTCAGAGTGTGACCCGGACACTTCCTCTCTTAATGTAAGAGTCCCGTAGTCTGGTGAAGGTCAGAGAGTGTGACCCGGACACTTCCTGTCTTAATGTAAGAGTCCCGCAGTCTGGTGAAGGTCAGAGAATGCGATCTGGACACTTCCTCTCTTAATGTAAGAGTCCCGCAGTCTGGTGAAGGTCAGAGAGTGTGACCCGGACACTTCCTCTCTTAATGTAAGAGTCGCGATGTCTGGCGAAGGTCAGAGAGTGGGACCAGGACACTTCCTCTCTTTACTGTAACAGTCGCACTGTCTGGCGAAGGTCGGAGAGTTTGACCAGGACACTTCCTCTCTTTACTGTTACAGTCGCACTGTCTGGCGAAGGTCGGAGACTGTGACCAGGACACTTCCTCTCTTTGCTCTAACAGTCCCACTGTCTCGCGAAGGGACTGCGAGTGTGACCAAGACACTTCCTCTCTTTACTGTAACAGTCGCACTGTCTGCCGAAGGTCGAAGTGTGCGACCAGGACACTTCCTCTATTTACTGTAACAGTCGCACTGTCTGGCGAAGGTCGAAGAGTGTGACTAGGACTCTTCATCTCTTAATGTAAGAGTCACACTGTCTGGTGAAGGTCGGAGAGTGTGACCAGGACACTTCCTCTCTTTACTGTTACAGTCGCACTGTCTGGCGAAGGTCGGAGAGTGTGACCAGGACACTTCCTCTCTTTACTGTTACAGTCGCACTGTCTAGCGAAGGTCGGAAAGTGTGACCAGGACACTTCCTCACTTTGCTGTAACAGTCGCACTGTCTGGCGAAGGTCAGAGACCGTGAACAGGACAATTCCTCTCTTTACTGTTACAGTCGCACTGTCTGGCGACGGTCGGAGAGCCTGAAAAGGACACGTCCTCTCTTTACTGTAACAGTCCCGCTGTCTGGTGAAGGTCAGAGAGTGTGATTCGGACACTTCCCCTCTTAATGTAAGAGTCCAGCTGTCTGGTGAAGGTCAGAGGTTGTGTCTCGGTCACTTCCTCTCTTAATGTAACAGTTGCACTGTCTGGTGAAGGTCGGAGAGTTTGACCCGGACACTTCCTCTCTTTTCTGTAACAGTCGCACTGTCTGGCGAAGGTCGGAGAATGTGACCAGGACACTTCCTCTCTTAATGCAAGAGTCACACTGTCTGGCGAACGTCGGACAGTGCGACCAGGACACTTCCTCTCTTTACTGTAACAGTCGCACTGTATGGCGAAGGTCAGAGAGTGTTTCCCGGACACTTCCTGTCTTAATGTAAGAGTCCCGCAGTCTGGTGAAAGTCAGAGAGTGTGACCCGGACACTTCCTCTCTTAATGTAAGAGTCCCGTAGTCTGTTGAAGGTCAGAGAGTGTGACCCGGA
>CM022672.1:31289526-31337026 GCA_012295275.1 Chrysomallon squamiferum | reverse complement strand
TTAATAGTGGTCAACATGGTAGTAGTATTAGTAACAGTGGTTAGTAGTGGTCAACTCGTAGTAGTATTAGTAACAGTGGTTAGTAGTGGTCAACTCTTAGTAGTATTAGTAACAGTGGATAGTAGTGGTCAACTCTTAGTAGTATTAGTAACAGTGGATAGTAGTGGTCAACTCTTAGTAGTATTAGTAACAGTGGATAGTAGTGGTCAACTCGTAGTAGTATTAGTAACAGTGGTTAGTAGTGGTCAACTCTTAGTAGTAATATAGTAATAAAAACAGTGATATGTTTGACACACACAGGTATGGTTCGAGTATGGGAATGGGCCCAATCGATGTACCAGAGGGATGTGTTATCAAGAAACATGGTTGTGACAGTTTGATTGTGAAAACTGACAATGAGTTACTGAACTGCTACACGGGAGAATACATTCACATTGTCCAGTGGAAGTAAGACTACAGCATTAATGTTTGTAATTCACGGAATTAAATTCGTCAACCCTTCACGAAATATCAGTTTTCTGTCGGGAACTGTGTAGATTGAAATGTATCTATCTATCTGTCTGATCGTCTGTCTGTCTATCTGTGTATCTAACTACTTATATCTCTGTGTATGTTTATGTATCTCTCTGTCAGTCTGTCTTTCCGTTTCTCTATCTCAATTCGTGTGTGTCTCTAATTCTGTATATGTAGTTGTATCTATCTGTCTATCAATATATCTAGTTATTTATATATATAGATAGATAGATAGATATATGTATATAATAGATAGATAGATTGATATATAGATAGATAGATAGATAGATATATATATAGATGTAGACACACACACAGACACATAAACAGACAGATATGCGTATACAAATAAATGCAACAATTGTTTGAAAAGTAATGATGAAAATTAAGGGTGATACCTTTCTTTTTTAATTAAAAGCCTTTTTTTCTTCTTTTTGTTTTTGTCATATTTTGTAATCGAAGATACAAATCTAACTGAAAGAAAACGAAAACGAAACAAAAACCTCAAAGAAACTAAGAAAGAAGGAAACAGCAGAGAGATTTTTTATTTTCAAAATACTTTTTTTTTAAAGGTGCATTCACGAGTCTTATCCATGAACATCGGTTCGGAGTTGTCTCCCTTTTTCATTATACTCTCTCTCTCTCTCTCTCTCTCTCTCTCTCTCTCTCTCTCTCTCTCTCTCTCTCTCTCTCTCTCTCTCTCTCTCTCTCTCTCTCACTTCTAAGATATTGCAAGTAAATATAACATTAAAATACATGGAAACATTTTAAAACTGGGATAGGACAAGAAAGTGAAAACACGTATATCCATTGTTGTTCTAGGAATGAAGGTTAAGATTACATATGGCAGATTTTAGACAGGACAAAACTTAAGTTAGCTTTAACGTTTTCTAGCTATACTAGTTTCGTTCCTGTGCTTACAATAATCCTTATTCCATTTTCAATAATATATTTATTTTTATTAGATATTGAACTTGATGAAAAATTAAATATGCTATTATTGACAAAAGAGAAATGACTATAGCAGGTCATCATACAGAGTAACTGAGAAAAAAATCAAGCATTCCGTTTGAAAGAAAAAATAAGAACATCGTTGTATATAAAGCTAGCCTCGAAAAGACGGCGCTAAGAAATGAAATTTTTGTTTGCGCTTTTCAGCAACATTCTTGTTCAACGTTTGACACTTCTTTTAACGTTGTTTACTGCAACAAGGACAACAAAAATTTTTATGAAATAATAATAATAATAATAATAATAATAATAATAATAATAATAATAATAATAATTGTCATTATAATTATAATAATAATTTAAAATAACTGAAGAAAACAACGAAAACAGATAGTGAAGTAAGAAAGAAACAAAATGAAAAATGTATTTATTTATTTATTTATTTATTTATTTATTTATTTATTTATTTATTTATTATTTTTATTTGGTTTCGATTTTAGTCAGGTAAATTCTTACTTTGAAAATATTATGAACGTTTTACTCCAAGTCTCCCCAACTTTAAATGGCGCGAAAAAGGGAAATACAAATATAAAAAAAAATTACCACGTGTGTTTCGTCTGATCGCTGATTGGTTGATGCTGAAGTAATATAACTGACATCTGCAATTCTCGCGGAAAAAATAACTGAGTTGGCGAGAAAAATGTCTGTCCTGTTGATTTTATTCACTTTAAAAAAAAAAAAAAAAAAAAAAAAAATTGCAATTACACGGTATAGAAGAATAGAATAGTAAATAATAATTAAAAAAACAAACAGAAAAAAAAAGCGCTATTATGTCAATGTATTACTCATTATTAAGCAACAAAATGTACAAAACCAAAACGAAACAAAAAATAACGATGGCGACAATAATGATAAATAGAATAAAAGAAAGACAGACAAAGTAACTATGAGGACCAAAATAAAAATATAACAACACCAACAACAGTAAATACTACTACTACTACTATTACTACTACTACTACTACTACTACTACTACTACTACTACTAATAATAATAATAATAATAATAATAATAATAATAAATGCACAAGCGGACAAATACCCCTCTAGTGAAAAATCAATGTAGGTTAAAATCCCCCAGTACCCAGTATTTCGCACCACAAATGTTTGTACCCGTCCTCTGGCTCTCTAACACACACAAACACACACACACACACACACACACACACACACACACACACACATAATCTCTCACATGCACACATACAAATACGTCTCCTGTTTCACCACTGAACGCACACACATAATCTCTCACATGCACACATACAAATACGTCTCCTGTTTCACCACTGAACGCACACACATAATCTCTCACCACACATAAAATCGTCTCCTGTTTCACCATGAACGCATATAAACCATTGTCTAATCTCTGACATGGTCTCGGTGGCCGAACGGTAACATCCTACGTCTTCGAGTAATTATATTTCGCAACAATTTTGCTTTTGTTTTAACTGTTACACGCTCGCACACAATGACACACCGACGCTCAAAATCACAAACCGTCACACAAACACAAACTGACACATACAAAGACACACCAACATACAAAAGTAACACCTGTAGATTAGTAAATAAATCTGATTGTAATTTTTAAAACAAACGTGTTGTTATTTCTTCCTTTCAGTCTTCTTATGTAAGAACTGACTGTTAATGTTCCACTACTGCCAGTTGCCTTAGTATGTACTAGAAACATTGTCACTACAAAATTATAAACTTTCTTAGTGTGCTAATACTGGAAACACTGACAACTACAAGTTTATCAACTTACTTGTGTGTATGTTTGTATTTATGTTAGTAAAGTTTGAATCAGTGTATTTGTGTGCTAGACAGAGAGAATGCATATTGATGTGTGTGTGTGTGTGTGTGTGTGTGTGTGTGTGTGTTTGTGTGTGTGTGTGTGTTGTCTACGTGTGTATGTATACAGTGGACTCTGATTCATTTGGGACCAATCATAGGTGTCTTTTTAGACACAGTGCCGTCTTGTAGAAATTAAAATGACACGAAATATATTTTATTTCTAATGTTATTGTTAAGCGTCATCGACGACAGCGGTTTTTTTTCTTCTGTTTTCTTTTTCTTTCTCATTTTTTTCGTGTTTCTCTTCAAAGCAAACTTCTCTGTCATGGCCTCCATGTTTTACATCGATTGCAAAAGTCTGATTTTGATAGCAACAAAGAAATATTTAATTTGTTTTATAATTTTCAGAACATCAGTGTAAAAAATTTCGTTCACTGGGTCATTGTGTGTATCGTCAATTTATTCAGATTTTTTAATTTGTCGGTCGTTACTCCTTGCCGAAATATTCGTTTCGAACAACTGTTCTTAATGGACATTTATTTATTACTTAAAACAGATCACTTGAAATTTGAATGTATCAATGCATTTTGCCTCCGTTTTGTCCAACGATCTCCAGAACACATTCTGCGATAAGTCAGCGGACTTTTGTTATTTCTGTCAAATGCAATTTTTACTGTTGTGATTAGAGTTTGACAATAAACACAATTCCACTAAACATGTATACAAATTAATTTAAATGAGATTCACACGATAAATGACATAATTGCCTGAACACGTTCTATATGCAGTACTTTGCTAACTGCCCTTTTGTATTAAAAACAATAGATCGATGTATATATTTTGATGTTTAATTTTATGTTTGTGACAATAGCGTGGTATCTGAAAGTTCCATACTTTGTCGTTTTTTAGGTCGCTTTGCGATGAATTTAATAAAAAAAAAAAAGCAGATGTGCGTCATACGTATTTATGTAGACCTCTGCTTTTGACACTTAATCTAAATAAGTGAATTCACTTAGGTATTAACACAATAATAATCATCTTGTTCATTTAGCTGCGTGAAGGGCATAGGTTTTCAACCTGAGGGTCGTGACCTCCAAAAGGGTCGCCAGACTTTTCTCTGGGGGCCGCCAGATCGTTCTTGAATGAGGGTATGTTTTAGTTTTTTTCATCTTGACTTGAAAGGAGGAATAAATAAAAACGAGTAGATAGGTTTGGGACCTGTCACAGTGAATATAGATTCCTTCTGTACTGTCTTTCGTTGACGAAAATATGGTAACCCTAGATATTATTCAATCAAACATTTTAAAGGGGGTTTTCGGTCAAATTGAGTTGCTCATAGGTCGTCGCGGTATGAAAAAGGTTGAAAACCAGTGGTATAGGGTTACCTCCCATTAGTCATAGGCTTATTTGTCAAACAACTCATAACAACACAGGTCAAGGTTTGGTGCACACTTAATCAGCTTCCCACCGGAGTTGTGATTAAAACAGTTAGCAGTGAGACACAGCCAAGACTAGTTGATCATTCTCCACACAGGGGTGCCCAGCTTACTTACTGCTTGACTGCTTTCCAAACTGTGTGACTACTGACCACAAGACTGTTGTTAGGATACCACGTATAGTGATTACAAGAAGCTTGGCATCATTGTTTATTAAGATTTTACAAAGTGCGATCATTTCATTTTGTCCACGCGGTAGTCTAATTACATGATAAATGTTGTCGTTTTTTAGAAAATGATCGTACTTGAAAAATTATGTTGACAATCCAAATTACTATATAAAATGTTCCTTTATTCTGGAATTTACACAGATATCGAAATAGAGAGATCAGGATTATTCAAAGTTTTTTCCGGTTAGCCATTATTCAAAGTTTTTTTTTTCATTTTAATATATTCATCAAAGATATAGGATCTGCTCTGAAATTTCTCCAACATTTTATGTATTAACTCTTTTATAAAAAACTTTATTTTTATGTCCATTTTTTCTTTTATTTTAAACAGTCAAATACCAAAATAAACGAAGAAAAAAATTTATGATACAAATTTATTTGCATTTTCTTTATATACATGTTATACATAAACAAACAAACAGTAAATTCGAAACGTTATCTAATTTACTAACATATTTAATATAAATCTTAATAAAAGAAAATGGATAAATAAATCAAACAACAGTTCTAGTATTTCATGTCCAACAGTCAGTAAGTACATATATAATTTATCTATATTTTATTTTATATACATTCTAAACCGAAATAAAAAAGTACAAATGAAGCAAGAAAGAGTTAGTAATATTGTTTCATATACAAACAAAAAACATTAGATATACATAAATAAATAAATAAATAAATAAATAATAAATCAGTGAGAAGTCATTATACATTTTTCAAGTATTTGTTTGACACAAAACAATCCATTATAAAATTTCAAATCAAATCAAATGTCTATGACGTCATCACTGCTATCTGACGTCATCAGAAAAACGTAAACAAATCAATAAATCAATAAATGAACAAATAAATAAAAATAAAAATATTAGGCCAGTGATGACTGAAACTCACAGTGTTTGAACGATGTTGTTTTTTACACTAAAAATAACAAAGCAGGTATTTGTCCGAGTCTCACAAATGTACTAAGTTTTATGTGACTGTGTTTAGATTTGTGTGACTTAGAAAATCTACAAACAAAAGAGTCTACAACAATTTCTGATTTACCTTCAACTCCACACAATGAGTTGTCTCCCTTAACATTAACAAACAAGCTGTACTCAGTGTCTTTAGTAATCTTCAGTGGACGTCTGAACACGACGTCATACACGTCAGACACGACGCGTTTATATCTCTGTGTCAGTGTAGACCCGTCAACTATTTCGTCTCTTCTTGTGTCAGTGACGAAGGCGCTGACGTCGTAGCTTCGTGGTTCACGGTAACTGTACAACTGAAATCCGCGAAGTAAAGCGTTTTTGTTGACACAGAAAGTAATGGCTTGATCAAATACACCAGAACAGATCCAGTTACCAAATGTTCCACCAAACCTGTTTATTGTAATCTGTGTTTTCATCATTGCAGTTCTCTTGTTTGAGTTAAAAGGTGAAACATCTTCATCACTCTTCACCCAGTTTTTAAAAATCTTGTTTTCTTCTCTGTCACTGAGTATGTTAGTGGGTGTCACGTGTTCTACAAAATACGTCTGATCGAGTAATGGATAACGCACGTGCTTCACGGCCTCTCCCAGTGCTTCGCGCATGTTCTGTCCATTCGTCTGTCTTCCTTGCTTCTTACATGCGCTGTCAGCCCACTTCACAGCGGCTTCAAAAACATTTTTCTCGTCTGCTGTCAGTTCGTCTGATCGTACGATCTCAACCAGACATTCGTGACAAAGATCGGTGACTTCATCCGACTTCAGAACTTCGTCGCCATTTTCCAAAATGAAGTCCAGACTTTTTTTTCTTAGATCGTGTTCATCAAACAGGTGAGCTTGTTCCAGCACGACGCACGCATTCCGTGACGACAACGACGACTCCAAATAGCGCACGCACTGTTCTTCCAGTGTCGTGACGATGTACTTCTTTGATAGATACAGCAGACCGGTGACGTTGTCGCCTGTTAGGACGATGTCATCCGTATAAAGATATCTGTGTAAAAGAATGTATAGTAAGACTTCAAAACGAGAGATAATTATGGGAGATTAATTAATTAGAAAATAATTAGATTACTAACAAAAACTGTATTGTTATCAACGTTCGTGTCGGTTTGTATGTTTCGTTACTCACTATGTTCGTACCTGTGTCGCTGTGTGTCTGTGTTTGTGTGTGTGTGTGTGTGTCTGTGTCTGTGTTTCTGCATGTGTGTGTGTGTGTCTGTGTCTGTGTGTGTGTGTGTCTGTGTGTGTCTGTGTGTGTGTGTTTGTGTGTCTGTGTCTGTGTTTCTGTGTGTCTGTGTTTGTGTGTGTGTGTGTGTGTGTTTGTTAACATACTTTAAAAACTCAGTGAAAATATCTGCCTCCACATCAGGCAACATGATGCTGTTTTGTTCGCGCAGTTCTCCCATCAGCATCCTGTGGAAGACTTCGCTTCGTATCATAAGGATGAAGCGATGTGCATCCACAGTTTTTCTTCTTCCCCAACAACAAATCTGACGTCGCTGTCTGTTCTCGTACGAAAAACGTGTTCAATACACTCCGTCAGTTTTTTCCCTGTCTGCCAACTTGAAACTTCTGCTGAGGTGGCCATGTTTTCACTATAAACTAATAATAATAATAATAATAATAATAATAATAATAATAATAATAATATGGAATGGGGAAAGAAAAAGAAAAAGATATTATTCGGACACAGACTGTAAAAGTTCTTAGGGCTAATAAAAAAAAAATAATTATTTAAATAATAATAATAATAATAATAATAATAATAATAATAACCTCATACGAAATATAATTTTAAAATGTTTCTAGTACACAGCCTCAGACTGCAGTGACCAGTTTTCTATATTCACATCTAGCTATGACCTGTACATAGAAATTATTCAAAAACCAAACATTTTTATGTAAAAAAAAATCAACCTAAGATCATTTCTAACAAGAGACTATTTTCTGTTCAATAATGCGATCAGAAATCTAAAAATAAATAAATAAATAAAAGATAATGAAAGAAAGAAAGAAAAAGATCTGATAAATATATACCAAATCGATAAAAGATAAAAAGAGGTACATTATACTAGTGATAATTATGATGACGACAACAACAATAATTATTATTATTATTATTTTTTTATACACAGAAATATTTAACTATGGGAGAAACGATTTTCAAATCGCAATGTACAAATGGTCATTTATACCAATTTACTCCTCGAAAAGACAAAATAATTTACCGACAATAACAAATATAAAAAGAAACACTATAAAAGAAAAAAGAATAATAAGTAAGGAAAATCAAGGAACAAGATGTGATACTTTTGAAATATAGAACAAAATAAAATACCTTGTAATTTCAACTTCCTGATCGAGAATTTCTTATAAGTGACTATTTTCTATCAACTCAGTAATAGATCACAGATGTCACCTATCTAAGAATAAATAAAATAAAAAAAATATTATAAAGTAAGCGATATATAGCAAAAGTCGGGAATAAAAAAAAAAGAGGGAGAGAGATATAATAGGATAGCAGTAGTAATAATAATAATAATAATAATAATAATAATAATAATAATAACAGCATATTAAAGTCAGGATATACATAACTTTTCTCATCTCAATTTAAAAAACCTCATATTTAAGTAATCTATTTGTTAACTAACTCTTATATATTTAGTAATAAATTAAGAACACTGGAATGGTTAAAACATAATAAAATATAAAAAAAAATACACGTTCAATATGGCCGACTACTGTCCGTTTTGCTTTGTGTTCTTTTAGTTAGGAAACCTCCACTGATAAACACGCGACTGACGTCAAATTTCTTTTTATGTCATCAAGTGTTTCGTTTCAGTTTCAGATTAAAATAAACAAAATACAGATATATATACACTCATCTTAAATAAATCTTCTTTACAATAAATTACATTAATTCTAATTTAATAAATTAAATACTAGATGCCAATGTTTATACGTAAGTTATTAATTTAATAATAATAATAATAATAATAATAACAGCAACAACATCATCATCAACAACAATACTAATAATAACAAATAACTTTTACATTAACTTTACTAAATATAAGTGTACGTCTTATTTCTCTGACGAGGCTTGCATGACCAGTATATAAATGTAATCTAACACTGACTGTTTTCTTGTTATGTAGGTCATATAAAAACAGCGTGTCACTGCTATATGAGCACACAAAGGTATACTCGGGTGTTATTTACAGCGATCTGACAAATGCATTATAAATACACTATCTGTCCATAAGTGTAGAAATAGCCCGTGAAAATAAGAAATTATTTACATTTGTCAGCATTGTGAGAAGATAAACAATTTCAATAAAGACGATAAACACAACCAACACACTCGTAAATAATAATAATAATAATAACAAAAAAATATATGAGATAATATGATCACATCCTCTAGTGGCACTTTCCATAAACAACCAACAAACTCATAAATACTACTACTACAACTACTACTACTAATACTAATACTATTACTACAAGTACTACTACTACTACTACTACTACTACTACTACTACTACTACTAATAATAATAATAATAATAATAATAAAAAGTAATAAAAATTATATGAGATAATATTATCACATCTTCTACTTCCATACACCAGATGGAAAGAAACATTTTATAGTCGGGTCTAGCACATATTTTTTCATGTTTAAAAAGCCTCACGCTATAACGCTGTTTGTGATATGTATATCCATAGCAGCAATAATGTTTATTCTTTCTTCTTGTTTTTCTTTTTTTTTTCTTTTTCGATGTTTTCCATTGTAGATGAAAACAAATACAATAACATTTTATGAACTGGCTGGAACGGGTGATAGACGAACCAACGTTAGTTAAGAAGGAAGGAACGAATGAAGAAAGGAAGAAAGAAAGAAAGGAACACATGCAAAGAAATAAATAAGAGAAGAAATATAATAATAACAATAATAATAATAATAATAATAATAATAATAATAATAATAATACAATTAAATAAATTTGAATAAAATTAAAAACAATATACACTACTTTATAGGTTCTAAATAGTTACCTACATGAAAAACTTCCTGATCAGTAATTTCTTAGAAATGAGTTATTTCTGTTTAATGAATCTACTATTGATCACTGAGATCAGGGATCTATAAATAAATAAATAAATAAAATGAAATAAAGTAAAAGACTGATGAATATATAGTATAAGCTGTCAACGATATATTTGAACTATATTTAGGTGCTATCATTACAACTACTACTGCTGCTACTACTAGGACCAGTACTACTACTACTGCTACTAGTTCCACTACTACTACTACTATTACTACTACTGCGAATAGAATAATAATTATTATTATAAGGACCATAGCATTATTATTATTATTATTATTAAATAAGTTTATCGATGTTTCTCATAAACCAGGGTGCTAGGTATAACAAAAAATAATAATAAAATAATAATAATAAAAACGCCTTTATCAAAATTCACAGCCCTGACAAAATAGATTACAAGCTGAATATGTCTAATTTGTTTTAAGCAAAGCAATAGTACGGCATATATTAAATATAAAAATAAAATACAAAATACCTTCAAATTTCAAAATGGCCGACAACTTCTGAATAATGCGTCTTGTTTGTGAGTGGTTTTCCTACAACTGACGCCTTTCTGCTTGACAAGGTCACTGAAATATTTTCTGTGTGTCGCTGTTTACTAAGTCGTCTGCTGATAAGCACGTGATTGAAATCAGATATCGTATAAGTCACGCCACGTATGGCGGTAGATACATGCAAAGCTTTTGCGTGTGTATATATATATATATATATATATATATATACACACACATACATATTTATTTATTTATTTATTTATTTATTTATTTTGTCTGTAAAATATTAATATTTCTCACTCAGTATATCGATGAAAAAGTTATGTTAACAAGTGTCTAATAAGTAGGTCAGATAAAAATAGCGTGTCAGTTGTGTTGGCGACAAGAAACGTTATACTACGATCCTGAAAAATGCAATGTAACGGTGAATCAGAATACATGGGACACTGATTTATTTGTATGTGTTATGAGTCAGAGTGATCTAAACACAGGTGTGACAAATACCACCTTTATTAGGTTTAGTGTGAAAAAATAGCATTGTTCAAACAGTAACAGTTGTAATGATTATTGGTGTGATATATTTATTTATTTATTTATTTATTTATTTATATCACTTTTTCCTTTTTTATTTATCTGTTGGTATTTTTCTTTACAAATGATACAACTAATACAACTGTATCATACAACTAATATACGCTAATAAAAAAAAGAGTAAATTAACGTGTTAAAATACAGAAGACTCCATAACATAAGTAAAAACAACTACAAAAACAACAACATAAATAATAAGAAGAAGAAGAAGAAGAAGAATTAACATATTTTAGAGATATAAATATTTCTTTATATAAATAAAAGTACACGTTATTGCAAGAAACATACAAAATGGCAAAACAGAAAAATAATTTAAAACTTTGTTTTTTTTTATTCATTTTCTATCCTTGAATATTTGACATATTTACAGAATGTCTGGACTTATTTACATAAAGCGCATTAAATTTTCACTAAACATTTTCATATTTATCTCAATCTTTCTTCTACCATATAATAGGAAATGCTTACTAGTTGACATGATAACTAACAAGATCTTACACTGATAATATCTAAGTTCTGTGTCTGAAGTTACCTTTGAATGGAAGAAGATATTCACTTGTCCAACATTTGCTATAGAACTCTCTGTACCAAAAATATCCTGCCATTTAGCTTTCTTATATATTTTATAAAAACAGTTTATACTAGTTATTAATTGCTAGAATCACGCCGTTGTGAACTGTAAATAGTGGTCTAAAGTTATATTTTCTTTTCTACAAAATGCAATATATGAAAGCCAGGTGGCATTTAACAAAAAGTTACTTTAGAACTAAAATTCCTTTCTTTGCCAGTGTCTTATAATAAACTGAGTTATTATCAGTTTTAATATGAATGTTATACTAAATCTACTGACATAGTATTTTTATCTTGTCCCTTATCGTTTCACATTTCTCTAGAAAGTTTAGCCATATAAGTAATTCAATTTTACAAAAGGAATTTGTGCGTTTCAGCAATTTTGTTTCACTGTACGCTGAACAGAAAACTAATATCAGTGAGCCTCTAAATCAGGCATCGACAATCTTTGTCTCAAGCGGACCACATGAGACATGGCTCTTCCTCAGGCGGGCCACATAAACTGAAATGATAGGTTTCTACTAGTTTAAAGAAGTAGTTTGTTGGATTTGGCAGTGAAGAAAAAACAAACAACTTTCGATGAAACTAAACTTTTGATTGCAGTAATATTTCTTAGAAGATACTAAGAACATTTCAAGCAGCCTTTTAACCTCTTTCAACTTTGCATTAAAGTTTAATTCTTGTATTTTACACAGATCCGTGGTAAACCGTACCCGAAGTATTATGAATTCTGTAGTCCATTTTAACTTTTTTTTTTTTTTTTTTTTGAACACTTTTTTTTATGATCAAATTTGTCTTTGTCTAAGTTTATTATATTTGTTTGATAGGGATTAACTTTAATACCAGATAAATCCGTAACATATTTTAATATTTCCACAGATGCTTACAGAAATTTTAAATTCATTGCCGTTTATCTCTATCCCTTATCTATATGTTTTTTATTTCTTACCACGATTCCAAGACTCTCAACACACAAAATGAAAACGCAGTGAAATAACAGATCCCCTTGTCTATATCCCGTGTCACGTTTTAAACGTTTAGTAATTTATATATAAAAACGATTCCTGTTTATTAGAAAAGGTTGATATCCTTATTTGATTTGAAACTCCAAAATGTGAATATGGATTTTTTCTTTTTCTTTTTTTTTTTTTTTTTTTTTCTATTTCTTTATATTAAACGATATATTGTATCAAAAGCTTTTATTCAAAATATACAATTAATTAGAATAAATTCGAAACGCTAAAGGGAAATAACTCAAGCATTCTCTCCATGCAAGTGGTAAAGGAATTATCTCCCACTCTATCAGTAAACACTTTTGCTGTCTGCTAAATGAAGACTGTGAAACACGACGTGTCTTTTTACTCGATATTTACTGTGAATGGTGATCATTAAATAACAGGAGTATTGTTATTATTATTATTATTATTATTATTATTCATTTACTAATAGGAATTAGTCTGTATGATCATAGTCTATGTTAATAAACTGTGGAAACAGAATAAACTGTATATAATATACACCGATATGTTATATTCCTTTTGTACTTCATACTTATGAAAGGTTAGTTTAGAAAAAAACTAATAACAAACTCACATGGAAGGTGATGATCTGGATAATCAGACTCACGAATGTACTTTTATATGTAGCCTCGCAGTTGTACGTGTTGCTGTCTGTGTATCTGTCTGTCTGTGTATAATTTAGGATTGAGTATTTTTTATGTTCGTTTCATTAGACTTTTGATAACAGTACGGCGCTACCACAGGAAGACAAAGTCCAATCACGACCTCACAAACCCCGGCAGATACCGCTGACAACGTCACCGTCCGGCCATGAAGAGAACCTTGAAAAGTCTGCCCAGTAACTGAGTAATCACCGCTTCCCACAAAGCACGCTGTATTTTGACTTTCGTTATTTCTGTGCGCATCTGTGTTTTCCTGGAAACATGGCACTGGCAAGTTGAATATTCCATTTCTGTATGTGTCGTCAGAAGTTAGTTAGAGCCAGATCTTAAGTGCATATATAAATATAAATACATGCTCTAATCCCTCCTATGTGTGAGTGTGTCTCTAAGTGAGATTATATAGGTATATATATATATGTATGTATGTATTTATGCTTGTATGTATTTATGCATGTAGGTATGTATGTATCCCGCGTCTCACTCTTTTACTTTATGTGGTTACCTCGCCATGGAAGCATCTCTCTTGTGCTGTGCTCGCATCTTGTGCTGTATTTTTCAAAAAAATCTTTTTTTTCTGACCATGGATCCTAAGAAAGTGAGTGCAAAGGACAGTACTCAGAAGAAGAAGCGGATGATGTCATTTGAATTAAAGCATGAAATCATAGAAAAACATGAGCGAGGTGTGCATGTAGTCGACTTGGCTAGGCAGTACGAGCTTAGTACTTCTACGATATGTACCATACTGAGGCATGAGGAGTCGATAAAGGCTGTAACTGCAGCCAAAGGCGTTAAAATAATTTGTTTGGTGTAAAATAAGTACACTTTACAAAAGTAGTTTATTTCTTTACATTCTTTTATTTTGTCATTTATAAATACATTTCTATTATTTGAAAACACCTTACCAAAAAAATGGGGTGATTTTGGGGCGCTGGAACGGATTAATGGTATTTCAGTGAATTTCATCTGGGAAAATTGATTTGATATACAAGCGAATTTGAGTTACGACCTCGGTCAAGGAACGAATTAAACTCGTAAGTCAAGGTACCACTGTATGTATATATATATGTGTGTGTGTGTGTGTGTGTGTGTGTGTGTGTATTTGTACATTTATTGATCATTATATTTTATTTAGCTACATAATTTATTTTAACACAGTTCATTTTTCATTAGCTTAACTTTGTAAATAGTTTTTCTTATTTTATCTACGGTTGTTTTATTATTATTATTATTATTATTATTATTATTATTATTATTATTATTATTATTATTACGGATCTATCATTTGAAACCAAATTTATTTTCGAGTATATCGAGTGGAAAACACCTATTACATTCTGAGTACGTGTATGTGGTTTGTTCGAATCACTGTACCAATATTACAAACTATACAAACTACCATAATGTTAGGTTTCAGTGTGTGTGTCTGTGTGTGTGAGTGTGTGTGTGTGTGTGTGTGTGAGAGAGAGAGAGAGAGAGAGAGAGAGAGAGAGAGAGAGAGAGAGAGAGAGAGAGAGAGAGAGAGAGAGAGAGAGAGAGGTTTATGTAAAAGAGAATGACAAAATACCGGCTCGTTTACGTTCACATTATCAGATAAAAGGATGCACACAAATTATTGTTTAGTTGTCATAGCAACAGCAGTATGAACCAGTACTTCCCGTTCAAAAGCAACTGTAGTTTGCATGATCAAGTTTACCGTATTAGGTCCGGTACCGATTTAAATTAAAGGTGCAGTAAGAACCTTTTAAAGATTTGCATGTGAAAACTCCTGAAAAACTGAGATTATTTGTATGTTGTAATGATCTATTTTAAATTTTATTTGGACGCTTAGTCAGTTTTATTACTATTACTATTATTAGTAGTAGTAGCAGTAGTAGTAGTATTTTCGTTTTATCATTCTTTATTTATTTATTTACTTACTTACGTACTTATTTTTATCAACATGCAGTTGTCACAGAACCTATAAAATGTCCAATTATCAGCTTAACAAACTTGTCTATCAGCTTAACAAACTTATCTGATTCTTCCAGTTTTACAGACGCGTCTACATCTATTTTAGTTTATCTCAGTTCTCTGTTAGTGAAAGAGTCTCTCTCTCTCTCTCTCTCTCTCTCTCTCTCTCTCTCTCTCTCTCTCTCGATAGCTATCTGTATCTGATTCAGTGTAAACCAGTTTTACAGACGCGTCTACATCTATATTTAGTTTATCTGAAGACAGTTCTACATGTTAGTGAAAGAGTCTCTCTCTCTCTCTCTCTCTCTCTCTCTCTCTCTCTCTCTCTCTCTCTCTCTCTCTCTCGCTATTTGTATACATAGTCAACGATATATGTGTGTGTCGCTTTCAGTTCAGTATATAAGTAGATAAATATATTCTTGTCACTATAAATTCAATGACAAACACACACACACACACACACACACACACATTATTTTAAACATCAAAATGATAAAAATATGCAACTTGTCAACTTCTCATATTGATACTGGAATTCTTTTGTCCCCACCCACCCCAAGCGAGGAAAGATAATTAGTTATGTATTCTGTAAATGTCACATTTAATAACTTGTATAACGTACCACGCCACACATGGGGCAGTATCGAAACGTCTACTGGGGTGGGGGGTTGTTTAGTCAACGTAAAAAACAGCTTAGACTGTTTGCGTTTATTTTGGGGTGTTGAGTTGAGAATATTAAACATAGAGGACAGAATCTAACGCTTTGTGAGGGACGGGAGTGCAACCTCACCTAGAAATTTTTGTGTGGACGTTAGTCACCCACCATTACCAGTTTCCTCCCTATCTGGGTTCCGCCGTAGAGATAAACCGCCAACATTTCTGACAAATATTAGCACGTAAACTCCTCCCACTTCTATCGCCTCCGTCACTCAGCTATTGCCATAGTGACTCAAAGCGCGTGAGACGCACGAGACGGACAGAAACGCTGAATCTCGTGAAAATACTGCTGTAGCAGATGACACATAATCAGGTAAGCGTTTATTTTTTCCCAGTTCCACGTTAACAGTTAAAACCCGTTATGCTAAGTTATATATAATAATAATATTGGTAATTATTTTATACGCCTAAATACTGGGGTTTTTTTAAAAAGAATATATTACGAGACTGACATTAATTTAGAATTTTTATATTGCAATCTTAACCCGATTAACACATTTATGCTACTACTAATAATAATACAACAACAACAACAACTACTACTACTACTACTACTATTACTAACTAAATAAATTAATAATAATAATAATAATAGAGTACTAGTAATATAATAATGACGATAATAATGATGTTTTTATATTTGTAATAGAAACGTTAGATTAATATATAATACTACTATTACTACTATTACTACAACTACTACTACTGTTACTTCAATTACTATAACTACTATTAATTGTACTACTTCTACTACTACTACTACTAATAATAATAATAATAATAATTGGGTAAAGGCTATATATATTACAAACTAAATCTGAAAATATGATATTTTTAATGTCTATATTATTATGTATTTAAAATGTATTATATATTATTCATTATGAACGTCAGCGTAACCATTACATTTGAGTAGTAATATATTATGTATTTAATACATTATATCATTCATTACGAACATGTGTGTATGGGTTCTCTTCGAGTAATAATATATTATGTATTTAATACATATCTTATATCATTCATTATAAACGTGTGTGTATAGGCTCTATTCGAGTAATAATATATTATGTATTTAATACATGTTACATCATTCATTATAAACGTGGGTGTATGAGTTCTTTTTGACCAGTGAGCTGCGGTAGAGGGGTTGGAATATACGGGTTTCTTTACATAGAATAAAAACACAAGTAACTGGGTTGCATTCCCTTGTTCGCCAGATAAATTTTGCACCGACTGAAAACACAGTTTTGCCCTCATTTTCCTGTCTGTTTTTATGGGGTTTGACTTCCCCTTCTTCATCGTTTCGTACTCCGATGATTATGAGCTTCAGGTATTCAAGCCGCTCGTTGTTCAGTAGAGTCAGTGCGCCTGTCGATGTATTTATTCTCTGCGACTGTTAAACTCCTACACGGCGTTCACTCTGTGACTGAAACCATCAGCCACACTGAACTGAAATTCCATGTCTCCCGGTGTCGACTCCGCGCTACATTCACACACGTCTTGCAGATTAATGCCGGGTCTCTACTCGTGTTTGTAAGTTCAGTCTAATGTAGCAGCAGAATCTGTCTTTAGAACCGCGTGTCCTTGGAACAATAAACTGACGTGTCTGCGGTTTACCTTGCTTATTAAGAACATATGTCAGTACAGAAGGAGAAGATGAAAAAGAAAAAAGAAAAAAGAAAAACGAGGATGAAAGCATAGCGTTTGACTGTTAGAAAAAAAAAATGAGTACGCAGGTGCCAAAATTCTAATAGTTTGTATTTGTAGACGTGTAAATACAAACTAGTAAGTAAATATGAAATACAAATAAGTCATAAAACAGTTGGTGAATTTTTTTTTTTTTTTTTGGTGGGTTGTGGCCTTTTTTGAGGGGTTTTCTAGGGCTTTTTTCCTGGTAGTAGTATTTCCGGTCATATAATGATGGTATTGGGTTTGCGATTGCTAGTAGGTTAATATTAGCGTAGCTACGGTGACATTAGTTACAATACTATTACTACCACCACTGTTGCAACTGCTACTACTTCAACTACTGCTACCACTATTACTACTACTACTACAACTACTACATACAAGAGCTACCACAACTACTAACACTGCTGCTGTTACTAATAATTTTACTTTATATTGCTGTTTAACTCGGTTACTAGAGCTACGGTAACACAATTCTTTCTATGGCAACCGAAACATATAAACGCGCGCGCATTCTGTCAGTCTCCGCATCTTTCTGTTGGTAACCACAGAGAAAAATACAACGTTGTACTTTAATAGAAACGTTGTTTTACAAATTGAAACAATGCCAAAATGTTGTACGTTCTTTTTTTATATATATATATATATGTGTTGTTCGTCTGTATCTGTGTGATTGTGTGTACAAGTATGTGTCTGTGTTGTAAGTACGCATGTATTTACACGTTCCGTAACAATTGCCCGTGTTACGAGAGAGAGAGAGAGAGAGAGAGAGAGAGAGAGAGAGAGAGAGAGAGAGAGAGAGTATAAAAAGAAATATTACCGTTCTTTAATTCTTTTGATCGCTTCTTTCCTCTTTGTTTTCTTTGTTTCTTTGTATGTTCATGCATGTGGTAAAAAAACTGAACACACACACACATACACACACACATACACACACACATACACACACATACACACACACCCACATATATAGACACATGCACACACTGTCTATGTATAAAATTTTCGAACTGTTCTGTTCATAAATATAACGTGTATTTGTAAAAGCCATCAATGTACTGCATTTTACGTTAGCGGAATTTCTGAGACTGTGATAAGATTTTGATAAAAACCTGTAACAGTCTGGCAGCAGGAGAACACTCGAGTTCTACGATAACTGAAGCTTTTCAGTTAACTAGTAAATCTAACATGAATGAAAGATCATATGAAATACACACTATATATATATATACATGTATGTGTTTGTGTTGTATGCACGTATGTATTTATACGTTCCGTAACAATTGTGTGTGTGTGTGTGTGTGTGTGTGTGTGTGCGTATGAAAGTATAGGTAGGTAGGTAGGTAGGTAGGTATATGTATAAATTATTTACGTATATATATATACACACACAGACACACACACATACACACACGTATATGTATGTGTACCTATATGTGTGTTTATGAATGTATTTATAATCGCATGCACACACACACATAGACACACACACACACACACACACACACATATATATATATATAACATATATGTATGTGTGTGTGTGTGTGTGTACGTGTGTGTGCATGCGATTATATATATATATATATACAATAAAAGAAAAGTCAAAAATAACATTTTTACGAGTGTGATAGAGTTGTAGGTTGTCGGAAATAATTTTTCAGGTCGTCAGACTCGTGTGCATTTGATCTCGTGTTTTGTGCTCTGCGGATACTAATGATGCAAGCCGAAGCAGCCGACGTATAAATAACCACGTGACATCACTCTCTCGCGCGCAAACAGCTGCACTGCGCATGCCAGTCCACTGACAGACACGCTTGCACACGGCACACAGTATCAGTGACGATTGCCAGTCACCCGTAACGATACAACTCCCTTACCAGCCGGTATACGTATTCCAGAGGTGACCTGAGAGTCGAAACTTTATCTAATTATAGCAAGAAGATATCCGCTAATGGAGATAGCGTTTAAGAAGTTGAAATTGTAATGAAGAAGAAAACATTGATGACTCGTTGAGAAAGCAAAGAAAGAAGGGGGGAAAAATTAGAAAGAATTGAATGATAGAAAGAAAAAAGATGGAAAGAATTGAATGATAAAGAAAGAGAAAGAAAGATAGAAATATAGATGGAATAGAAAGAAAGAATAGAAAGATGGAAGGAAAGAAAGAAAGAAAAAGAAAGAGAAAAACAAAAGAAAGATAGAAATATAGATAGAATAGAAAGAAAGAATAGAAAGATGGAAAGAAAGAAAGGAAGAAAGAAAGAAAAACAAAAGAAAGATAGAAATATAGATAGAATAGAAAGAAAGAATAGAAAGATGGAAAGAAAGAAAGGAAGAAAGAAAGAGAAAAACAAAAGAAAGATAGAAATATAGATAGAACAGAAAGAAAGAACAGAAAGATGGAAGGAAAGAATAGAAAGATGGAAAGAAAGAGAAAAACAAAATGAAAAGTGGGTTTGTATCAGTAAATAAGAAGTAAAAAAATTAGAAATGGTGAGAAAAGAAATCAAGATGGAAAAGAGCAAAGGGTGGGGAGGTAGGGAGGGAGAAGTGATTAGGAATGAAAACGGGGAAGAGAGGGATGGAGATACATTGACAGACCGCGAGATAGACAGACATATGGATAAGCAGAGAGATAGGTGGATAGACAGAGAGATAGATGGACAGATTGAGAGATAGAAACAACAGCCAGAAGACGAACAAAGAGTGAGATGGATAAATACAGAGATATATAAATGGGTCGAGACAGACAGATAGATTGATTACACGGACAAACACACATATAGTCTTTTATAACTGCACAGACACACGCACACGCACGCACACATAACACTATCACACACACAAAAATATCCACATACAACACTCACTCATAAATAAACACAACACAAGAAACACATACAGACACAACACACACAGACGAACTCCAAATCGGATTCAGGAGCGTTCGTTTTACATTTTATTTTTTAAAAATCATAAGAAATTATCTTACCTATTAGTTATAAATATTTAGTTTTGTAACTTGAGATGCTGTTCCTAAAAAAGTTTAGATTATATCAGTTCTTTAAATGTGGTCACAGGGTAAATACAGACATTAATAGCTGTTGTTATCTGTTCTTAAAATATATGATCATAACTGTCTTTTAAAAGCAAAATACAACTAAATATAGCAGTTATCAAAGTAATAATGGCGGGATTCCTTTTCTTGGGTATATTTTTAACAAGATACTCTCTCTCTCTCTCTCTCTCTCTCTCTCTCTCTCTCTCTCTCTCTCTCTCTCTCTCTCTCTCTCTCTCTCTCTCTCTCTGGTATTTGGTATTCACAGATTTTCGTAAGTCAGTTTTTGCTTATCGATTATAGTCTAAGAATAACAATAAAAACAATCGCATACTTTATCTTGCAATTACTCCAGTATTAAAAAAGAAAAAAGAGAAAAAGAAGTTATGTTAATGATATATATATGTTGATACCAAAATCCAACCTTCTTTTTTTTTCCTTTTTTTTAATTTTAATTTTTTTTATTCGGTTTTTCGCAAATTATCAAAATACTAAAAAAATGTTATAACAGAATGGCAGATGTCACATTTTTAATTTCTTTTAAAATGCGTCTATTACTTTTTATTATTTTAATTTTTCTAATGTTTTTTCTTTTTATTTACTTTTATTTATTTATTTTTCTTCTTTCTTTCAAATGTACACGGTATGTATCTAGTTGTCTTCTGGCTGCTGAAAACTTTCCCAGAGTTGAACTAATTAGTTCGTTCTTTCCAAAAGCAGCAGACACATTTTTCTTTCTTCTGTTTATTTCTTTCTTCTTTTTTTATTTTTTAAATTTATTTTATTTTTCTTTATTTCTTTATTTTTTTTTTTTTTTTTTTTTTTTTTTTTTGCTGTTTTACTCTACTTGTATTTATGTTTTTATTTATTGTATTATTTTAATTTTATTTGCTTGTTTATCATTTTCTTGTTGTTTTACTCAACATATTTTTCTTTAAAAACAAATTCGCTAAAATACAAAACGATTAAAGCAACCCTTCATTAACATACTGAACTCGTAGATTTATATATATATGCGGCATGTGTAAATCATTTATAACGACTGCGTGAACGTTTGGAATTTATTCCATGAAGTTTTTGGTACACGTGTTTTTCACCGGGTCGAGGAAGTACTCAGCTAACACGCTGTTATGTGAAACAGTATGACCCGGAACTGACGTCACATGCAGCTCGCCCGCCCCTACAAAACATAATAATAGTGACATTAAAACTAATCGTAAGCTGATAATGTGTGCTATCGTGCGCATGTGTGAGTGTGCGCGCTTTCTGTGTGTGTGAGAGAGAGAGAGAGAGAGAGAGAGAGAGAGAGAGAGAGAGAGAGAGAGAGAGAGAGAGAGAGAGAGAGCTAGTTAGTTTTGACAGCTCGGCTTCTCATTCACGATGATTTATTGTTTATCATTTATTGCCAGGTTACGTAACACGATATTACGTCACAACTCAAACAGAAATTGGTTAGCTGTGTTAATTTATTTTCTTTTCTTTTTGTTTTGTAATAGAGACTGCAGAGTAATTTCGAAGATTTATTTTATTTTTTGTCTGCTTTTTTATTTTTACTTCTTTTTTTCTTTTTCTACTCGTGTTAATGTATTCTTTTTCCCCTATTATTTCTTTTCTTCTTTATCTTCTATTTTTAGTTTATTCTTTTCGTTTTTATTTATTTATTTATTTATTTATTTATTTTGTCAAACTGATTTAAGCATCGACTACACAAAAAAAAACCAAAAAAAAAAAACAACAATTAATAATAATAAAAATTAGAAATTGTTACGTCTACTTACTACAAAGAAAAAACTACTCCAAACTTTCCCAGGAATGCACTTGCAGGAAGAGGGGGGAGGAATAACAAAATATGGCTAATAAGCCTGCCACCCAATGATTTCGGGTCTGTTTTTCAGAGTCTGGCATATTTTCTCAGACAATAAGCTTGTACTGGTGATTACGAAGAAAGAAACAAAGGTTTGTTGTTAATGGATTATTTTGCACGTTGTGAATGTGGAAATTTGGAGACTCAAAAATACGTGTAGATAATTGCATAAACAAAATAACAATTTTCTTTTCTTTTTTTTTTTTTTTTTTTTTTTTTTTAACCTGTACTATTTCACGTTTGTCGAAATCGGAAAAGAGATGACTGTTGCAGGTTTTGTGGGTACGGATATTGAGGTGATGTAAATGTGAAAAGTAAGATTTGTTATTGTGGATTAAAAAATTAAAATTATAAATGTTTAAAAGATGTGAGAGAGAGAGAGAGAGAGAGAGAGAGAGAGAGAGAGAGAGAGAGAGAGAGAGAGAGAGAGAGAGAGAGAGAGAGAGAGAGAGAGAGAGAGAGAGAGAGAGAGATGAGTATGTAAATCTTTAACTTATGAGTGAAATAAAATATCGTGCTCAAATGCCAACTGTTGGAAAACGTTTGTTCCAAACTCAGTAAATAAATAAGTAAATAAACAAACAAACAAATAAATATTACAAAATAAAAATCATCACCAGTCGGGCTTAATAAACTGAATGAACACAACATTATAAAATCCTTTAAAAAGTATTTTCTCTCTCTACTTCAGGAACAACATTCTATAAAAATATTCTTCTTTTTCTCCTTCTGCTGGTTAGTTTTATCGAAGACCTGTCAGGAAATGGTAAACAATAAGACAGTGAATCCAGCTGATTACTCGAAACGTTGGCACTTTTGACTGTCTGATCCATCACACTGTCTTAACACTTGAGATCTCTTCATATCTGAGAACTCTTTTATTCCGTCACAAACACTCGCTGAACTGACATCCTCAGATCACTAGCGGATTCAGCGGCAGCCCAAATCCCGCTAAACAGTCTGTCTCGTGAAATGTTTTTCTTTAGCAAAAATCAAGACATATTTTCTTTATAAACGTAATCGTGATGATCCCTCATCTTTCAGCAGTTTATTTCTGTGATGGTATATAATGTGATAAGAGTTATTATTTTCTTTTCTATTATATTATATTATGTTATATTATATTATATTATATTATATTATATTATATTATATTATATTATATATTTATTTATTTTTTTATTTTTTTTTTTTATTTTATTTTTTTTTTTTTTTTTTTTTTTTTTTTTTATCACTTTTTTTGCACTTTCTTTTTCTTTCTGTTTTACTTTTTACTTTTATTTATTTATTTACATATTTATTTTTTTTAATTTCACTTTTTTTTTTTTTTAACTTTTTACACTTTCGTTTTCTTTCCTTTTCTTTCTTTATTTATTTTCATAAAAAAAAAAAAAAATATTTTATAAGTTATCAAAAATATTATCATCATAAACGGTCACAGCGATTAACCTGTCGAAATTCTGTCCTACGATCTGCTATGATCTAATCACTTCTCTTTTTTTTAGAAAAATATTTCATCAAAAAAAAAAAAAAAAAAAAAAGTATTTTCTTTACAAACGTTACACCACCATAGTGTTGATGCCTGCTCGCCTTTCGGAAATCCTAGATCTGATCCGATCTCGCAGATCCGCCCCTGAAATCCTAACATCGCGTCCGAAGACGAGAGAGACCGAGCGAGAGATAAGCGGGGAGCATCTTTGTTGCGTGGAAACAGGCCGCTGTGTGTTGTGTGGGAGACAAGCAACCAGCATCACGAGGTTCTCTTGTCTCCAGTCTGTACACGTCGACTTCAAATACAATAATCCGTCACGTGCAGTTCTAGCTCGAACCTCATTCCTTGCAGTCCGGCATGCAAATACAATAATCTGACAAGTGCAGTTCTAGTCCGGCATGAGTTGAAGAAAATACAATAATCCAAATGTTCAGCTCGAACCTCATTCGTGCAGTTCTAGCTCGGACCTGACATTTCTAGCTCGAACCTCATTCCTTGCCGTCCGGCATGAGCTGTAGAAATAAAATAGCTGACATAATTAGGCAATTCCAGCCCAAACCACATTCCTTGGAGTCCGGCATGAGCTGTAAAAATACTATATCTGATTTGCAATTTAGTGAAACCTCATTCCTCGACTGAACTGTAGAAATTCAATATCTGACAAAATTATGCAATCCCAGTTCATACCCCATTCCTTGCAGTCCGCCATGAACGGTAGAATTGCAATATCTGACACATGCAATTTAGCAAAACCTCATTATTTGCTATCCGGCCTGAATTGTACAAATAAAATATCTGACATATGCAGTTCCATCTCAGACCTTATTCACTGCAGTCCGGCTGAAAAACTGCATCATCCGACATAAATATGCAATTTCAGCTAAAACCTCATTCCCTGAAGTCCGGCCTGAGTTGCAAAATAATATAATATCTGACACGTGCAGTTTCACATCAAACTTTATTCCGTCCTCAGAAACAAAACCTGCTTTCAGTTATCAATTCTCGTGAAAACAACATGCTGAACAGCTGTAGGTTTAGAGAATATCAGTGTTAGTAGAAGAAGCATTAATGATGCTGTGATTGTTGTTGTTGTTGTTGTTGTTGTTAGTAGTAGTAGTAGTAGTAGTAGTAGTAGTAATAATAATAGTGGTAATAGTTATGATTGTAGTATCAGTAATAACTGCAGTAGTAGTAGCAATAACAGAAAGAGCACTGTTGTAGTAAGAGCTGTTTTAGCAGCAGCAGTGGTAATAGTAGTAGTAGTTGCTGTTATTGTAGAAGCAATAATAACTGTAGTAACAGTAGCAGTAGTAGTAGTAGTAATATCCAATACCAACTCTGGTACATCGAAGTTGACACACACATACGCACACGCACACACACACTCCATATCATCATTTGCCTAACTCGCTCTTATAAAATAATGTCTGAAAAGAAACAGAACTATGATTCTGTTACAATCGGCTTTGCAGAAGCAGTAATTAAAAAGACTTGTTTGTTGGAGAGAAAAAAACACCTAAAAGAACGTTAAACCTGTTATTTTTCACGATGCGGAAAGCCGGAATGTTACTTTAAATTTTGTTTATTTTCATTTTATTTTATTAAACCGGAACATTCGCATATATCTCTGCCCTCAGATTTACAGATTTTCAACTGTGATAAGTGTTTTCTCGACTGGCATTAAGAGCAGAACACAAAACGGTTAGTATCTGTTGTACGTTCCTAAAAACGAGTGTAAGAAAATAGCGAGTGTAGGAACAGAAAGAAACAGAACTAATTCATGTAATCGTACAACGCTCGCTTTCATCGCGTTCTGAAATTCTAAACCCTTTGAGGATCACTGCTGCTCTTTCTCTTTCGTTTTTTCTTTTTTCTTCTCTGCTTTCAATTTTTTTTTTTTTTTTTTTTTTTTTTTTGCCTTTTTCTTTTTTTTTTTTTTTTGTGTGTGTGTTGGTATGTGTTTTTTATGTATGCGTCGTATTACCTACTGAAACGGACTTCAAGCTAAAGGCAAAATTATTTTTCTTTGTCTTTTCTCTCCTACTCGTTCTCTTTAAGAGAAATGTTTACATCAGCCATAAACACAGTTGTTGTTAGATAACGCTTTCTTTATTTCTTTCTTGCCTTCTCTCTTTGTGTTTGGCTCTCTCTCTCTCTCTCTCTCTCTCTCTCTCTCTCTCTCTCTCTCTCTCTCTCTCTCTCTCTCTCTCTATCACTTCTCTCTCTCATCTCTCTCTCTCTCTCTCTCTCTCAGTCAAAGAATAATTATTAGAAAGCATACAATTTCTGTTTTATACAAACAGAAGCTTACTATGAAAGTCAGTTTACACACACACACACACACACACACACACACTTAACGTACCTCATTATAATAATAATAATAATAATAAAATATATATACATATATAAAAAATACATATTTGAAAATAAATATCTGGTGTAACTATGACCATACATGAACTCAAGAACATAAAATGAGTACAAGCATACGCATTATTAATACACCTGTTGAGTTTGCTATCGCCAGGTAATCAGCAGATCTTCAAACATACATGATATATAAATTTATTGGCAAGTGCCATTCAAAGGAGGAAGCCACACGTGTATTCCTGGAACCGTCTTTGAAGAAGACAGGTCAACATCAAAAATAGCGGTACGGAAAATAGTAGCACGTCTCGTTTGCCAGCGCTGCTTCCGGTTTGCTGATTAATTCCACGTGCGTGACCGTCTCGCGGCGACCTGTGACCTCTTGGGTCAAACAGATAAATGAATGATACGGTACGAGTCGGGCATTTGCAGTTGCTGCAGAAGACGGACGTGCGGTCATGCGGAAATATCACACTTGCAAGTTCTTTGATAATTAGCACTGGCAATTTAAATGGACGTTTACTTCTGCGAGCTCGGTCACGGTGGTTTCGTACGAACCCCGTAGTCATCAATCTCTCTCTCTCTCTCTCTCTCTCTCTCTCTCTCTCTCTCTCTCTCTCTCTCTCTCTCCAGCGAAAATACCGTCAAAACAGCTTTTTGTCGTTTTCAGTTCGAATTCCCGCTTCCAACAAGATCTGTGGTTTTTCCCTTTGGTCGCAAGGAAAATTAGCCCATTATTTTAATGAGGTTATTTCCAGCAATTTACAGGTTAACGAGGGAGCAATGTGGGAAGACTAAAGATCGAGGGGGCGGGGGATAAATAGATTATTATAATACGAAAAAGAAGAAATGTTTTTAACTTAATAACGCACTTAGTAGATAAATAAGAGAGAAGGAAAAAAAAAGAGAAGAAAAATAAAATTAAAGTCCGAAGTCATTAAGTAATTATCGTCTACGCCAGCTGGTTTTCAGTTCACGGAAAAGGGTCATTCATGTGCAGCTTCTGTTAAACAGGGAAATCGCAGTTGTTGATAATCTGCACGTGAGGCACGTGACGGTGAGATAAGGCGTTGTAGGAATATTTGCAAACAAACGCGTCTTTCTACTCCCGTCTCCCAGGGTGGTGAGTAGTAGTAGTAGCTCACGTGAGGCTGATTTCTGATATTTCTTTCTTTCTTTGGCTTTTGTCGTCTTCTTCTTTGTTTTTTTGTTTTTCGTCTTTTTATTCTTTTTTTTTTTTTTTTTTTTTTTTTTTTTTTTTTTTTTTTTTATTTACTTATTGCTATCTTTTGTGTGTGTTTACTATTTTTAATTTGATTATTTAGTTTCTCAAAAAATAGAGAAAACAAAAACCAGAGAAAGAGAGGTGATTAGAGAAAGACAGACAGACAGAAGTGAGAGAGAGAGAGAGAGAGAGAGAGAGAGAGAGAGAGAGAGAGAGAGAGAGAGAGAGAGAGAGAGAGAGAGAGAGGGAGAGAGAGAGAGAGAGAGAGAGAGAGAGAGAGAGAGAGAGAGAGAGAGAGAGAGAGAGAGAGAGAGAGAGAGAGATTAGATTAATTTCACTTTGTATGCTGCCAGCTGGTACGATATGAATTTTGCGATAGTGGTAACGTATATGACAGTGGTAACGTATATGATAGTGGTAACGTATTTACGTGCTTCTGACAGTCGCGTTGTGTAAGCAGACGACAATAATAGCACATTTAACGTGTTTCACTCGCCGCGTGCCTCCGACGTCAGCGAGCACGGCATACCGGACGTCTTCCCGACAGGCGCAGCGCGCGGCACGTGCCGCAAAATTAAACTGAGTGACAGGAACAGGTGACTTCGTTCGAACAGGTTTCCAAACGAATGTTCACTTTTTTTCTTTTTTTTAAAGATCAGAAGACGATAGAAGGCCGCAGATGAACATGTTTCAGTGTGTTTGTGTTGTTCATCGCGTACAGAAAGGAGGTTAAATATGCTAATTTGGTTTGTCGTGCACGGAGGTCTATTTCTCTCTCAAAGCGTTTCTCTGTGTGTTTGTGTTTGTAGATATTATGTATGCGTCAGAGAGCGCGTGCATGCGCGCGCGTGTGTGTGTGTGTGTGTGTGTGTGTGTGAGCGACTAGTGTATGCATGTTACGTATGGGTTGGTTCATGTTGGTCATTTGTATATTTAACTGTCAATGTATGCATGTTCTTAGTTTTAATGTGTGTGTAAACATATATAGGTGTTTTAGCACGTACATACATAACTAAAACACATATATATGTTTACACACACATTAAAACACACGAATACATACATTCAGTGTGGGATATGGAGTTAATAACTAATGATTATCAGTAATATATTGATGATGTTTCTTCCCAGTCATAAACGTATTCACGTTTAATAAATACCTTATCTGCAGTGAGCTTAACTCTCACCTATAAAGAATACATTTTTTATTCGTGGGTGAAGGCTGTATAGTTTGCGCTACCGTTACTCGAATGAACTAGAGCTGTTGTTCTATTTATATACATTACTTCACTAATTAGGTAGCATTCTTTTTTCTTACTTGCTTTTTATTCCTGGGTGTATGAGGGATTGCAGGGGGGAACTGTTTTTGCAGTCAAGGAGATTTTTTTTTTTTTTTTTTTTTTTCTGATTGTCTGTTATCATTGACGCGTGACGTCACACGTCTTTAGATAAGAAGATAAATAAATCAGTGTCTTAGTGACGTGGCAAATTAGCCGAGGTTACGTTCGGAAGAGCTCGTCTGTTTTTAGAAATGTTCGGAATAGCATTACGACGATTTCTTTTTTTTTTTTTTTTTTTTTTTTTTTTTTTTCTTTCTTTCTTTTTCTTTCTTTCTTTCTTTTATTTTTATTTATTTTTTTTTTGTTTTAATTTCAATTTTTTTTTTTTTTTTTCAATTTTGTTATTATTATTATTATTATTATTATTATTATTTTTATTTTATTTTTATTTTTTTATTTATATATTTATTTATTTTATTTTATTTTATTTTATTTTTTTTTTCCTGGCATTGTTTTATATTTCATAATTTTGTGTATGTTTATGTCTGCTTAAATAATACTACAACAACAACCAAATCAGTAACAACAACAGTAATAATAATAATAGCATTAACAACCCCAATAATATTTTTATTATTATTATTGTTGATGTTGTTATTAACAATAACATTAAAATTTAAAAAATAATGCTAGTAAAGATAGAAAGACATCGAGAAAAAAAAAAAGACGAAAAGAAAGAGTATAAACGAATGAAAGAAAGAAAGAAGTATATTTTCGTTAAAGTTCTTCTGAGGTTAGTTTAGCAAATCATTCCCTTCCCTTTCGCATCATCTCGTCTATTTCCGGCACGTGTTAAGACTTCCGTTATCTGACGTATTTCCTACCCACAAATGTTAACGCTTCACAATTCATTTTTGTAATTTCTAACAAACATTCTGCTCGGATCATGCGTCCCTGCTCTTGTGTTCTACAAAAGTAGAATCCAGATAGAACTCAGTGTATATCATTTTATTATTTCTTAATTTTATTTTATTTTATTTTTATTTTATGTTATTTTATTTTATTATATTATATTTTTTTTTTTTTTTTTTTTTTATTTTTTATTTTTTTTTTTATTCTTAATTTGAATTATTTTTTTTTATATATATATATATATATATTTTTTTTTTTTTTTCTTTTCTACAATACTCATTTATGACGGTATTTTTACCTGTTTGGATGCAAATTATTTATAAATAAATTCTGACATGTTTACAAGACTTCTTTCCACCAGCCCTTAAAGTGACTTATAAGTGACCTACAAGCCATGTTTAAGATTAGATTATTGTTCAGACACATTCAGCGATATTGCGTCTCAATGCCAGGAGCATTAGGTGCACTGAAAGTAAAAACAAATTATATTAACCAAAACCACTGCCATCCTCCACCGTGTATTATTTTGTTCTTCACAATTGGTTATATATCATCTGCTTTACACTGATTTGTCTTGATATGTCAGTATGTAACATCTCTTTTAAATAGGTTCTTACATGTCTGTATGTAACATCTGTGTTAAATAGGTTCTGGATATGTCTGTATGTAACATCCTATATTAAATAGGTTCTGGATATGTCTGTATGTAACATTGTATTAGTTAGGTTCTTGATATGTCTGTATGTAACATCACTATTAAATAGGTTCTGGATATGACTGTATGTAACATCACTATTAAATAGATTCTTGATATGTCTGTATGTAACATCTCTATTAAATAGGTTCTTACATGTCTGTACGTAACATCTGTATTAAATAGATTCTTCATATGTCTGTATGTAACACCTATATCAAATAGGTTCTGGATATGTCTGTATGTAACATTGTATTAGTTAGGTTCTTGATATGTCTGTATGTAACATCACTATTAAATAGGTTCTTGATATGTTTGTATGTAACATCAGTATTAAATAGATTCTTCATATGTCTATATGTAACATCACTATTAAATAGGCCCTGGATATGTCTATATGTAACATTGTATTAGTTAGTTTACAGATATGTCTGTATGTAATATCTGTATTAAGTAAGTCATTGATATGTCTGATTGTAACATCTGTATTATGTGGGTTCCTGATATGTCTGTATTTAGCATATGTGTTAGGTAGGTTACTGATATGTGTGTATGTGGCGTCTGTATTACATAGATTATTTTTAAGTTTGTAAGTAATATCTGTATCATCTGGGTTACTTTTATGTTTGTAGGTAATATCTGTATCACGTGGGTTACTTTTATGTTTGTAAGTAATATCTGTATCATGTGAGTTACTTTTATGTTTGTAAATAATATCTGTATCATGTGAGTTACTTTTATGTTTGTAAGTAATATCTGTATCACGTGGGTTACTTTTATGTTTGTAAGTAATATCTGTATCACGTGGGTTACTTTTATGTTTGTAAGTAATATCTGTATCACGTGGGTTACTTTTATGTTTGTAAGTAATATCTGTATCACGTGGGTTACTTTTATGTTTGTAAGTAACATCTGTATCACGTGGGTTACTTTTATGTTTGTAAGTAATATCTGTATCATGTGGGTTACTTTTATGTTTGTAAGTAATATCTGTATCATGTGGGTTACTTTTATGTTTGTAAGTAATATCTGTATCACGTGGGTTACTTTTATGTTTGTAAGTAATATCTGTATCACGTGGGTTACTTTTATGTTTGTAAGTAATATCTGTATCACGTGGGTTACTTTTATGTTTGTAGGTAATATCTGTATCACGTGGGTTACTTTTATGTTTGTAGGTAATATCTGTATCACGTGGGTTACTTTTATGTTTGTAAGTAATATCTGTATCACGTGGGTTACTTTTATGTTTGTAAGTAATATCTGTATCACGTGGGTTACTTTTATGTTTGTAAGTAATATCTGTATTATGTGAGTTACTTTTATGTTTGTAAGTAATATCTGTATCATGTGGGTTACTTTTATGTTTGTAAGTAATATCTGTATCACGTGGGTTACTTTTATGTTTGTAAGTAATATCTGTATCATGTGGGTTACTTTTATGTTTGTAAGTAATATCTGTGTCATCTATGTTATTTTTATGTTTGTAAGTAATATCTGTATCATGTGCGCTATTTTTATGTTTGTAAGTAATATCTGTATTACTTGGGTTACTTTTATATTTGTAAGTAATATCTGTATCATGTGGGCTATTTTTATGTTTGTAAGTAATACCATGTGGGTTATTGGGGTCAGTAGGTAACATCTGTATTGCATGGATACACCGTTCCTGAACGTCTGTCGAAAGAGAAGTTATGAATGCGGTACGTTAATTTGTAAATCAGTGTCTTGTGAGCCGCTGACTGTGGTAACTCGTTCAGTTCATCTCGTGTGCAGACTGGTGTCTGTTACAGGCTTTGTTAGTGAGTGCCGGTCTGGTATTTTCGCGTATTTGTTCTTATTTTAAATTGTGTGTGTGTGTGTGTGTGTGTGTGTGTGTGTGTGTGTGTGTGAGAGAGAGAGAGAGAGAGAGAGAGAGAGAGAGAGAGAGAGAGAGAGAGAGAGAGAGTGTGTGTGTGTGTGTGTTGATTACCCTATGACTAACGTGGTTGCACTGCTGAAACAAATTTTCTAGAGCAAAGCAAAGCAAAAAAAGGACATTAAGTTCATTGATGAATCATAGATTTATACGTAGATTGAAATACATATATACATATATATACATACATACATATATTATATTTTATATAAATAAATATATATATATGCCTACTCTTAACTTTACTCTTTCGTTTATATATATATATATATATATAAAGAACGAAAGAGTAAACTTAAGATTTGAGTTTTATTCGACTCCTCTTTTCCTTGCTATATTTTTAATAATAAAAATACCAACAACAACAACAATAGTAATAATAGTAATAAGAATGATGATGATGATCATGATGATGATTATAAATTGCGGGATAAAACAATGTAATAGAGGTTCTTGGTATTTCTCTCCTTTCTTTTTATTTCTATTTACTTGTTTTTAATTATTATTACTTTCGTTCCTATTGGTCTAATTTTCTTTTTTTTGTAAAAGTTAAAAGGAGAAAAGACAAAGAGAGTTAAAAGAAAAGGAAATAAATATAAGAAGAAAGAGAAGAAAACCAAA
Organism: Chrysomallon squamiferum; assembly: GCA_012295275.1. Classification (NCBI taxonomy): domain Eukaryota; kingdom Metazoa; phylum Mollusca; class Gastropoda; order Neomphalida; family Peltospiridae; genus Chrysomallon; species Chrysomallon squamiferum. Next base: position 31,303,813 of record CM022672.1, on the reverse strand, counting down.
AGAAAGCAGAACAGAACAAAAATACGACGAAAAAAAAATTAAAACAAAATGAAAAAAAAAACAATAAAAAGTAAATAAATAATAATAATAAAAAATTAATAATAATTCCCATGACCGTAATATCTGGAACTCATAAAAAAAAAAAAAAAAAAATGTAAACAGAACTTCAAAGAGAACAAAAATCTGCAACGTTTTTTCTCTTTTTTTCTTTCTTTCTTTTTGTCTCTTATTTAATGCGGTTTATAATCTTTGTTCTTCGCACCGGGTTGCCCGGGCGTTGCCAGCACGAAATCTCGTGACTTCGCGTTCAGGGGCGTCTCCCGAACGAGACTTAATTACCTGGAGAATAATAGCGTCTTGGGTAAAAGATAAAACATGGTTAAGTACAAACATACATCGTTCAGTGAGCTTGATGTAGAAACCTGTCGGAAGCAGACGACTGTTAATCTTTCAGTGATGGACTTGGCTCTGTTGAGTTCCAGCATCAAGACGCTTGATGGGTTTAGTTGTGGGGTTGTTTTAGTTTGTTTGTTGTTGTTTGCAGCGTTTTATGAAGCGTTGTTCAAAGGCTGCAGCTCAAGTAATAATACCTTCCCATGTTTCTGTATTTATTCATATTAACGTCGCGAATATCAGTCTACCTCATATACAGTAATGATGATGATGATGATAATAATAATAATAATAATAATAAAATAATAATAATAATAAAATAATAATAATAATTATAATCCTACTGCTATTAATAATAATGATGATGATGATGATGATGAAGATGACAAAGATGATCATCATTATGACGACAACAAGAACAAACTATAATAACGATGATGATTATAATAATCATGACGACAATAACAATAATAAATAATTATGATGACGACAGTAAGAAAAGAATATAATAATAATAATTATTATTATGATTATTATTATTATTATTATTATTATTATTATTATTATGATAAGGCACACGTATATGCTGTATAAAGAAACACCATTATTATTATTATCAAACATTAATTCTGTTTAATTTGCTAAATTTGCTCTCTCTCTCTCTCTCTCTCTCTCTCTCTCTCTCTCTCTCTCTCTCTCTCTCTCTCTCTCTCTCTCTCTCTCTCTCTCTCTCTATATATATATATATATATATATATATATATATATATATATATATATATAAAGTATATTTTTGTGTCTAATTATATAAACATACACCTACATACCCATATACATAAACACACACCACACTTGATAAAAATGCAAGATACTCATGGTTCAAGAAGTTTTATATATATATATATTTTTCTTGAAACAAAAGCATCTTGTATGTTCATTACTGTTGCAGAGATCTGTGTTAGTTTTAATCTTGTAACATCGTGTATAATGTAAACGTGGAAATAAAGGAGACTTTATTTCTGCTGTAGACGTGATATAAATAAATATGTCTGTGAACAGATATCACAAGTATTCTGGTGCCATTGTAATGGCCTATGCATCGTGTGTGTCTGAGTGAGAGAGAGAGAGAGAGAGAGAGAGAGAGAGAGAGAGAGAGAGAGAGAGAGAGAGAGAGAGAGAGAGAGAGAGAGAGAGAGAGAGAGAGAGAGAGAGAGAGAGAGAGAGAGAGAGAGAGAGAGAGAGAGAGAGAGAGAGAGAGAGAGAGAGAGAGAGAGAGAGAGAGAGAGAGAGAGAGAGAGAGAGAGAGAGAGAGAGTTTTGTTGTTAAACAGAATTTCTCCCCATTTTTATCTCTTTTATAAAGTATATTTTTTCTTTATTTTACAGTCAGAGAGAGAGAGACAGAGACAGAGAGAGAGAGAGAGAGAGAGAGAGAGAGAGAGAGAGAGAGAGAGAGAGAGAGAGGGGAGAGAGAGAGTGAGTGAGTGTGTCTTTTGTGTGTGTTCGTGCGTGTTTGTGTGTGTGTGTGTGTGTTTATAAGTGTAGTGTACATGCGTCTAGTGTTTAATGAGAGTGTGAGAGAGTTAGGGAAGGGATGCAGGGATAAACAGAGAATGAGTGTGTGTGTGTGTGTGTGTGTGTGTGTGTGTGTGTGTGTGTGTGTGTGAGCGTGAGTGTGTCAGTGTATACGTGTTTAACGTGTTTAAGCTCACATTAATATTGTGGAGTTTAACTTAATACGCAGGACTGTGTTCTACAAATTCACGAGTGGACCGAGTTGTAATCACGTGTGTTTTGTTTTGTATTTTGTGTCTTCATATTACCGAAACAACTATAATTACCTCAGAAATCCCAGCTATAACTATAATTGCCAATTATAAAGAAATCGTCGTAAAATGTAAACGATGTTTTCAAACCCAGCAGTTATTATAAATGATACACAACATTCACAGCAATACGAAGAAAAAAAAACACAAAAAAAAAACACACAAAAAAAAAAAAACGACATGTGTCCTCAATTATGTACTCAAGTAATTATTCCCAGAATACATAGAGAAGATTTTTTTTTTTTTCCATATCTAGAGCTGGTAATCTGCCTTTTGATACTGAAGCAGGCAGACATAATATAACCTCCTATTTCGTTAACAGAACGTGTTTTTGTAATGAAGTGCACATTTTATTAATTTACCGTATAAATGATTATCTTAGTTATGTTTTAAACGAACAGTTGAATTTTTTTTTTTTTTTTTTTTTTATGAATGTTTGCTCCTAATGAACCATTATTTTTTAAAATAACGAGTGAAAAAGTACAGTAATTAATAGCTCGCATACTCTTTACTGGGATTTCAATGAGATTTTATTTCACGTTATATTTGGTTTTAATTGCCTACTTATTTATTTATTTATTTATTTATTTATTTATTTATTTATTTTATTTAAATTTTATTATCGTAAATGACCAGCTTCTTCTGTTAATTATTTTTACAGCATTTGTTTTAATTTTAGTTTTACAATCTCTTTATTATACGAGTGTTATTAGTATTATTATTTTTTTATTTTCTTTTTCTTTTTTCTTTTTTTTTAAATTATGTTTACTAATATGTGTTCCATAGGTTAGATGACAGTATAACTTTATTCAAATAGTGTTTTGTGTTACTGTCATGTGACCCTTTAATAAAAAAATACCTTACATATTACTGATGCGAACGTTATATAGCTATGGCGCTGTTCACTGTCACAATATGTTCATCAACATGCAGATGCCAAACAACCATTTACTATTTTGTTACTTTAACGAAGGAGGCTCCGGAATATATTATACAGTATGAATATCAGCGTATGACTGGTTATAAAGAAACAACGAAAACAGAAAGAAAGATTCTGCTGATCAATGGAGTACAAACAAAATCTTGATCATATTTTAGAATATTTATTACAGCTTGTACTTTATAAGAGGATATCATGTAATAAAAATATTATTATTATTATTATTATTATTATTATTATTATTATTATTATTATTATTAATATTATTAATTATGCTTGTTAATAATATTTCTCTTATAGTTACAACTGCAGTCACTCTAACTGTAATTTATTACATAATTACGAGTTACCACTGTAACTGACATTTGTAGAAGGCGCACTACAGAAGAAAAAAATACACACACATACACATACATACGTATATCATATTATTTTTTCTTCTTCTAATATTCAACAATTTTTTTTTTTTTTTTTTTATTTCAGGTGTGCGCTTACATGTTCAGTCCGTAAACCTCCCACAATTTCAAGATGGCGGACCTGATGCTGTTCGTCGTCTGCCTCGTTCCGGTAACGTTTCCGATCAAAGCGAGCCCCGAAGTCAGAGCGGGACCAGGGACGTACCACGGCGTTGCCATGGTTACCGAGTACGGACAGCACAGCGCGGCTTTCCTCGGGATAAAGTACGCGACGTGCGAGCGGTTTGCCAGACCGAGGCTCGTCGCCAACGTCACCGGGCCGTACAACGCCACGTACTACCGCCCCATGTGCGTGCAGAGCCTGTACATCCAGGGCGTGTCGCGCATCGAGGGGCAGGAGGACTGCCTCTTCCTCAACGTCTTCCTTCCCACTGACAGCCGCCGCAGCTCGACCGGCGAGAAGCGCGCAGTCGTCGTGTGGATCCACGGCGGCGGCTTCACCTACGGCGACTCCCGTCCCTACGACTCGTCCATCCTCGCCACGCTCGGAGACGTCGTAGTCGTCACGCTGCAGTACCGGCTGGGGCCGTTCGGCTTCCTCAGCACCAACGACGACGTCGTTCCGGGCAACCTGGGGCTGTGGGACCAGCACGCGGCTCTTCGCTGGGTTCACGACAACATCGCTCACTTCGGCGGGGACCCGGCCCGGGTCACGCTGATGGGGCAGTCGGCAGGCGCGGCCAGTGTCAACTACCACGCCCTGTCCCCTCTGTCTAAGGGACTGTTCCGCAGGGTCGTTATGCAGAGCGGGGCGGCCACGAGCTCGTGGGCGTTCACCAGAGACCCCCTCCCCGCCACGTACCACCTCGCCAGGAAGCTGAACTGCTACCACCCAGACGGACGGGCGGACAAACGACAGCTTCACGTGAACATAATAGAATGCCTGAGAAACGTTCCTCACGAGAAGCTCTACAGAAACTCGTGGCCCATGTCGATGGAAGTTCAGACCAGCGTTTTCGATTTCGTCTTCGTGCCGACAGTCGACAAAGAGTTCGTTGTCGACAGTCCGCACGCGCTCCTCAAAAACAAGCGACACCTGCTGTCGACGTCGCTGCCTCACACGGACTTCGTCCTCTCCGTCAACAACAACGAGGGCGGCAGCTTGCTGATGCTGGTGAAGAACTTCGAGAAAATCCTCAAGATGTCTCTGCTGGAGTCGATACAGACTCACGCGGGCTTCAAACATCTGCTTCTAGCTCCGCTTCTCAAGCAGATCTACGGCGTTTCCAACCCGTTTGTCACCGAGACCGTCCTCTTTGAGAGCATCTTCCCCGACAGCCTGTCCGAGGGACGGGTCAGTCAGAAAGCAGTCCTCAAAGTCGCTTCAGACCCCACGTTTGTGGTGCCCGTGTACCAGTGGGCTAAAGCTATTTCGTCCCTGGGGTCGCGAGGAAGGACGTACTTCTACCACTTCGACCACCACCCATCGTTCGCCAGCAACCAGTCGGTGAGCCAGGGAATCATTCACGGCATGGACAAGTTCTACACGTTCGGGATCTTCAAGGACGACATTCTGCCGGGAATTAACATTCTAGGTGGCGCCCCTGTGTCTAGCGAGGAGAAAACATTGGCTCGAACACTCATTGGTTTTCTGTCGAATTTTGCAAAGCATGGGTCAGTAGTCGTTTGTTATTTTTATTTTATTACTTTTTATTAAATTTTATTATTTGTCTTTATTATTATTATTATTATTATTATTATTATTATTATTATTATTATTATTATTATTATCATCATCATTTATTTATTTACTTACTTATTTAATCACAAAAAGCAAACAACTACTACTATTAACTATTATTACTACTACTACTACTGCTACTACTAACACTCTCCGACTGCTCCTACTAATCCTACTATTACTACGAATACTATTCGAATTATTCGTAGTAGCAGTAGTATATTTTATATATATATATATATATATATATATATATATAGTACTACTATACTACTGATACTACCATCATTATCATCATTATAATTATTATTTGTAATTTCTCTTTTACTTTATTGCAGTTAAGTTATAACTGAAATTGCCTATGAGTAAAATATTCTCACAGCTTTCAGATCAAAGTTATTCTGTAATTTATAGTTCTCATACATTTTACTGACCAGCATAATCATGGCTATTCTAAAATACATCCTTTTGAAAATTTAACCATTAAAATAAAATTTTAAAATTTTAACGAAATATAGAGACAGTACGTCTAAAAGAAAATGTCAACGTTAATTTTTTACGTATTTGGTTTTCTTGCACTTCAGAAACCCTGTACCAGATTTCGACGATAGATTACCACGTGGCTGGCCTGAGTTCAACACGCGCACGGAGAAATACGTTGTTCTTAAACCAAATCTGACAATAAGAGACCATCTCTACAGGCGCAGAATTGCTCTGTGGTCCGAGCTTGTTCCACACTTGTTTTCCATGCATCACCTTACGCAGAACGATGCTCCGCAAGAAACGGGCGGATTTAAAACGGATATTTTCAAAATGGACGAAAGAACTTCCGATCTCGCTGTGATTGGTTTAGCTGTGGCGCTGGTCTTCACGTTCCTTTTGTTTATTATTGTTATTGTGTTTTGCAGTCGGAGGAGATACGACTTTAAGTGACTCTTTTAACTGATTTTTTATATTTATTTTATTTATTTATTTATTTATTTATTTTTATCATTTTTATATAATTCGTAAAAGAGAGCATTAAGAACTGAGTGCTACCCTGTAGAAAATGGTCGAAAGAATGAACGTCTGGTTCATACTTTAAAAATAAACTCCACGTGATCATACGAACGAGGTCAGTGTGAAGGTCATACATGCTTCATCATTGTTATCATGCAGTTTTATTTTAAATATGTCGTTATACAATATGACCGGCAGAATATCATACAACTTTTTAAACATAATATCGTAAGATGGAAAGAAGTTTTTAATCATCATGATTTAAAATCAGTATGATTATTATTATTATTATTATTATTATTATTATTACTGCAGCAAACGTTGTTGTTTTTTTTTTTTTTTTTTTTTCTGTTTTGACTTATCTTTTATTTTAATTTTTAATTTGTGATTTATTTTAATTTTTTCATCAGACGATACTGTCAAACCACTGCCTCCCCCCCCCCAAGAAAAAGAAAAATCTACATTAGTTAAAAAGTATGTAAATAGCTTGACTATAATTTGTATATATAAAGTTATCTTGGTGGATTTACATACTTTGTTATTAGGAAAGGTTGTAGGAGAACTAACTTTGAAGGAGAATTCAGGTCTATATTTACCTCCAGTAATGTACTTTTATCAAAATAATTTCTTGTGTATTTTTTTGTCATTATTATATATGGTAATTTCTGTGATGCATTTAAACATTTTTTTTATTTATTTATTACTGTTGTTGTTTTTTTTGAGGGGGGGTTGTTTATTTGTTTGTTTGTTTTGTTTTGTTAAGGTTTTGTTTAATTTTTTTTTATTTTTTTTTTAATTTTTAAATTATTTATTTATTTATTTATTTTCTTAGTCTTAATGAAATGACAGCCAACAAGTGCAGAACATTGTTAAAAGTAATGAAATAATTAACTAATTAATTAAGAATTAAAAAAATGAAATGGAAAAATGTTTAATAAAAATATCTTTCTTTTTCTTCTTTTATTTAAATTTTTCCTTGTTGTTGTTGTTGTTATTATTTTTTTATTTTTTTATTTATTTATTTATCTTAGGCCAACAAATGTCCATATACAATCCATCCCTTTCCCAGTTCCATCCAATATTCCTAAAGTAAATAAATTACTGTATCGGGCTTCAGAATTTATAACTTATTTATACAGATCTCGCTAAGTAAAGATTTATTATTTATTTATTCTAAAAACTTATTTTGCGAGAGTAACTCTGACAAATACAAATAAACAACACTCTAATAGTTTCTGGCTGTCAGTCAAAAATTCTGTGACGTCAGACTTTTTTTTAAAAGCAAATTCTTTTTATTTATTTATTTTTATTTTTTTATTTTTTTTTATTTTTTTCCCCGCCTTGTCTGTTTAAGCTTGTCATTAAAGCTAGGTCAGGTAAACGGAAAATTAAGACTCATTCAAGCGTGAGAAAAGAATTCCTGTTTCTGCCGCTCCTTATCACTACTGCTACTACATCTTCTGTCATCATCGTCATCATCATCATCATCATCATTCTTATATTCTTTCTTCGCGTAAAGATAGTGTTAAATAGAATCGTAATTTATTTACTACGAAAAATCCAAAATGGATACGTCAGGAAGTAATAGTTATAGTCTCTCTCTCTCTCTCTCTCTCTCTCTCTCTCTCTCTCTCTCTCTCTCTCTCTCTCTCTCTCTCTCTCTCTCTCTCTCTCTCTCAGTTTAAGAAAAAAATATATATATATTGGTGGAGTCGTCTGCCACTATTACTGTATACTGTAACAAGTTTAACTGTATTGTTTTTGTTCTCAGAACAATTTTCAAAGTTTCTACTCAATTACTGGGAGTTTTGTTTAAAAGAGAAATGTTCACTTTAAAAGTTCCGGATTCTTTGGCAACCATTCTAAGAAAAGCTCAACTGTTGTAGTTGGCGAAAAACATGACGATCTGTGAAACACTCTACTGACTTTCATCTCGCTGAAACTATTCTGTTTCTTTTTTATTTATCTTTTCTTTCTTTTTTTTTTTTTTTTTTTTTTTTTTTCTTTAAATGCGAATGTAACGTTTGCTTTTACTCGTGGAATGCTAAAAACTACGAAATAATTTCTGTAGACATTTAGTGTTGAATTTTATAAAAATGGAAAACATAATGTGAATTTTAAAAAAAAATTAATTATTTTATTTATTTTTTATTATTTTTTATTTTTTAATTTTTTAATTTTATTTATGAATTATTTATTATTATTTATTTATTTATTTGCTTATTTATTTATTAATTATTTATTATTATTATTATTATTATTATCATCATCATCATCATCATCATCATCATCATCATCATTATTATTTTAAATATTAATGATTTTTTCATGTTTGTAATATTTTTGTTTTTGTTGAATGAGAAAGTAATGTTGCTGACATATTATGATTAATGCAGCAACATTTTTAATATGAATTATTCCGACTTGTGAGTCATATTTTTTTTGTTATTCTTGTAAAATAATTTGATATTTGCATAATTCTTCGACATGAGATAGCTAACTTACAGTCACTACTCGTGTTAATAAATTATCTGTATTATTTATTTATCTATCTTTCTTTAATTATAATCTTTATATTTATTCATATATTAATGAGATGTAATCAAATCTGTAAAACGTAATAGCTTCGATACCTAATAAATACGATAAATAAATAAATAATGGCCAGTATATAGTATTTATAGAGAATAGTAAATATATAGAGTAGTATTTACGTGTATGGATTGTGCCACAATTTGACAAGTAGAAGATTTCGTGGTTTTAATGAAAAGACTGAATTGCCCCCAGTGTGAATCCCAAACAATAGCGATGTCAACCTTAGTAAAAAAAAAAAAAAAAAAAAAAAAAAAAAACTACAATACAGTACACTACAACACAATGCAACACAATACAATACAACAGACAGCACACAACACAATATATTCAATAAACAAAGAACGAATATACGACAACAGATCAGGGGACGTAACTGCAGCCAGGATATTGTCAGTACAGCATGGAATTTATTTGTTATCGCCGCTGACGTTGAAATATGGCCACTTTTATTTAAACGGCGGCTACTTTCCTAAATACATAATTCGTTAATTTTTATAATGCAGTGTGAAATTTTTGAAAACGAAATATTATAGAAACACAGATTCTTTTCTTTTTTTTGGAATCACTACTCCAACTGAATCAGAGTGTGACGGTCACGGAAAACTCTGAAGAATGACAGAGTTCTCCAGTTCGGCAAAACATTTTGTTTTTCTTCTCTCGCTTTCGCGTCTTGCAAGTCTTAAGGAAGTCGTCTGCATGTCCGAACTGGACAATCGCATATCGCTGGAGGAAGGACCGCCTTTGTGCGAAATTAACGAGATTGCGCAGACTATGACGAACAGCCATTTTGAAAAACTCGACAAGTACCTGGAACTCTGGGATTCTCGATTAACGAAGATGGAAACGAGCCTGAACGAGCTAGCAGCAAACCGGTGTCACGTGACTCCGACAGAAACCATTCATAAGAAAGGTAGCAACTAGTTTTTACATTTCAGTCTGTCATGAAACTAAATTTTTAGCAGCGGTAGTAATATATATAGTAAAGGCAGAATATTAATTATATGTAGAAACATTTTAAGTAAAATGGCTGTCACGTGACTTCTACGGAAACTACCGTTAATATAAGCATATTATTTTTCTTTCCGTTGTTAGTTTTAGAGCAGTTAAATTGTATCTGCTTTTATATGAATGTAAAATAGCAGCATAATAATTATATGTAGAAAAGTCTTAACTAAACGATTGTCACGTGACCTCTACGGAAACTACCTTTAAGATAAGCGTATTACTATTTTTTTAGTTGTTAGTTTTTGCGCAATTAAATCGTATATCCTTTTACATGAATATAGTAATAATTATACGTAGAAACTTTTTCAGTAAACGGTCGTCATGTGACCTCTTCTAAAACTAATTCCTCTAATAAAGGTAGCGCCATATTAATCTTCGGTTGTTAGTCTTTTCGAAATTAAATTTGACCGTCACTCATAATATGTCGTGAAGGCAGTATGTCAGTTATGTGTATAAGAGTTTTAATTAAACCATTGTCAGGTGACCTCCAGTAGAATCTATTGTTAATGAAGATAATGTGGGCTCTAATTTTTAACTATTCGTCTTTGTACAAGCTGTTATATGAATGTGATATATCGTGATAACAATATGAAAATTACATGCAAGATCTTGTTTTCACTTTGGAAGAAAATCCTCCGACCAGTGTGTCAGGTTGTTACGTCATAAATAAATTTCACATACCTTTTATATTTGGTCAGAAATGCATTTTTAATAATCTCCAATGATTGTTCTCTGTATCTATAGCAATGTTCTGTTTATTTATTTATTTATTATTTTAATTATTATTATTATTACTACTACTACTACTACTACTACTACTACTACTACTACTGGTATATTTAAAATAATAATAATTACATGGAATCAAACAAAATGTACACATTAAGATCAAAATATTTTTTTCACTGAACTTTAACTCAAAGGGAACAGAAGAGACTGATAAAAAAAAATTACGTTTAATTATATTTTGAAAGTGTTTATTTATAATAATAATAATAATAATAATAATAATAATAATAATAATAATAATAATAATAATGATGATGATGATAACAACAACAACAACAACATTAATAATAATAATAGTAACAATAACAATAACAAATATATATACCCAATATGTCAGCAGTATTAGCAAATGCAACAAAGACAACGACAATGATGAAAACAACGACAACCACGTCAACGACGATGGCTGCGTGCAATAACGATTTAGCTGACCTTTGGGTGACAGTGCGAAATAAATAATTTGACATTCCTCGTATTAAACTGTTGTTAAGTCAATTATTTTTCTAATTTGACGATTAGTAAGCAACCTTCAGCCCTTTTTTTTTTTTTTTTTTTAGAAAAATGAAGAGTAAATGGAAGCAATTGCTGTCCATTATCTATAAAATAAATATGTTTCATGAATGTAGAAGTCAGTAAAGTAATTTGTGTCGCAACGTGGGATGTGGTTTGCAGTAGCCAAGCGTTCAGTTTTCTGCAGTGATGTTGTAAACCAAGCGATATAGCGAACCATTGCTGCATTGTAACTTAACGTTGTTGCAGAATAACTTCATGTTTTTGAAATGTGACTTAACGCTGTTGTAATATCTTACAGTTATTCTAACGTAACTTAACGCTGTTGTAATATCCTAGTTATTGTAAAATATAACTTAACGCTGTGGTAATATCTTACAGCGGTAATATCTTACAGCTGTTGTAACGTACTTAACGTTGTTGTAATATTTTACAGTTATTTTAATATAACTTAACGCTGTTGTAAAATCTTACAGCTATTGTAACGTAACTTAACGCTGTTGTACTATCTTACAGTTATTGTAACGTAACTTAACGCTGTTGTACTATCTTACAGTTATTGTAACGTAACTTAACGCTGTTGTACTATCTTACAGCTGTTGTAACGTAACTTAACGCTGTGGTAATATCTTACAGCTATTGTAACGTAACTTAACGCTGTGGTAATATCTTACGGCTAGTGTAACGTAACTTAACGTTGTTGTAATATCTTACAGCTATTGTAACGTAACTTAACGCTGTGGTAATAACTGAAATTACTGTAACGTAACTATAACGTTTTTTTAATATCTTACACTCATTGCAGTAATTTTTACCGTTATTCCAGTATTTCAACCAGTATTTCAACTGTAATATAACTTACCATTGTTGTAAATAACCTTATCCTTATCGCAGCAACATAGCTTGCGGTTATTGCCTATCATTTACCTTTATTTCAGTACATTCTGCAGTTAGTCCAGCATAACCATAGTTACTGCAAAATAAACTATGGTTATTACAGCATAACCTGACCGCTGTTGCAGTTTAACTTGCCGTTATTTCAAAATATTTTGCAGTTATTGCAACAGTTATTGTAAACAATTTACAACACATTTTAATATTTACCGTTGTTGCAAAGAGCCTTATCGCTATTATAATATATCTCGAGGTTATTGCCAAATATTTATACTATTATTTCAGTACAGTTTACAGGCATTCCAGAATAAGAACAATAATTGTTGCAATATAGTTACTTGTAATATTTTACCGTTCCTTAAATATAACTTTCAATTACTGTAAAATAACCTTACCGTTGTTGAAATATAATTTTTACCTTTGTTGCAGTATATCTTACCTTTATTGCAATATACTTTAAGATACCTTTAAGTTACCGTTATTCTGTCATAGCTTATTGATATTGCACTGCTGAACGTTTTAACATTATCAGAAGCAGGTTAGCGTTGCCATGGAAACAGGATGTATTTTCGTCATCTTCGTGTCCGTTCTGTTCACAACGACATGGGAGATGATAATCTACGAGGACGACGTTAACGACAACGCCGTGTACAGAAAGCTTTGTGACAGCGATGTCAAAATGCAGACGATGCTAGAGGAACGACTGGTAACGTTGACGACATCGCTGACGTACCTGGATAAGAAGATCTCGTCGTTGGAGAAATATTTGTTTGATTTGCTTGAAGATAGTCGACACGAAAATTGCGAAAAGACAAAACCGAGAAAGGGTATGGTGGAAAAAAGAAAAACTGAAGAAAACTGTTATATAATTTTAAAGTTTTCATATATATATATATATTTTAATTTATTATTATTATTATTTTACTTTCATATTAATCATTCAAATATATTGTTTTATCATTATAGTTATATATTTCTTTCATCATTAATTTTGGAATATATATATATATATATATATATATATATATATATATATATATATATATATATATATATATATATTTAAAAAAAGGATTTGAGAACAAAATAATATATATATTTTTTTTTTTTTTTTTTTAAATTTGTTTTTATTGTTGTTGTTCTTCAGATCGGCCCAACACATGCGCTGAATTAAAAAGTATCAATGACGTCACAACAGACGGTGAATACTGGCTGTATCCCATACCTCTTGGAGGCAGCCGGGTACGGATCTACTGCCACAATATGGCGGGCGAACCCGAGGAATTCGTCACACTGACTGTTGCTAACAACGGAGAACATCCCAACATCGGCAACAAGAACTGCCACGGATTGGCTCAGTCGCCGAAACCATTTTTATCGGGAAGCAGTTCTTTTCGAAAATCAGAGTCAATGTCAAGGTTAGTTAACACGAACGAGCGAACGAACGAACGAATGAATGAATGAATAAAAGAATGAATTAAATGAATGGACGAATTAATTAATTAATGGAAGGATGGATGAATTAACGATGCACTGAATGAATGCCTCGATGGATGAAAGATAGATGAATGAATCGATAAATAAATAAATGAAAGAACTAACGCACGAATTGATTAATTAGTGAATGACTGACTGAAGAATGAATTAAGTACCTAATGTATTAATGAAAAATGAATGGACCAATTAATTAATTAATTAATGGAAGGATGGATGAATTATTGATCGAATGAATATATGGATAAAATGATTTAATGGATGAAAGAAAACGAACGAATGAATGAACGAATGAATGAACGAATGAATGAACGAGAGTTTTAACGTTTGAATGAATGAATTAAAAAGAATGACATCGTCTGACGACATTTTTCAGGTAATGAAATAGAGTGATTATTCCAGTAATAAAAATTCTTTTTTTAAAAAGTTTATTTCATCTCTTAAACGATTCATACGTATGTTGTGTTAATAACGAAATGTGCTCAATATCGGATTTTTCTGGGAAACTTAATAAACGATTTATTTTACTATTCACCAGACAATGGTAGTTAGCAGACGAGACTATACGTTTGCCTCGACTTCGGGTCGGGCGATTCCGTACGGAGAAGCAAACGACTGATACTCGATTCACTACAGCGGGCAGAAGGCTGAGTGTGGAATTCGCGGGTTTTTCGCATCGACACAAC
>CM022672.1:31232026-31287026 GCA_012295275.1 Chrysomallon squamiferum | reverse complement strand
GTATTACAGACGATGGTGATAAATCCAGCAGATTTCACGTTCGCAAAAACAACAGTGTTACTGTTTCTGTGTTTGAAAAGTATCTGTGTAACACGTATTACTGTTTCTGTGTTTGAAAGTATCTGTGTAACACGTATTACTGTTTCTGTGTTTGAAAGTATCTGTGTAACACGTATTACTGTTTCTGTGTTTTACAGACGATCTGTGTAACACGTATTACTGTTTCTGTGTTTGAAAAGTATCTGTGTAACACGTATTACTGTTTCTGTGTTTGAAAGTATCTGTGTAACACGTATTACTGTTTCTGTGTTTAAAAGTATCTGTGTAACACGTATTACTGTTTCTGTGTTTAAAAGTATCTGTGTAACACGTATTACTGTTTCTGTGTTTGAAAAGTATCTGTGTAACACGTATTACTGTTTCTGTGTTTTACAGACGATGGTGATAAATCCAGCAGATTTCACGTTCGCAAAAACAACAGGAGTTGCCGCCCGTTACGGTGTCGCTAGCGACTGCTTCTCGATTCATTATGGCGGGAAGAAAGCCGAGTGCGGGACGCGCGGGAACTTCGTAATCAACACTTCCGGTACAGGTCTGATTATTGATAAAGAGGTAAGCGAAGATTTCGTTCAGGTGGTGGATAATAATAATAAATAATAATAATAATAATAATAATAATAATAATAATAATAATAATAATAATAATAATAATAATAATAATAATAATAATAATAATAATAAATAATAATAATAATAATAATAATAATAATAATAATAATAATAATAATAAATAATAATAATAATAATAATAATAATAATAATAATAATAATAATAATAATAATAATAATAATAATAATAATAATAATAATAATAATAATAATAATAATAATAATAATAATAATAATAATAATAATAATAATAATAATAATAATAATAATAATAATAATAATAATAATAATAATAATAATAATAATAATAATAATAATAATAATAATAATAATAATAATAATAATAATAATAATAATAATAATAATAATAATAATAATAATAATAATAATAATAATAATAATAATAATAATAATAATAATAGTTGTAATAATAATAATAATAATAATAATAATAATAATAATAATAATAATAATAATAATAATAATAATAATAATAATAATAATAATAATAATAATAATAATAATAATAATAATAATAATAATAATCATAATGCTAATAATGATGATGATAATAATAATAATAATAATAATAATAATAATAATAATAATATCATAATTATAATCATAATGCTAGTATAATAATAATAATAATAATAATAATAATAATATTAATAATGACAACAACAACAACAACAACAACAACAAAAGAATGAGAATTCAATCTATGAATTCATGGCCATAACTGCATTGACTGATTGAGGCAAATGAGGAAAATCGCCTCCTCATACCGAAATTAATGATTTTTCTTTATTTTATTTTATTTTATTTTTTTATTATTATTATTTTATTTTTTTTAAGTATAAAATATAAATCTCTATTCCGACTGAAACGACATAAATGAATTCGTTTATGTCTACGGTTACCTTTTGAAGTCTACTGACATCGCTGCGATGAAATATATATATATAACTGACTTCAAAGACATCAGTTACTGCCATGGAATCAATTATTTCTTACCACTAGCTCTTTTATTTGTTAATACTGACAACTTTACAGTTCAGTAATTTCTTTTCAGACGCAGTGGTTGCCATCTGGTTGGAAGACGCATGTGGAGGTCGACAAATCGGACGATGGCAGAATCATAAATCTGAACTGTGGGGGGTGGTGTGGCGGGTGTAAACCAGACAGACAACTCAGACTCGTTCTGAACATAAACGAAAGTACTTATCATCATCATCCTTATTATTATTATTATTATTATTATTATTATTATTATTATTAACATTATTATCATTATTATCATGATCTTCATTATTATTATTATTACTATTATCATCATCATCATTACCATTATTATTTCAATTGTTATTATTATTATTAAAATTATTATATCATCATAATAATAATAATTAGTAGTAGTAATATTCTTTCATTCGTTCGTCCGTCTATCCATCCATTCATTCATTTATTTATTTATTTATTCATTCATTTATTTATTTATTTATTTTCATTGATGTTGTTCTTGTCTGTTTTGTATTTCATCTTAATGGATAAAAAAAATTATTAGTTTTAATTTCTATTAGTCTTGGACAACTTAAATTCATTTAAAAAACAATTATTGTTTCAATCATCACGTTTTGAGGCTAATAAATGTAATAATTCCAAATTTAGAATGAATAATTCCAGTAGTAGTAGTAAATAATAATAATAATAATAATTTAATTCGTTCGTCCGTAGTAATCCTTAATAACAATAACAATAATTCCAATTCATATCAAAATAATAATAATATTCAAAAATTCATAATAATAGTATAATTAACAAGAATAATTTAATAATCAATAATAATAATAAATAACAATAATAATAATAATGAACTATAATCACAATTTTATTTTTTTTACCTTCTCCGTTTGCAGTCGTATTATTTTTATTTTTATTTTTTTTTCTACCAGCTGGCTTGCTGACGTGTGCAGAACTAGCAGACATAGACAGAAACGCCCGCGATGGCCAGTACATTTTGTTTCCCAAGATTCTTAGCGGAATAGGATTGAATATTTATTGTGACAGTATGTCCAGCTTCCCCAGGGAGTACCTCAGTTTACCTGCATCAAACAAGGGTGTGTCACCGAATATCTCAAACGTATACTGTGATGACGAAACAGAAAGTATAAAACCTTACCTGGCAGGCTCGTCGGAGTTCTCGAAAATTCGAATTAATATTGAGGTGAGTTGTCACGTGGAGGTCTTTAATAGTGAGAAACACTGGTCCTGAAAATAGAAACACTGGTCCTGAAAATGGAAAAAGTCTTTAGTTCTTATAACAGCTGTATAGTATAGTAATATGGTGCAGCTGTTATCTGTAGTAAAGTATAATATGTTAATATGATAATGAAAGAAAAATATACAGTCAAGCCTTATTCGAGAAGTTGTACCAGTTCCAACACTTTGAAGCATCGTTTTTATTTTCTCACTTCTTTACTCTTGAAGCCACCTAAGACACTGTTAATCACCAAGAAATTTTGTAGTAATTATAAAAATGAAAAAAAAAAATGGCATTTGTGTGGAGGAAACACAGAGCTGCCGCTCCACTGAACTGCCATCTACCGGACATTTAACGAATTGCCGGTCAGTATGTGGCAAAATGGCGGGACGCTTAAGACTTGCTCCAGATAACCGAAGTCCGCGAAATCGATGGTCAACAGGGTGACCGTAACTGCACGAAGAAGAAGAATCTATATTTTCTTGTCGGTGAATTATTTTCCGTTTATGAGAAGGTTCACATAAAAAAAAATCCTTACTGCTAATGTTTAAAACCCAGTGAGGTAAAACAAATAATTTATCAGTTTCTTCTAGTTATTTGTTTAAACTAAAAATGTATTTTAAAATCTTGATATTTATTTATTTATTTATTTATTTATTTATTTATTTTTTCACAGACTCTAGAGGTAAACCAGACAGATTTCAAATTTGCGATGACGTCCGGCCATCCCGTTGCCTACGGACACGCCTACGACTGCTACACAACACAGCACGACTTGTGCGGAACTAGGGGCGTCTTCGAAATCAACACGTTTGGCACAGGTCTGCGTGTTAACAGAACGGTAACTAACCAGAGTCAGCGTATACGTCACAGATAAAATCGTAACTGTACTATTTCCTAGTGGTTGTTCAAATAATGACGTCATATCGTATAGTAAGATCATTTTGAATAATATAGTAAACTGAATCACTAGTAGTAATTGTATTATTTGAAGAATTACGTGACCGTCATTGTTACAGACACATTTAAATTCGGAACTGTACAAGCAGCTTTTTTTTATTTCCTTTTTGGTAGTTCAAGTAATTTATCTTTAATTTTTGGTATTTGTTGAACGTAACCGTCGACGTTAATGAACGTTGTATAGTAGATTTGTTATGTAATGACGTCATATAGTATATTACGATCATTTGAAATTTTGTGGTAAATTGTATTCGTATTTGTGACCATATTGCTTGCGAGTTACATGAGTACGGCATACCAGTGAACGCAGTAGAAGTAACTGTACCATTAGTTCTTCTTTGTTGTACAAGTAATGACGTCATATCATATAGTAAGATCATTTTAAACCGTGTGGTAAATTGCATCACTAGTAGTAACTGTATTGTTTGCGGATTATATGAGTACGTCGTCTCAGCAGCTGAATTTTATGAAGTTCGGTATGGTGATGTGGTGTTTATCGTTGTAGATGGAGTGGATAAACGACGGCGAATTCGTTGCTGCCGATGTTGAACGTAGCGCTGACGGCAGTAAAGTGACACTGGATTGTGGAGGCTACTGCGGCGGGTGCAAACCTGGACATCAGATTTTTCTGGAAAATAATCCATCAGGTTGTTTCCCCTGCTTAAAAATAATGAATCGTTATTCTTAACTGTCTTTATAATATACATATTCAAGAAAACACGTACATACAGACAACACACACACGCACAATATCAGTATTAATAATTAGGATGAATATCTTAGTTTAGATATCAGAAGACCGTTTCCACACAGTCGTACACTTGCTGAAATAAACAAATGAGTATGCGTGAGTGTGTGTATGTGTGTATTAATGCAATTCATATCTATATGTACGTGTGTGATGTGTTACTGTATGTGAGTTTGTATTGTGTGTGTGTATGATTACGTCGTATTATGTGTATTAGTCTGCATTGTTTATATATATATATCTGTATGTGTGTGCGTGTGTTGTCTGTATGTATGTGTTTTCTTGAATATGTATCTAAGTATATTTGTATCTGCTCGTGTGCGTTGTTTTATGTATGTTTGAGTATGTATGTGTATATGTATAAATGTATTTTAGGATTTGAATAGTCTCTGTTTTATGTATCACTGAATAAATTCTGCACGTAGACACTATTCATGAACGCTCTGGTGCAGGAGGACAAAGTCCAATCACGACCTCACAAACCCCGTCAGATGCCGCTGACAATTCTGGCTGTGTGTGTGTGTGTGTGTGTGTGTGTGTGTGTGTGTGTGTGTGTGTGTGTGTGTGTGTGTGTGTTGTGAGTCTGTATTTGTAATATATATCTGTATGTATATTTGTATATCTTCTCGAGTGCATACATGTATATATGTATGTGTTTACGGTCATGTGTGTTACTTGTGTGTGTATACATGAATGTATATGTGCATATATCTTACCAGTTTTTTTCAGAATGAGTCTGATACATGGTATGTATGTATGTATGTATGTGTGTGTGTGTGTGTGTGTGTGTGTGTGTGTGTGTGTGTGTGTGTATGTGTGTCTGTGTTGCCTTGTATTTGTGTATGTCTGTATGTATGTATGTACATATGTATGTTGTTGAGGTGTATATGTACATCTGTCTGCATATCTGTTTGCACTTTCCTTTCTGTGAATATGTATAAACGTATGCGTGTGAGTTTGTGGGTACGTTTGTATGTTTGTATGTATGTATGTATGTATCATTTTTATAAAGATAGTAGTGGTAGATAATATCTGTTAATATATATTTTTATATATTTTTAAGATTGGGGTTTTTTTTTTTTATTTCTAAAGAAACGAATATATTTATTCACAGAGATGAAGAAAATTTAAATAATTAATTAATTAATTTATTATTATTATTATTATCAAACAGAAAATTGTTATTTTTGTTTTTTTTTTTAGGAAGAACCAAAAACACAAAACAGAAAAGTTTAGAAGAACCAACGATATCTTATTCATTTTTATGTAATGTAAAATATATAACTGACCTCTATAAACAATAAATATCTTATTATCATTGTTATTATATTATATTATATTATATTATATTTTTATATTATATTTTTATTTTTAACATAATTTTTAGAATTTGGGTTGCCTTTCTTTCTTTTTTTCATCATTGTTTTTTTTTTTTTTTTTTCATTAACAAAATTAATAGTAAAAAAAAAATAAACAGATCACTGGTTTGATATTTATGGATAATCATGTAATTATTTATTTAAATAAACAACTACATACATGCACACATACATATATATATATATATGTATGTATGTACATACATACATTCACTAACACATTCGTACATACATACATACATACGCTCACATGCATATATTCATTTATACATACATACTGACATTATACGCACAGAGCTGAATACAGGTAAAAACAGTAGATCCATAAAAAAAATCGCGATCCTCGGCATAACGAAACAAAAGTTTGTACAATCATTTATTATCATAAATTAAAAACATAAGAAATGCCTTCGACAAGCATCAGTCGTAAAAGTATATTGAGGGGAAAATCCATCTCTGAATTTTTTTTTTTTTTTTTTTTTGCGATTATTTACTGTGAAGAAAAGGATGACGAGAGAGAGAGAGAGAGAGAGAGAGAGAGAGAGAGAGAGAGAGAGAGAGAGAGAGAGAGAGAGAGAGAGAGAAGGTAATATAATTTGTTTTTGACATGAGTAATATTCGGCCTATTTCGCCAAATTTGGTTTTTGCCGAAAATACAATAATCGAAAATGGAATTCATGGTTTAAACGATTTGTATCTTTTTTTCTTTCTTTCTTTCTTTTAACCTCCCTGTAAAGGCTTTACTCTATCAGTTGATCACAAATAGATCAATTTTAATGTCAGATAATGTTAAAAACGAAGCTCTTCACGGAAATATGCGAAGCATTCCGAAGTCTGTCGAATAGAGGTCACTGTCGGTGTCGTGCACTTTTCTGATGCGCTCGTAATCCGGCCAGTTGTGAATATGAACTTTTACAAACGAGACAGTTGTATGGCTTTTCACCTAAAAATAAATATTTTATAGTAATTAGAGCAAGAGAGTTGAAAAGTCTTCTATAAATAAAATACATTCAGTCTAAAATAAATAAATATATATTGGAAAAAGCATATATATATATCGATAAATATGTAAATTAAACAGGGTTCGTACGCGTTTTGGAAAGTTTTAGAAATTTATCTCAGTGTTTTCCAGGACCTTAAAAGTTTTGGAAAATCAGGTCTTCTCTATGGAAAAGTTATGGAAAATTAGGTCCATGCCGGTGGGGGGGAGGTGTTAAAAATAGGTTTGCTTCACCCCCGTAATGAGGTGCTGTTATAGCCTAGCCAACGAAACTGGTTCCGTTTTGGTAGTGGTTCCGTTTAAGCTTGATCCCGCAAGATTAACTCGGGCTGTCTACGGTTTGCGCTTGCGCGGGAGATGCGTAGTGCTAAAAATAACTGTATTTCGTTTTAGGTATTCTAGTTTTCAAATAGTTGATAACTTGTTGCAAACTTCTGTCAGACTGGCAGAGTAGACTTGTTGTGATAGCGCTAACTGGTCAGTGTAATTGATTACAACACTAAAAAGTGTCTCGTTGCTTTTGGTATCAACATGCACGCAGTGACACGCCACATAATTAATGATTTAGTCAACGACAATGTATAAAGCGCACCGTTATATAAATCGGCCCCTCCAATATGAAAAAAAAAAGAGTAGTGGTTTATACTCTGAAAAAAAAAAGCATTAATGTAGGTTTTTACAGCTGAATGTAAACCCAACACAATTATAAATCCAGCTGAAATGCACCAGACATTTTAATTTTTAACATCGTATTTATTTATGGTGATCAGTTAAAATGGCGCAAGTGAAAACCCACAGGCTTTTTTTCCATCTCACAGCAATACGTCACATTAATGACGTCATTGTAGTACACAAGGGTATAAATATTACCACGTTGCCTTGTGTGTTGATATTCGAGCGTGACCTTAGACTGCAGTATAGTCTAGCATTATAAGGGAGTGGGCGGGTGTTTAATTTACACGCATATAGCGGCCCCTTAGGGTTAGTTTTATTTGTCATTTTAGGGCGGGTGTGTTAACGGCTGCCTGGTAACAAAGACAAATTAAACATATACACCACGCCTACATTATATTTAAAGCCTAGAGAAAAACAAAAGTGAGAAGATTTACCTTAACCTAGACTCTTTTTGGTCAAATCAGTACAAAATTGCAAGAATATGTGGGTTTTTTTTTTTTTTTTTTTTTTTTTTTTTTGTTTTTTTTTTTTTTTTTTGTTGTTGTTGTTGTTTGTTTTCCTCTTCTGATGATTGTTTATAGTAAAAGGAATTTTTATATTGTTACTGAGCTCATAAATTGTGAAGTAATAAAACAAATACAGAAGTCCAACTCATTATTCAGACCTCAAACCCATAAGGAGTAGGATTTGAGGCAGTTTAAGGATATGGGTTATTAATTCAATAAAAAGAAACGAAAACGACAACTTTTTGTAAAAGAATATTTCTGTATTCATATTTCTCTCAATCTGCCTTACATATCATCATAGTGATGTCTAACACCAAGAATAAAACTACATTTTAAAACGCCAAAATAAATTATATTAATTTCTTTATTACTAGTAATCCTACATGTATATAACGCAGCTTAGTCAAGGGAAAAGTTTTAACAAATGTAGAAACTGCAAAAAAAACACTTGGTTGTGTACAACCGTGAAAAAAAATTGATTTAAAATGTTCATGTGGAGAGATGCAGAAATAGTTTAAATGAACTGTAAATAGGCAAGCTTCTAAGTTTTATTTTAATTTATTTATTTACTTATTATTGTTATTATTATTATTATTATTATTATTATTATTATTATTATTATTATTATTATTATTTGATTTATATAAAAATAATTATAATATGAATTTTAAAAGTTATAAATTAAATAGGTACATGAGAGAGAGAGAGAGAGAGAGAGAGAGAGAGAGAGAGAGAGAGAGAGAGAGAGAGAGAGAGAGAGAGAGAGAGAGAGAGAGAGACTCATACCGAAACTCATAGACTAATTGGAGGATGCAAAACAATTGATATCTATATACCTGTGTGAAGTCTGATGAGAGAGAGAGAGAGAGAGAGAGAGAGAGAGAGAGAGAGAGAGAGAGAGAGAGAGAGAGAGAGAGAGAGAGAGAGAGAATTGATATCTATATACCTGTGTGAAGTCTGATGAGAGAGAGAGAGAGAGAGAGAGAGAGAGAGAGAGTCTATATCTAAATACCTGTGTGAAGTCTGATGTGATTTCTCAGAGTAGAGGACTGACTAAATCTCTTGTCGCAGAATTTACAGCGAAATGGTTTCTCCATGGTGTGTATGCGCATGTGCGAACGTAGATTACTGCGGGAATTGAAGCCTCGATTGCACAGCACGCACTTCTGTTTTACATTCTCAGGCACTTCCCGACCGGATGAGCCTCGCTTTGACGCACCTTCTGGAAAAATATATTATTAACTTTTAATACACATGCAAAGCAAAATATTATCCTTTTTTTTTTTTTTTTGCCTTTAATTGTTTTGTTATTTTTCTTTCTTTTTTATAACTTCTTCTTCTTCTTCTTCTTCTTATTATTATTATTATTATTATAAATTTTTTATTATTATTTATTTTATTTATTTATTTTTTTGTATTTTTTATAAAAAAAAAATATAATGTTTTTTTTTTGTTTTGTTTTTTGCTGTTATAGTTGTTTTTCTTGGTGTTTTCTGTTTTTGGTGGCCAGTGGTTGTGGCTGTTGTTGTTTTGTTGTTGCAATAGTGAAACTATCTTCAAACAGACCTTTTGGAATGTCCTGCACTTTGGTTTTTTCGACTGAACACGGCAGCCCCATGTACAAGTTGAATGACGCACCGTACCACACCAGCAGCTCTTGTTTAGGGGGTATGTCCTGAAACCAGTAAAAAAAAATAATAATAATAACACACTAAAAAATCGCTGAATTAAAAACCAAGCATCTTCTTTAGGATGCGATTTATTCCTTCTCGTTGGTGCATTTACGATCACAAAATTTTTTTTTGAAAATAAATCAAAATTTGTTTAAGCTCATTCTTAGGGTTATCGTAGTTTTAGGGCAGTGATTCTCAACCAGTGTGCCGCGAAGTTTTGAACGGCACATTAAGAAAAAAGCTAAACACCAAGTGATCCCAAAATAAAACAAACAGTAGTATGCAAGGTAAAAACGAAAATATTGTCACTTCAACAGACAAGTTAGCTGCCCTCAAAAAGAAAATAGCGATTTGGAAAGAATAAAATATAAAGAGCAATCACTGTCAATGTTGATATGGTTCCCTTTATTGCGTTCTACCTGCATTAGAGAAATGATCCCAATTGTGTTTACTCATCTGACAGGCCTGGACGAAAGCATCAACAATTACTTTCCGTCATTAAACACAGAAAAGTATGATTGGTTTAGAGATCCTTTCATAAATCATTCTTCCAACATTGAAGTTGAGTTACAGGAAGAAGAAGAAGAATTGACCGAGGGTTAAAGTTAAAGCATTCTAATGTGCCCATTGATTCATTTTGGATTTCAATTCAAGAGGAGTATTCCATATTATGTAAACGAACTTCAGCAATTTTATTGCAATTTTCAACTTTTAATATAAGTGAATTAGGCTTGTCAGCATTAAACAGTATCAAAAACAAGAAGTGCGAGAGATTACGTACAACGGAAGAAGAAATGAAGACATATTCGAGCAGACATCGAGGAAATTATGAATAAAAGCCAGGCACAAATTTCTCACTAAAGAGACCAGCTATCTAACTGATGAAATTCGAAATGAGTTCGTAACTGTGTTTTTCTTTATATAGTCTGAGTCTATGACTTGCCACGTTTTTTTTTTTTTTTTTTTTTTTTTTTGCAAAATTCAAATATTTTTCATATATATTTAGCCAGGTGTGCCGCTATTTTTTTCATGTTTACCAAGGTGTGCCGTTGGCAAAAAAAGGTTGAGAACCACTGTTCTAGGGTAATGAAACAATAGCCTTGTTATGTTCTTAAGCTAACTGGTTTACTAATGGGTATACATGTAATATAATTATCAAAAATAAATAAAATATGAGAGTCAGACAAAGAGAGAGTAAGAGAATGAATGAATAGATATTAACTTAGCACATTATTATTATTATTATTATTATTATTATTATTATTATTATTATTATTATTTTGGTGTTTTGCTCAGTACTGTTGTTGCTGTTGTTATATTTAAGGGATTTTTTTCTGGCTTTTTTTTATTATTATTTTTTATTATTTTTTTATTATTATTATTATTTTTTATTATTATTATTATTATAATTATTTTATTTTTTGTTGTTGTTGTTGTTGATGTCTTCTTTTCTTCTTCTTGTTATTGTTGACTTTTGTTTTTTTTTTTTTTTTTTTTATCAATGAAATTGTAAATGATAAACAATGTTGTTACCTTGATGGCACGGTAAAATATGTTGTGATCGATCTGAAACGTCTCGAGATTCTGTTCCTGTTCACTGCGCGCGCAATTTACATACGACAACCAGCTCGTGCGAGCAAGGTCAAGGCCACCATCAATATAGAACAAAACTTCACCGTCTTCGCTGAACACCTTCATAATAAATTAAAAAATAATAAATAATTTAAATAAATAAAATAAATAAATGAGAGAGAGAGAGAGAGAGAGAGAGAGAGAGAGAGAGAGAGAGAGAGAGAGAGAGAGAGAGAGAGAGAATGAATGAATAATACTGACTTAGCGACAATTTTTGTTTCAGTTTTGTATCGTTGTTATTATTTGAGGTTATTTATTTATTATTGTTTTGTTTTGTTTTGTTGTTTGTTACGTTGTGTGATTTTTGTTGTGGTTTTTTTTTTTTTGGCTTGTTTGTTGTTGGCATTGTTTTTATTTGAATGATTTTTTTGTTTGTTTGTTTGTTTCTATTATTGTCATTTTTCTTGTTTCTGTTATTGGCATTTTGCTTGTTTTAATTTATTATTATTATTATTATTATTATTATTATTATTATTATTATATTATTCAACCTTAATTAGTAAAACAATTTTTACGTGCATTTCGAAAAGTATTGTAAAATCAGAGTTACCTCCCATACATTGGCGTTGTGTACTCTGTCGTCTACTTCGTTCAGATTCAACTTCCGGCCTATGAATGGACCCATGGCGGTTCCTTTTTTTATCCACGTTGTCGACACGATCCCATATTTCAACCCAGGCAGCTGGGAACGAGAGAGACAAACTTGTTTCGGCGTAGGGACGAACCATCCTTCTGAAATTTGATAAAAAAATGTAATGATAAAATGCCATTACCGAGATTCATTCATTTTCAAGATGTCTTTTTTTTTTTTTTTTTTGCCAACTCGATTCCGGGTTGTTGAGATACTACTACTACTACTCCTACTGCTGCTGCTATTACTACTATTACAGCAACTACTACTACAGCTAGTACTACTACTACTACTACTACTACTACTACTACTACTACTACTACTATCATTATATCTTATGTATTTACCAGTTATTACAGCTTAAGTGGGCAGGTTCCTATAACTATCACAGCAATATTATTTATGAAAGAAATTTATATAATAATGATGATGATGATTATAATCATCATGTTGCTGGTGATAATGATAACGATATTGATTATGACGATTTAAAAAAAAAATGGAGTGTCGCTTTTAATAATGATGATGATGATGATGATAATGATGATAATGATAATAATAATGATATGATAATGATAATACAATAATAATAATAATGATAATGATGATGATGATGAAGATGATAATAATAATGATGATGATGATGATAATAACAATAATAATAATAATAATAATGATAATAATGGTGATAATAATAATAATAATAATAATAATAATGGTGATGATGATGATAATAATAACAATAATAATGATGATGATGATGATGATGATAATCTTGACCCTCGATTTCACGGAACAATGGGACAGAACATGAAACATTAAACTTTAGTGCATAACACTGTTATAATACAAAATACTAATGTAAGAACAATAAAGAGAAATGTAAACAAATGTCAAGAAAAACATGTAACGAAAAAATTTACAGTAGAAAAATGTCGGTTAGTTCAGATAACGTTATGTTAGGTTTGGAGTTACGGGTATAGTTGTATAATTTATCTTTATGGAAAGAATAAATATTGTTATTTTTTTATCAGATTGTGTCTCAGTTTCTCGAAATTCGGAAAACCGAGGTTAAATTCATGAAATCAAGGATCAGAGTAAAAATAACACTGTGCCATTTCTCGGTTTCAACATAACTATTTAACAATTGATAAAATGCAATGAAAAACGAGAAAAATGTAAAAACAAAATGTCAAAGCTATGTTTTAAGCACAGGAAAAGCAGGTTTAAAAAATGTTTGAAAGCGTAAAAGGTAGAAAAATAAATCGGAAAAATATATTAATTAGTTAAGATAACACAAGAAAAGTTATAATAATAAAAATAAGATGATGATAATAATCATTCTGATGATGATGATGATAATAATAGCAATACCACCACCAACAACAACAACAACAACAACAACAATGAAAAAATATGTAATTAATTAAATTAATTAAAAGAAAATTTGATGAAGAGGAATAATATTTAACGTTCAAAATGTAATTAGATTCTTTTTTTCTGAGTCGGAAATGACGTAGTTATTGAGATAAAAACAACATATGTTACTGAAATCTAACAACAAATGGCCATAACGGATTGAGTTACCCACAAGTGTACCCGCATACTTCCGCTTTCTCTTTGTAGAACGGAGAAAGGGGGCGCCACTGGGCGGTGGGAAAAACGATACCCGCATATTCTCGCATATTCTCGCGTGTGATGAATGTCAGAACGTGAAAGTAACTGCTAATTATCTGATAAATGAGAAACTGAAGAGTTTTCTTGGGACCGAATACATTTCCTCATGAATGCATTTACGATAAAGCTTCATTTTGTTGTGTGACGTTGGGTTGGTTTTTTGGTGGGGGGTTAACCCCCCCGCGAAATGGTGGCGGATTTGTTCGCGCGTAATGTCTCGTGCACGGCACCATAAAACCGGAGTTTTACCCGCATCTCGTTGACTGCAGTGATTTTTTTTATTTTTTTATTTTTACTTTGTTGGTGGCAAATGAATGAAACGCATCGAATATTCATTCTAATTAAACACGGAATCGGGTCGACACAAAATAAAGACATCTTGAAAATGAATAAATCGGAAGAGTTTTCTAAATGTTAACCGAATCTGTTTAGTTTTCTTTATTTTATTTTTTTTTTTTTTTTCTTTAAACGTTTAGTATGCTTATCCATACTATTAGTAATGATAATAACTAGATGATGACTTTAATATATTATTATTGTTGTTGTTTTTGTTGTTGTTGTTGTCGTCGTTGTTGTTGTTGTTGAATTGTTATTGTTTCTATTGCTGTTGTTGTTGTTGTTGTTGTTGTATTATAGCATATTTAAGGAACAATTATTTTGCATTACATGTTAATGTGTGTGTGTGTGTGTGTGTGTGTGTGTGTGTGTGTGTGTGTGTGTGATTTCAGTTTATATTTTAAATATACAGAATTGGTGAAATATTTCACAAGATTATATTAACATTTCGTAAACTTACAGTATTTCAGATCTTGCAAAATAAACTCCCCTTAGCTGTTTTATTTTAAAGAAAAACACAATTTAAAACTGATCGAAAAAAATCTACAAAAAAGTAATTAAAACAGAACTTTGAAATTTTACATGAATGTTTTTCGAATGTACTTGATTTATTCACTTATTTCGATATATAAATTTTCTTTGGTATTAGCCGCTAAATAATGCTGGAGTAAAACTGTATCTGTTTAAGGTAACCGTATATAAAGTAAGAATATTTCTAATTGAAGCTGCTGTTTTCAACATATAAACCGACAGAGATATTTTGTGTGTGTGTATATGTGAAAACTGACTTTATTAATAAACTTTTTTTGTATAAAACAGAATTTGTATGTTTTTAATTATTATTCTTTCAGAGAGAGAGAGAGAGAGAGAGAGAGAGAGAGAGAGAGAGATATTAATTAAATAAATAATTAATTTGATTTTGTTTATTTATTTATTTATTAGATTTTATTGTTTCAATTTATTCTAGTGCAATCATCGAATATACAGAGTTATATATATATATAACTTTTAATTTTAATTAAAAAGAAAGAATTTGTAACTAACCTTTTCTAATATCTGTGGTAAACAATGTTGAATCCACGTGTCCATATAAACTAAATTTCAAAACACTTTCAATAAAATCCATCTTAAAGAAATAAAAAATTGAACTCTGTCACAAGAAAAAAACAAAAATCTATTTCTTGATCAGGTTCTTTATCGATACTAAGTTTAACACTACATAAAACAAAATCTGGAAAATATCCTTACAGTAAGAAATAGCCAATGAAAACACGTCTAATTAATTGTTGGGACCAATCATATTTGTTCTAGCAAACCGCTCTCTTATTAATTTTCGGCTTTGTTATTAAAGTAACATGACAATGGGTCAGTGAAAATTCTTAAATGAGCTAGATCCGTTTCCATTAACAACGTCCTAGAGAGATTTTTTTAACCCGCATCTCGAAACTGAATTTGTTGACGCTTTTAGAGAAACGACAAAAAAAAAAGAAGGAAACGGATGAAAGAAAAGAAGCACGCAGTATCGCCTTTCGTAATAATTATTACTACAAGATATTAGCTATTTGAATATTAATGTAGTTTATAATTTTTCGCTTTATTTATTTATTTATTTATTTATTATTATTATTATTATTATTATTATTTATTTATTTATTTATTTATTTATTTATGTTATATTATTATTATTTTTTGTTTTGTTTTGTTGGGTTTTTTTGTTTTTTTCGGTTCTATTCTATACTTCTTTTGTTTATTTTTGTTTGTTTGTTTCTGCATTTTGGTGTTTTTTCTTTTTTGTTTTGTTGTTGTTGTTGTTTAAATTATTCTATTAACATCATATTTTACGAATACATCGAATACGTTTTATTTATTTTTAATATTTTTGTATCTATCTTTATAGGCAATTTAATTTTGCTCTTTCTTCGTAGATTTTATGAATACAGGATTTTATTTTGATTTTCAAATTTTCTGCATATTTATAGTTTTTGCTGGTCGCAACAAATAAACTTTTCAGTTTCTTCATATTAAATTAACTAAACTTTCCAAATAATCAAATAAAACAATAAAATATGAAATCGCTAACGGTTTGTTAGAAAAAAAACGAAAGTCAAAAAAAAAAAAAAAAAAAAAAAAAAAAAAATTATACAAGAAGATAAATAAAGTAATAAAAAGAGAGATAAAGAAAGTATTAATAAATAGCGACATAGACGATTTTAAATGTTTATATTTGATAAGTAATGGCTACCATTCGTACTTGAATGAATTCACATTCTGGGGCTTTAAACGATGTTGAGTGAGAAAAAGAATTTTATCTCAGTCTCTGAGATTTTCATGATTATTATTATTGTTGTTGTTGTTGTTGTCGTCGTTGCTGGCGGTTTTGTTGCTCTTCTTCTTCTTCTTCTTCTTATTTTTATTATTATTGTAAATATCACCATCGTCATCAGTGTTATTGTTGTTATTATTATTGATATTAATATTATTATCATCACTGGTATGTTTCCCTTTTATTAGTTTCTAATAAATGAGCAAACAAATAAATATGTTTGCTTCCTTTGGCAATAGCACCCCCCCCCACCCACCCACTCTCTAAACAAATGAGCGAGCACCATTGTAGATTTCTTCGTTGTATTTTGTTTTTTAATTTATTATTATACCCACCCCCGGCTATCAAACCTCTTTTCTTTCATTCTCACACTTGATTTCTTTTGTTTGTTTTTTTTATTTTTTGTTTTTTTTTTTATTTTTTGTTATTAATTTATTTAAGATATTATTAAAACCAAATTAAAAACTTAGATAATAAGAACGTATTTTCAATAAACATTTTTCTTTTAAAAACATACTTCCGGATGTTGCTTAATTCGGTTAAAATCTGATACGTAATCAAAAGCCACCCCCCACCCGCCCAACTCAACGCTTTGCATGATCTGAAAGAAAACGAGAAGAAATAAATCACTGAAGCGTGAGGTTATAAGGCTTTGGCACAATAAATGTAGGTATATAATAATTTTAATTAGATGTGCACTGCGACAGAAGCGCCCCCGGCTTTGTCAGAGAGCGTGACCGTCACAGGCGTCCTGTTTTTTATAATTACAATGCACGCTAGTTTAATTTAAGAGAGTGGCTTAGAGGTTTTATCGTTCAGTGACAATTGCGAACAGAATTATTTATTTTTAATTATTTGTCTTTTTTCTTTTTCTTTCTTTCTTTCTTTTTTTTTTTTTTTTTTTTGTAAATAAATAAATAAAACGAAAACAAAAAGTAACGATGATAATGCATTTACTATTATTAACAAAATAAATAAACAACAACAACAACAACAACAACAACAACAACAATAATAATAATAATAATAATAATAATAATAATAATAATAATGAACAAATTTAAAAATTAATGTATCGTCGAAAACCAGATTGTAAGGTAATTCATTCCCATTTTGAAGGAGGAGGTGAAAACCACGTGGTGAAATTTTCTACCGCCAGACGGCGTAAGAGTTATTTTATCCAATGAAATATCGGTTTGGGAACAAGCATTGCGTTGTCCTTCCGCCATTTTAGCTGTATTTTTACAATGGATCAGACGGGTGGTTCAGGATCATACGATGCACAGTCTGCTTTCGCTGATGCAGTTGCAAGAGCAAGACAGGTATATATTAAGAAAACAGCGCGCAGGCGTTTTATGCACTAAAAGGTTTTAATGTAAGAAAACCCTTTTGTACTGGCGACCTCGTGGTTATTTCGCAGAAAAGGAAGTTGGGGATCAATTTAATTTTCATTTTTATCGCATTCTTTATATCATTTTAGTTTATGCAGTCTGTAACCGAATACACATAGTCAGCGAAATAGAATACCGTTGAAATCGAAAGCAGGTTTAATTCGAGAAAGAAATATTAAATTTTGAAAAGAAGAAGAAAAAACTGAAATCGTGAAAATGTCGCCGGTGGATTCCTTAGTTTTGAGCTGAAGCAATCTTATTTTAGTTTGCATTAACAAATATATCTTAGCCGATGAAGTCAAAAATATTTATTTTATACAATTAAGACATAATTTCTCGTTACTCTTGTTGTTCCATAAGAGGCCAACATTGATAAATATAGTATCATTTTTGATACATTAATGAAAAAGAAAGAAAGAAATATTTAACAAGACGGCTCGAAACCTCAATTGTAACAAAAGTAAGTAAACCAAGATGGATGTTAAAGAGAAAACAAAATATAGTTTAAATATATAAATAATGCCTAGCACTTCCTAAAAAGTGCATGATGAAACCAGTCAGGTCAGTATCATTCAACAGAACACAAAGCAACTGTACATTCATTTCTTAATTTATAACAAACAGTTATATCTCACGTTTAAACAGGAATGTAATTTGCATACTTAGGTTAGAAAATAAGATAATATATCGGCATTTGGTGAGGATTTTTGTCCAGTACTCTGCAAAAAGGTTATTTCTCTCCTACTGAATACTTAACAATGAAAGATGTAGAAAATACCTTCCTCTGAGCCAGTTCCTTTACAAAATAGTGAGATTTAGCTCACAATTTGATTCAGATTCAGTAATTTTCCAAATTGAATATTTGTCATATTTTAATCGGTGCTCTTAATTTTTTTATAACATTCTAATTTACTTATTTATT
Organism: Chrysomallon squamiferum; assembly: GCA_012295275.1. Taxonomy (NCBI): domain Eukaryota; kingdom Metazoa; phylum Mollusca; class Gastropoda; order Neomphalida; family Peltospiridae; genus Chrysomallon; species Chrysomallon squamiferum. Next base: position 31,268,241 of record CM022672.1, on the reverse strand, counting down.
CTCTTCTGCCAGATAGCCGCAAAGATCAACCAACCCGGATCAGGTGATGCTGGAGCGCCAGTAGGAGTGAAACGACCATTTGAAGATCAGCCAGGATTTGGTGTGTATTCAGAAAATAATGGGGCTGGAATGTCATATCTGAACCATTTCCTTGATTCTTTCCTTCTTCTTTTTCTTTAAAAAATTAAAAAAAAATTAAAAATTAAAATCCTTTTACATGCCTGTCTCCATCACTGTTTAGTAGCATGTTAATTGTTTTTCGCTCTCCAGAACCCTGTAATAATTCTCATACTTTCACATTAATCACCAGTCCTTCAGAAATGTGCTTTTCTAGTTTGTGCATTCTCTAGACTGCTTTTTGTTAATGTTGTAGGGGGTTCCTGCCAGCAGATATAACATTGAACTTGTTTAAAAAGTTCCAGCTTGCATGCTAACAATTGATTTAACCCTTTGGACTCGGGTCATTTTGTTTTTCTTTTCAATTTTAAATTGAAAACCCATGAACATCATGCAGTGCCTGACCTAACTCTTTTTATAAGATTACATACAACTGTAAGTGCAAAGATGTCAACTAATTTTAAAAAAGCCAACCAAAGACTTGTGATCAGTAGATAAAGATAATGACTGAGGGTCAACAATAACTACCCACATTCAACACTGAAGGTATTAGACCGTCTTAAATAATTCCTTCTGGATTCTTATTTAATTGCAATTGTAGTATTGAAATTGGGCATACAAATTCAGTTTAAGGCACCATAATCCTGCATTTCACAAGATCAGCAGAAACCATCAAACACAATTGATGGTCATTTCAAAGTAAGAGGTTGATGCTGTGGTTTGATATCAGTGAGAAACAAGGCATTGAATTGGAAGAACAGTTGCTATGGCTGAGATAAAGAAATTAAAATTTTATACTTCAGACCTGTTGTTTGGAGAAATGTTTTGGGGCAGATATTTGAAACAAACCATTTGAGATTCCAAAGTCAAACTAGGTCATTGTATGTACAACAAATCACACCCATCCTTACCCCATATACTCACACCTTCTCATTTGAAAACACATGGAGTCCAAAGAGTTGAAAATAAATCCTTGATCTAGAACATGCGACAATGAACATTTTGAAATTTAAAAAAAATTGTATTCAACCATTCTTAAATTAACTTGGACTTGTTCTGTTTAAGGACACTCACTTTCTGTTCATTTATATATTACATTTTCTTCTCTATTTTTAACATATATTTTGTATTTTTGTGTGGGAGGGGATGTATTTAACTGTGGTAAAACAATTTTTAAATGACCTCCAGTTATTAATATAAGTCTGTTTACCAGTCATTAAAATACAAGTCATTTTGCTGATAAACAAATTGTATTTCTTTCCATTGACTAGATTAATGTCTGTTTCCTTTTCAGTCTGAATTTTGATATTTTGACTATGTATTCATTAAATTTATATTACAAGATGTATATTTGGGGTAATTAAATTGTATATTTAATATTTTAATATTTCAGATTTCAGACTTAAGAAAGTCACATTTAGTATATAGATTATGAATTTATATTTTAAATGTATGAAAAACTTACACTGATGATATTTTTTAACTTTTGAATCAATATTATAAATATGCTAGTATTCTTATTTCATATTGATAGGTACTCATGTTCGTTACACTAATAGACGTTTTGCTGATAGAATTATTGGTTCAGAAATGTATATTGACTTTCTTTTTGTACTTAGCTAAAACTTGTTTTTTATTCCATCAGTTCAAACTTTCCTCCATTCTACAATTCTCTCTTCCTGTCTGTTTATAGATATGGGATAAAATGTATTAAAAAGAATACGGTGACCATTTTTATGCTGGGACTACAATGTTTTGTGTAGAATTGTTGGCATTTTTAACCAAACAATTTTATGCATTTGAGTATTTATTTTTTATATATATTACAAATGATTATTAAAGATGATTGTTTACTCTCATTTTTGACAATTGAATTTATATATGTATTTATTTATACATATATATGTATATATATTTTTTTTTTTTTATATATATTTTTTTTTTAATCTGTGGATATAATTGAATGTATGTTTTTTGGCTTGTTCATGCATTTCAACCATATTACAGCTGATATTTCTTTTCTGAACAGATTGTGTGATACCTGTGACACAGAATTTCAAATCTTGGGTCCCAGCTGAACGTGTGCTTATGTATTTGGTGGACCCTGCGCATTTCAACCTTGCTAGTGTCTCGATTCTTTCATTATTTTTTTCGCCAAACACCTCATTGTACAATTCTTCTGTAATTATAGCCGTTGTTTGCACTGGTATGACGAAGGGGTTAAATTTTGAGTTGTCATCACAGTAGGTAGAAGAGGATTTTTCCCATGATGGATGGCTTGCATCTCCATTTTTTTTTTTTTAACCAAAAAAATATTTTATTTGCAGCTTTATTATGCGTGCTTATTTGACAATTGTATTGGTTCATTTTTTTTTTTTTTTTTTTTTTTTTAATTTAGTACCATTTCTGACCATTGTTTGAGCACAACACTGTACACTAAATTACTTTGTATGTGATGGGACAATCTTTCTGTTATATTAAATTGTTAAACTCAAAAGGTATTAAGACAAACTAAATATGGTTTTAAAATTAAACTTTCAAAACACTTTATTTCCATAAAACTAGATTTAGGACATTATAAAAAAAAATAATATGATAATTAAATACGTAACAATTCAAGTTCGATGGGTTTTCAAATAAAGTAACTTTTAAATGACAAAATAAAACAAAGAACAACAAGTAAAGCCTCCAAAGACAAGGATGGTTGAGGAAAGATTGCCCTAACATGTTTTCTGTATTCTGTATCTTTGCAGGGGAACCAGAAGCCAAGAAGCCAGCAACTTCAGTAAATGATCGTGAGTGATAAGTTTGAAGTACACACTACGTGAAATGAATGCCAGTAACAGCAACAATAACATAATGATTGGTTTCGGGTATCATCTGTTTTTAAACCAGTGTTACATGGGCTCATACTTTATTATTAGGAAACTGTTGTACAGTGTTGCGCTTAGATACTTGGTCAGAAATTGTTTTTCATGTATGGCTACTTTACTTGAGTGTTTTCTGTCAACACTGACGTATTTAAACATACATGCCATTAACGCAATTTTTGTCCAGTTTCAGATTTTTCAACAGCGGCTGTTCATGAACCAAAATTGCCCATCAAAAAGGACATTGGGTTAAGGCTGAAATTGGTAACAATGAAAGAAATGGGTATTTTAATTGTAAATTGTCAGGATGATATAGGGTAAATTTAGGTTTTGATCTTGAATTGCTTTTTAAAAAAGAAATTCTGAAGTTTATTTTTTATTTTTATTTTTTGTTATTTTCAGCTCTGAGTCCACAACTTAGAACGATGTCAGATCAACAAAGGTGAGTTAATCTACATCAGTATTTTTTTTTTTTAGAAGTTTTAAATTTTTCTTCTTCAGAAGCTGACTCATTTTCTAATGGCTGTATTGTTTTTAATAGGAAATTTCAAGTGAATATCTATTTAACACTTGGCTGCACTTGTAGAAATAACATTTTTAAAAAAAGGATACATATTTCTGATTTTAAATTTATTTTTTTAGTTCAAAATTTTTGCTGATGTTAAAAACACATTTTGACGTGATTTGTGTGTTTGTTTCCAGATCAAATCAAGCACAGCAGGCTGCGTTGGAGGCTGCTGCTAAAATCAATCAACAGTTGGGTGTGCCCACATCCCCCGGGCAGATGATGAATGCTCCAAAACAAAATATGCAAAGCCAAGGTGGCATTACAACAGAAGAATTTCAAATTCCCGACAAAATGGTTGGCTTAGGTAAAAAAAGAACCTAAAAGAATTTGCTTTCACTTTTTCATTGCGAAAAAACAAATACATCCACGATAAAAAAATCACACTTGAGGTGTTTCCATGTGCATCATCTTGATATTCTGATGGTGGCAAAATTCAAATTGATTTTAAAAAATTTCTTTTCTCCTTTTCATTTTTTAAACATTTTTGGAGAAAATACAGATTTTAGTTTTTAGTTTTTTTGATTTTATCGGTGCAATCTAGGTTAGGTTTTGCCTCCCAATTTTTTTTTTTTTTTTTTTTTTACCTTTTTAAATAAAAAAAAAAAATTGGGTGATGGCAGACAAATATTTTGGGAAATGGACCATTAATCAAAGGGTAAAGCTAATAATTTTTATTGTCCCTTGCAGTTATTGGCAAAGGTGGGGAACAGATCACCCGCTTGCAAATGAAGACAGGTTGCAAAGTGCAGATTGCACCAGGTTGGTTTCTTATCTGTAATTTTTTTTCATATCTCCCTGACATTCCTGGAACAGCCTTGAATGTTTGTAAATTTGACCTAATTTTTAAATTCTTTAGAATACGTTTTTACCCATTTTTTTTTTTATATAACTGCAACGATTTCTTTTTAATTTTTTAACATTTTTAATTGGTATTCTTCCGTGATTATTGGTATAATAATTATTCATTTTAAAACAACTGTTGATAAAGAGTGTTAATTTCATGGACACTAGCTGCTAAGCTGGTGTAATTTTTGAAACGGTTAATTTGCCTGAAATAAAAATTCTGGTCATATTTGTTTTGTCTTTTCCCCCATGGATTCGGTGATGCACATGTTTTAAAAACTGACAAAACACAAAAAAGCACTTACAAGTTGAAATTTTAAATGTTTTTTTAAAAATTATTTTTAATGTATTTCACCTTTTCTACATGTTGTCTACCACTATCGTGTTATTTAAACAATTTCTGATTTTCAGATAGCTGTGGTATGCCAAATCGTGCATGCACGCTGACTGGTACTCCAGGAGCGATCGAGTGAGTTTATCATTTATCATTTATCATTTATTCTTTTGGTTGTTTTTTAACATTAAAATCTTTTCAAGTTATTATATATTTTTTTCATCCGTCTTAAAAATCTCTAACAGTAAATTTTCCCCACGAAACTTAGCTAGCTAAAGAGTTTTGTTTTTAAACAGCAGTAAACTGTCAGTTGTAATCTATGAAACTTCTAGCTTGATTCCAGTTACTTTCTGTGGTCATTTGACAGTCAGTGTTTTGTTTTTGCAGTGCTTGCATTCAGCACATGAAGCAGATTATTGACCGAGGTAACAGCACACAGATGCCTGTGGACCCCACTTCCCTCAGTGATGGGCAGTCTGTGGTGGAGATCATGGTTCCTGGTCCAAAGGTTGGGCTGGTTATAGGCAAAGGAGGAGAAACAATCAGACAACTTCAGGTAAGCACGTTTGTTTGTTTATTTATTTCAGAGTGTTTGTATGTAACTGGTAGAAATTAAAGTACTCATTCCCAAAATTAATTAAAAAATATGGTATCCTAAATCAGAATTAAAGAGAATTACATTTATATATTTGTACCTGATAGGTTGATAGAGGAAATGTTTGTTTGCTTATTTCTGTGACATACCTGTTGCACATCCAAGAAGATATTTTTTGTCAAACTAAGAATCTGTAGTGCATGATTTTATAATATATATATTTTTTTACACATTTCAGTTTGGTTTAATCTTGTTATTTTAATTTTCTCTTTTAAAGGAACGTGCAGATGTTAAGATGGTTATGATTCAAGATAGCAATTCACCGACAGCACATGATAAACCTTTACGAATTACAGGTGACCACATGAAATGCCAGGTAATCATCTTTACTTCATTCAGAGCTGTATAAAGTTCTACAATGTATAACAAATAAATAACCATAAACTGTAAGCAAATTGGGTATAACCCTAAATTTAGTATTTGACTAATAATTATGAATAATAATGTCTTATTAAATTATAATGATAATACTGTTGTGGTATGATAGCATTTGTTTCAATAAATTTATATTTAAAAAATTTAATTTAAATTCAGAGAGCTAAGGAGATGGTCATGGAACTTATGGCTGAGAAAGACATGGAGGTAAGCAATTAGAATATTTAAAAATAATAATCGGTTTGATGTCGGTAGGAATGATACAGTAATATGTCAAAGAGTGATTAGTTTAAGTTGACATCTTGCTGTGGACCCACAATATTGACAGAATTATCTTTAGATTACAATTTAATATAGGGAAACGTTTTAAACATAAAATGGTGTTTATTGTTGGAATTAGTAATTCACTGTTCCCTCAGCTGTTTGCTAATTTCTTTTAATTTAGTGAAAAAGATAACCCATTGCTGTTTTTATTTCATTTTACATTAAATGGCAAACTGATGGCACTAATGAGAAGCCATTCATCTGCTGATCTCATCTTTATTACTGATAAAGCTTTAAAAAAAAGTTAAATTTTATTAAAAATTAGGTATCTATCTGTTATTACTTCCATTCTACTATACAAAATACTTATATTTTACTGTTTTAGACAATGGGAGGTTTTGGACAGTTTGGAGGATCAAGAGGGGGTGGTGGAATGGAGGTAACTATGATTTATAGTATATTTTATACTGGTATACATTACTCTGTATAGAGTACTGGTCCTGGTGTTTAATGTGTTACTGACTAAAATTTTATTTTGTTGGTATACATAACCCCTAATTGGTATTTCCATTAATTAAAGGCACTGAAAAGGTTTAGTCATCTCTTCATCATTTGGATGGTAGTAATAAAATATAATTATACTCTGAGACAGTGTTTCCTGGGTTTTAATGAATTTAAAATGTGACCTTGTAACTTGTTTTAATTTTTTTGCCACATGTGTTTAATACTAAATGATTGAAAAAAAAAAAATTCAATTTGAATTTCAGATTCCTGTTCCGCGGCCAGCTGTAGGGCTTGTTATTGGTAAAGGAGGTGACATGATAAAGAAAATTCAGCAGGACACAGGAGCCAGAGTACAGTTTAAACCAGGTAAAAAAAAAAAACTTTTCCAAGTATTTCAGAGGCTTGATAGATAACAATTTCCTGAATTTCTGTCATTCAATTTCAAGAAACAAGAGGTTTTCAGTCAATACATTTTTCACTAAGTATTTTTGGCACTATGAGAAGGCATTATTTAAAGATCAAAAAAAAAAAAGTAAGAAAAAAATGTGTATTTCTTCCCAGAATAAACTTGTATGTAAATGGAAAGGTGAAGTAAAATTGGACCCATCATGTTGGTGTAGTTACTCTGGATATTGAAAAACTTCTGCAAGCTTCATTACAGTTTAGTGATATGTAAATAAATGAAAATGGCTGCAAAGTGTTTCCAGGTGATAGTTCCATACCTGATGGGTCAACATCTAACAGTGGCTTGTAATAAACTAAAATGATTGTTAATTCATTTCTAGATGATGGTGATAGTGCAGTTACTGGGTTAGGTTAGTATATACCTCCATGTAAAAACTTGTGATATTTAGAATGATTATAAAATGTTTTCAGATAATGATGATAGTTAAATACTTCAGTACACCTCTCTACAGCATAGAACTAGTGGTACATAGTTGAACCAAATTATTATAAAATATTGTTTGCAAATAGTGGTAGTACATCGCATACTTGATTACTTAATATGCAACATAATACTTGAAGTACGTAATAATTATAAAATGTTGTTTACAGATTGGGTAGTGCATTATATACTCAGCTGGGTTAGTAAACGGCTTGCAAATTGTATGAATTATTATGGATACTGTTGGGTTAGCATGCTACATGAAACTTGTTGTTTACAATGATAATGATCAGCTGTTACATATTTGGCTGAAACTTGTTGTTTATGGTGGTGGTGTATTAAATACTTGGCTAGGTCAGTATACAACATGAAACTGGAGGTGTGTAAATGAGACTTGTTTTGATTACAGATGATGGTGACAGTGAAGACAGGATCTGCTCTATCACCGGACCTCAAGATAAAGTACAGCAGGCTGTCAGCATGATCCACGAGCTGCTTAGTAACGCAAATGTGAGTTTATCAATTTTATAACTGTATAGTCGCATAATGAATACCATTTTATTAGCAAAGCTTGTTTGATATTTCTTTGTTTTTGTTTAACGTTTGATTTTAAAATTGCATAATGAATATCATCATAGTAGCAGTGCTGTCTTGTCATTTTTCACCACTGTACAAAATATGAAATACTAAGTTGACGAAGTAATTTTCATATTGTGTTTATATAAAAATGGTAAATGAACTAGTGGTTAATAATATTCCAGAAACAGGTTCAAACATTAGCTGTATTGATTTATTGTACAGTAAAGCAATTATGAGAATCTGTGGCTTTTTTACTGAAGTCACAGAGGTTAATAATTGCAATATTAACAACGTTCAAGATTAGCTGACACCATTTATGTCATTGAATGGAGTTGATGGTAGACCTTGGCACATTTTTTCTTTCAGCAGTAGACTTTAGCAGTAATTAGCAGAAAATAAATAAGATGTAGAAAACATTCTTTTCAAGTTTGTATAATTTACTTTCAGCTAACTGGGTTCTGTTTTTTCTTTTTTTTCTTTGCAGTATGGTAATTCTCCTGGAGGACCTATGGGGCGAGGTGGAGGATTTGGAATGGGTCGTGGTGGCAGGGGTAGAGGGCGAGGTGGTTTTGGTCCCGGGGGACCTGGAGGTCGAGGCAGAGGGTCAGGAGATCCAAACTTTCAAGATTTTACAACGTACATAGTTCCAGCAGATAAATGTGGTCTCGTGATTGGAAAAGGTAAATACCGTTTTCATATGACAAATACTTAATAGGTATCACAGTTGGTAATGACAATAAATGAAAAATAATTTTAAATATATTTTACTTGTTTTGGATACTGATTTTTATATTTAAAATGGAGAAAAAAAAAAAAAGAATATAATTTCATTTCCTTCAAGAGTTGTAATTTGTTTTAAAATATATAAACAAATCTTTTTCATAAATTTTAAAATGTATAAATAATGTGTATGTTGTTTTTGATACTTAATTTTAGTGTATTATAGAGTGCTCCTTGTAATGGCAATGTCTGTGATCTGTTTATGAGTTATCTCCCTTAGTTCACGTGCCTATGCTTATTATTTCTATGTAACAATATACTTCTATTATTTCTGTGTGACAATATACTTCTGTTATTTTTGTGTAACAGTATACTTCTGTTATTTCTGTAACAGTATACTTCTGTTATTTCTGTAACAGTATACTTCTGTTATTTCTGTGTAACAGTATACTTCTGTTATTTCTGTGTAACAGTATACTTCAGTTATTTCTGTGTAACAATATCCCATCAATTGATTGCTTCGTACGAGTATTGTTCAGATGACATCATGTAAGCTTACTGTTTAATTTCTGTTGCACATCAACTGATTAAACGTGCACAAAATATTTAAAATAAAACTAAAATTTTCAGGAGGAGAAACTATACGAGAAATTAACAGAATATCCGGGGGTCATGTGGAGTTGGACAGAAATCCACCCCCAAGCCCAGGGGAGAAGGTTTTCAATATCAGAGGCAACCCTGATCAGATTCAACATGCAATCCAGATGATTTGTGAAAAAGCTGGTTTGCCTGTTGAAGTAAGTTTTCCAGAATCTGGCAGTGTTTTTTTTTATTTGTCACATAGCCATACACATACCCATGTTTTTTTTTTTATTATTTAATAATTTTCAGATACCTTTTTTCTTTTATATGTTCATAAACATTTTAAACTTATGTTGTTGTTTTTTTGTAATATAATACAGAACTCTGGTAATAATAGAAATTCAGTGTATTCTGTACAAACTCATAAAATTATAATGTAATGTAGGTCAACAATCCTGTTTTCAGTCAAATTATTTCACTTGAGTTTAATAACCACCCACTGTGGCAATCAATAAATCAATAGTAAAAATGTTTCCTCAGTATAATTGAAAAAATTTGGTCATTAACATTACAAATTTGAAATAACACAAATGATTTAATTTTAGGGTCCTGGTCCTGGAGGTCCAGGAGGCCCCATGGGACCACCAGGCGGTCCTGGTCCACAAGGTCCCGGACCTCAGGGTCCACCTGGTCCAGGACCGAATGGTCCAGGGTTTGAGCAGTTTGGAGGATATGGACAGCCAGGGTAAGAGTCTTTATTTTTGTTGTTGTTGTTTTTGTTTGTTTTTAATACTAAAATGCAATGTCAGTTATTTCTTAGAACATTTTTTGAGTCTCATAAGCTGATACAAATAATAATACTTATTCAACTGGTTATAATCTATGCAGTCTGTTATAATCTGGGTATTTTTCGTGGAATTTCAGTATCAGTTTTGCATAATTGTTGATTTTGTGATGTATTAATGTTTAGGAATTTAAATGTAATTTTTTTTTTTTTTCTATTCGTTTATTCACTGTGTAAAATGTTTAAATGTTTTCAGACAAGGACCAGCTCCAGGGTATGGAGGTCAAGGCTGGAATGCGTATGGAAATCAGTACCAGGCCCCCCAACAGAACGATCAGGGTGAGTGTTCACTTCAATTACACGAACATCAAGTATGTTTATTGTGTGTTTATCAGTATAGCTTTAGTTGTCAGTTTCCAAGAAAAAGCTTGCAAGTATTGTTACAAACTGATGAAAATGTACATAGCAAGTTTTTTTCTTTAAATCCACTACTCCAACAAACTTGGGATAAAATTAACAGTATTACTAATACAGCCTGTGCCCAGATGTTAGTTTGATGCTGTATTGTTCTTTTTCCAAGAATAAGTTCAGAGATATTTATGGCATAGAGCCAGCAGTTTGTCTTCTGTAATAGTAAAACTAATATAAATATTTACTAGATACAAAATTATCATTCATACAGAGATGTTGTCCAGTGTTCATTTTTTGCGTTATTTTTAACAGATGATGAAATTCTTCAACCAGTTTAAGTTAAAAATATTTAAATGTATTTGTTAATTTGTATTAAATCTAGAATTATTTGTGATTGTTTTTAGAAAAGTATAGATGTGAAAAAAGAATATTGATAGACCCCTTAAAGGGTAAAAAAAAAAAAGTAAATCTTTATCACATCAAAAATTATTATTTTTTAAAGCCAAATCACCAGACAACTCGAGTGCATGGCAGGCATACTACGCTCAGTACTATGCCCAGTATGGTCAGTACGGACAGTATGCACAACAGCAACAGACAACACCTGGCCAACCTCAGCCACAACAGCAGCCGCAGCAGCAGCAGCAGCCTCAACAGGCTGTTGCTCAAACCCAACAGTCTGCATCATTCACACCGCAGCCAGCAGAATGTGAGTAGTGAAAACATTTACAAACAGAAACAGTTAAAATTAGTGAATGAAGACTTGATGCTTCGTCTTGTGTGGGGAAACCTAATATTTAAAAACAGAAATAGCTAAAATTAGTAAATGAAGACTTGGTGCTTTCTTGTTTCTGTCTTGTGTGGGGAATTACTTCATTGTTTAAAAAGTAAGTTTCAGTGACAATGAGGAATTTTCAAATAATAAATGTTTCGAAAGACAGGAAGTATTGTGCCATGATTTCACATAACTGTTTTATCATTAAAACACTTCATGAGAATCTGTGACTTGTTATCAAAGTGACAGAGGTAAATGTGTGCAACATTACAAACGTTCAAGATTCGCTAACAACATTTATCTTATTGAATGGAGTTGATGGTAGACCTTGGCACAAGCATCCATAATTTAATCATTTTATCTTCATGATTAAAAAAAATAATAACCACAAATGTTTAATTTTGGGAATCATTAATATTTTATGTTGCTAGAAATTGATCAGTATTTTTATAAAGTAATTTCGTACATAACTGGTAATTGCCATAGAAGTATATCCCATTTGTGCTTAGTTTAAATAATCCATTCCCATTTCCATTTCCATACAGTAGCTCATAATAAACATAATTTTTTGATAATTATGCGAGTTACATTTTTTCAATGTTTTAAAAATGCTTTTATTAAAAAATATAGTTAAAATTTTTATGTAGAAACATTCCTTAATACATAATAACCTGTTTTAACATTTCTACCTCAGTCGAATAGCACAACTTTAGAACCTGTGATATTTGTTAATCATAGGTGTTGACTTGTGCTATATCAAAGACAAGGATTTTGTTTGTGTGTGTGTTCATGTGCATGCGTGCATAAAAATACATGAATGGACTTTATTTTAGTCCTTGCCACATACTAACAAAAGCAGTAATGAATTTGTCAACTAAACATTTTCTTTTTTGAAGAAAAAAATTGACCATTTACTTAACTCTTTCCTTGTCTGTCTGAAGTTTCCTCCCTTTATCAGGTTAAATTTTTGTGCAAAATAATAAATTTAGATAGAACCAAGAGCATCTTTACTGACAGGAAATCCTGCTCCCAGTCTAATAAAAAGATCAGGTGACATTTCCCTCCAGCAGTAAGCAGTTATTTATCTTACGTCCATGTAGTTTGTTCTTATGGTTGGCATTTTTGTCATTCATAATGAACACACTAGTTACAGCAGAATCTGAGATTTCATGATGCAGTTTGTTTTTACTAATTTTATGTGATTTAATGTAAAATGTTTAATTTCACATGGGTTACTCAGTTTAAATTCTTTTTTCCATTGGTTTATTTACTGGTTTGATGTTGGTTCAGAAGACAATTTAAAAAAAAAAAAAAAAAAAAGTTTAATTTCTCTGTGTAGTGGCACAACATTAGAACCCATGACATGTTCTGTCTGTCACTGGGCGTCGATTTGTGCAAAATTAATCCTGACAAGGATTCGCTAACACCATTAAAGCATCCTTGATGCTTCATGAGTGGAGTTCGATGGTAGACCTTGACACATGAGAGAAAAAAATATATATAAAACTAACAATATTTTTGCTGTAAACATTAAAAATAATAATAAAATAAAAAATTAGTAACATCCTGATTTGTAAAATAAAGTGAAAAAACATTGTGATTTGAAAGTTTGTTTTAAAAATTCATAGTTTTATTTTATATCTGATCTTTTCCTTGCTGCATACTAAAATAGACAAAAATCTGAATTTCACAAATTGGATTTAGTTCACATCAGTTTCTTACAGGTTAAAGTTCACCAGTTTTCCTCTAACATCATATTTTGTATTTCTCCCAACCATAATGAACAAACCATCTACCTGTTACCCTGTCAAATATTTTAAAATATTTTTTTTCTTTATTTTTTTTATAGATATGACATTCTGATTTTATTTCTGTTTCAGTAATATGAAATTTTTAATGTATGCATCAATTCTATTTAAGTTTTCAGTACTTGTTTACCTAGTTTTGATATGAAATGATCTGTAAAGAAAATGTTCTTTTAAATACATGATTTATCAAAAAATCTGAATACATCAGAAGCACAGCATTAGAACCCATGACATGTTCTCTATATCACTGGGCGTCGATTTGTGCAAAATTAATCCTGACAAGGATTCGCTAACACCATTAAAGCATCCTTGATGCTTCATGAGTGGAGTTCGATGGTAGACCTTGACACATGAGAGAGAAAAAAAATAAAACTTAACAATTTTTTTTTATATATATATATATATATATATATGCAAGTTGTAAATAATTAAATTGCTTTGCCAGAAACATAATTTAAACTTTTTTTTTTTCATTTTTTTTTAATTATTATTATTATTATTATTTTTTTTTTTTAGCTATAAACCCCCAGACAGGACAGCCTGACTACTCAGCTGCTTGGGCGGAGTACTACCGCCAGCAGGGCATGCACTACCAGGCCAACATGATCATGCAGCAGGCGCAGCAGGCTGGCACCCAGCCAGCACCACAGTAACCTCAGAGTTTTCTAACAGGCAAGTTTTGTTCTTAAATCCTGACATTTTCATTTTTAATTTTTAAATTTTTTTTTTTTTTTTTTTTTTTTTTTGTTCCTTTGTTTTTGGGGGTGTTGGTTCTTTTTTTTTTTTTGGGGGGAGGTGTGTGGGGGGTAATTCCTTCAGACATACTCTTGCCTAAACAAAAAAAAATTAAGATCTCTATAATTTAATTATAGGTATAGTTGATAAAATGAGGTATGTAATTCAATAAAAGTAAATGAGTAATTTTTGTAAATGTTACTAGCAGCTAGATAACTTTTTTGCATCTGCCTACTACTAGGGTTTTATATCTAGTGACTATATAGTGAGTGGTAAGTTGATACATTTTTCAGATGACTTGAAACAATTGCATCTTATGAAGATAGATGAAAAGCAATGATTTGTTTTCTAAACAAATCTTCCATGGTCTTTTTTTTTATTATTATTATTTTTTTTTTTTTTTTTTTTTTTTAAATGTATATATTGGTTATTAGAACTGTTGTTTTTGCTTGTTCCATTTAATGCAAAAGCTGTTCTAATTTTAAGAACTGGATTGAGTTAACACAGTGTTGACCACACCCCAACCTAGGCAGGCCAGCCGTCCAGAGAGCACCTGTGGAAATGAATGTGAGTAACCATCTGAAAGAAAACTGTTGATACCCTATGAAAAATGTTTGTTTTTCTATCTTTTTGTTTTTGTACAGGCTTGACGAAATATTTTCTGAAGGATGCCATTGAGATTGGAAACGTTATGCTGTTGAATTTGTATCTTCATTATAAATAGGTGTATCAGGCCGTGGGTTTTCTTTGTAATTTACTGGTCATGTTTGTTTATAGCTTGTATGTATTATGCATATCTTAACATCCAACCTTGCTTGTTTCAGCATATCTAGATTTTAAAAATGTATGTATTCATGTGCTCAGCTTTATAACTTTGATTTGAGATTTGTGAATTTTAAAAAATATATATTATTTTGTATTTATTACTGATTTGGTAACTAATTATTTCTGTTTAAAACATAACTGTATTATAGTCATTTTTTTCATTTTACATTTCCTTTCCCATTTGTCTTAATTATTTTTTAATTATTTTATTTTTGTTGATATACTTAGTTTAGTATCATGTTCTGAGATCCTAAATATATTTTCATTGACCAAGCAGGCCTACATTTAAACTTTTATTTGTTTCATAGTTGTGTAACATTCCACAAATTTTGATTTTCACCAGATATACTCTTCATATTTAGTGATGATGATGATAATAATAATAACAATGAGTAGAAAACTTAATTTTTAAAAAAGCAATTTACTGAATTACTACATGTTAGAATATTTGTCATTAACTTTTGTGAATCTTTTTATTTCTGGTTTTTTTTTGTGTTTTTTTTTCAGTGTATATAAATATATGTATTTGTGTATAAGTAAAATATATATTTGTGTTTAATAAATGACAAGAACAATGTCTCATAACCTTTTATTGCATTAATACAAGTATTATTTTATGCTGTTGTATCCCTGTTTTAACCATGTATATAGGTGCTTTTGATGAATATATCACAAATAGATTCATGCCTCAAGTATTGTTCGTATGGAAGTCGTAATTGTTTTATACACATATTGATGATAAATTTTTTTTTAATAAATGATTTTGTTTCACCATTACTTTATACCTGATACTACTATTAGATGTTAACTGTTTTTCACAAGGATCATTATGGTGAGTCTTGTTTATACTGTTTGAAACAAATGTATGGACTGCTGTTATTGAAATTTTGAAGAAAAAAAACTGCCATTTCTATCGAAGCTTTTTTTTTTTTAGTTTTTTCTTAGCCAGGTGATGTTATTATATAGGTAGATATGAATATTTTATATACATATACATATATGTGTGTGTGTACTGCAAATGTTAATTCAGAATTAATTTTTCTTAACCTTTTTTCTTTTTTTTTAAATATTTTGCCTTTGCCTACATGGTGCTCTTTTGTTTATGATTTTTGTTTTAAATTATATATGAACCATTTTTTTTACTTCTAATTATTATTATTTTTCTTTTTCTTTTTTTTATTTCTTGAATTGGCTTGATATTTGCAAAATGTTTAAGCGCAATACTCTCTTCATAAGAGACTGTTTTCACAACAGAATATTCAGGACAATGGCAGACAGACAAATGTTGACTGTATTTCATTTGAAGAAAAAAAAAATAATGTGTTTATTTAGTTATTTCAAGGGCGGTCAATAAAATAGGAGGCCCTCTGCCGATCAATGCCATTTTCATGTTAGCTAATAAATAAACTTCATTGAACTGTGATTAATAAACAATTAATAATGAATTTGCATGCATTACATTATTTACCCATGTTCTTTTTTTCTTCCCATATGCTGTGTTATTAAAAATATTTGAATTATATTTGAATCTTGAATAATTTGATGAATGTTCTTTGTTTTTTTATCTCCATGACTGAACTTGTAGAATTTTCAGGTTTGATATATATATTTTTATTTGCTTAAAGACTTTTTTAGATTTTTCTTTTAGATTGACACTGCAATATTTTTAACATGCCAATACTATGTAAAAAAAAAATTAAAAATATGACTATGATTTCTTTAATATTGCATGCCATATGTTGATTTTGAAAACGATTTTAATATTCTATTTGAACCATGCATATTTGTTAAAATTCTTAATATGCCGTCCACATTTTTTGCAAAGTCATTACTAGAAATCTTTGTCATAACTAATGTTTTATTTGACATTTTGAAATTGGTGCATATTTTATATATGAATGATAATAAATATTATAAAACGAAAATCTACATAAAAAAAATTGATTGATCATTGTGCATGTTTCTACAGATTTTACATTTTACTTGTCAAAAAACAATATTTAATCCTGCAAGTTGGTTTATTAGTGTCGAACACAGAATGGTGCCTTCTTTGTGTTGAGGGTAACTACAGAGGAGCACATTTCTGGAATGGAATCCACAGTGTAGGATATTAATAATAACCTGTTAGTCTTGATCATTCCATTAATTATTTTACCAGATGCCACCTTGCTCAACGTAAATTCTTAAATTATGCTATGTCGTGTACCTATTTTTTTTTTTTTTTTTAAATTCACTTGCACACAAAGTAGTCTTATTATAATATACTTATTTCTGAAATTAATAATGCATATATATGTATGTATATTTTAATGTGCATATATGATTATAATGCCTTGAATTGTGTAACATATATATTATTATTAATTATATATATATATATATATATAAAAATTATTTATAAATCAAATGGCAACAAGTACTTCAGTGTTCCTCATAATGTTGCCGTGAGAAATTTTAGTTACATACTTATTGATGTTAGTTATTGAAAAACAAAAAAATGCTAAAATTTTATTGCGAGAAACAAAATGTTGTTTTCCTTTTATTGCGTAAATGTTCTGTTTTAATATAATTGCTTGATATATGAATTACATTTGAAACAACTGAAAATGTTTTTGTTTATCATGTTGTTAAATTACTATGTGAATTATTTTAAATTCTTTTATTATTATTATTTGAATCATGCAAGTTCAGTCAGGATGAAAAGTATTACACCTCAGTATTCTCATTTAATATGCATTTTATTGTAGGTTTGAAAGAAACAAAATAATATTAAAAAGTTGTAAATATTTTACAAAATCTTCGAAATGTTTACTTCAATTATAACATGCCCCCCACTGTATACTGATCTGCCAATAGCAATGTGAACATTTATGTAGAGGGTACCCTATGGGTGGTTTCTCTCAGACTGTTTTTAATTTTAACCTTTATTTTAATCATAATATGTGATTTATATTATTATTCCATGATGTATGTTGAATGGGCAGCTTTAGATATTTCACCTTACTGGTATCATTTGATGGGAGACATGGTTTTTCGTGTACATATTCTTGGAAATAAGCACATGGTTTTTTTTTTTTTTTTTTTTTTTTTTTTTATTCTTTATTTTTTTTTTTTCTTTTTCTGTTTTTTTTTTTTTTTTTTTAAATTTGAATAAATTTATTGATGAGCTTGTGCCAAACTTTTTCAAACAAAACAAACAAAAAAGAAACTGATGATAATCGTACAACTATCAGAAGATGGTTTCTTGTTCAGTCTAGTCTTATTCCAGTTGGACAGGTATACTTATCTTCATGGACTCACAATGAAGAAAGACTTTTACTTTCTTGTTCCATGGGATTTCTTTTCTTTCCTTCTTTTTTTTTTTTTTTTTTTTTTTTTTTTCTTCGACTGTTTAATGTGAATTTATTGAATTTTACAAGGGTGTTTGTACAGGTTGTATTTGTGAAATGAAATTGGCTTGCCAAGAATTAAAGACTTAGTGTATAGACTATTGATATGATGAATATTATTAACATTTATGAACATTGTTAACTTTGCATTACATTCTCTTTTTGTCCACTTTAAATATTTGAATCGCTGTTCTCATATAATTTTAAATTACAGTGCTTGAAATAAAGATTGTGATTTTTTTTTTTCCTGTCATTATGTATTTGATTCTCATGATGAATGCAGATAATATTAATATCCTATGAACAATTTTATTTGAGGCATTGATCATTTTGAGTTATTCACTTTTAGTGCTTGTTTTCAATATTTCATCCCAGAATTTTTGTATGTGATTTGGTTTGCTTGTTCTTCCATTTCTATGTAATCTTTGTGACACTAAATAAAAAATAATTATAGAAATGTACATTCTGACTTTGTTGTATATTGAATTAATTTTTCAGTTTTTTAATGCTAATTGACTTTTTAGTGGGGTTTTGTTGTACTTTATTTATTTTCTTTGTTATGGAATTTTTATCTGAATCCTTTGCACATATGTTCACTTGTAGAAATAAATTTACATTTTCATTACTAGTCTTGTTGTAAATGTTTCCATTATGAAAAACTTTGAACCATTCTGAATTAAAAAAGATGTTTTATTTTTTTAAAAAAACAAATAACAAAAATGGTTAGAGATAAACAATTATCACCTTTTATCTCTAAATTTATTGTTTAGTTATTTTATTCTGAATTACAGATTTAAAAAAAAAGAAGTCAGTGACAGTTTTTATGGATAAATTTGTGAGACTGTATGTTTATATGTCACATGGTTATTAACTGGAGGTATCAACATCAGTGGCCAAAGCTGACAAGGTTTGAAAATTTATCATGCATCTAGTTCGGATGAATAAATACCTCTTAAGAGTAACTATTTTAAACCAGTTTAATATAATTATTTTATTTCCATTTTATTTTTATTTATTTCCTTTTATTTTTTTCCTTTTATTTATTTATTTATTTTTTTTAATATATATATATATATATTTTTATTATTACTTTTTATTATTAATTTCATATTAATGTTATAGGCGATGTATTTGTGATTTAGTGGAACTTGTAGTTTCTAAACATTCAGTCTGACATAAGACTTTTTGACTATATATTCACAGAGCCGTCAGAAAATTTGTGCCCCAACTTTTTGCAAAGAAGCTTTCACAAAAACAAAAAACAAAAATACTTCCAGTTTTATTATGTGGGAAAAAAAAAAAAAAAATTACTATATTTAACAAACAGCGAAAGAATGGGGATCAGTGTTTTGCGAATTAAAAAATCGGTGATTATCATTCACTGTTCACTTTCTGAAGAAATCAGTTGGCTTGTTTTACCGTCACGCGATACACTGGAATAGACCTGTCGCTTACGTCACTTCGCTTCTCCGCTTAGAGTACACGTGACATTGTGACATTTTCCAGACAACCATTTGACGCTTTGAAACTGTTCGCCCCAAGTTATCAACGCTTTCGCTTTATTTAGCAGACGATTCACAGTTCATTCTAGCCGTTCTCAGTTCTTGTAACTTCTTTTCTCCATATTTTCTTTCAGAGCAGTGGATTGTTATAATATGTCGACACCTCCGTATTTGTCTTTAAAAATACTGTAAATATTAGCCATCCCTAAATGTTCAGTTACTATATACATTTTTTTTTTTTTTTTTTTTTTTTTTTTTCCTGCTTTTCAAAAATGAAATCTCTCTTCTGCTCCAGTCTTAACATTGTTTGTGCAGTGTGGAAAAACTCTCTAAATATTTAATTTTCCTGTAAAGTTGACTCGTTTCATTCCAGTTGTTTTTAGGTTAGATAATCTGCGAATGAATTATCAGTGAGACATCGAACAAGTGGTTCTTATACTGGGAAATAGTTTTTGGCAGCTCACAATGGCTCGTAATAGACAAGTGGCCGCTAGAGCAGGTTTCACTGTTTGTTTATTTTTCTTTTGTTTTCGTTTTTAGAATTTTTTTTTTTTTTTTTTTTATTATTTTATTATTATTTTTTTTTTTTTTTTTTTTTTATTTTTTTTTTTTTTTAATATAAAAAAAAATACCACGTTCATTTTTTTTTTTTTTTTTTTTTTTTTTTTTTTTTTTTTTTAGAGAGTCATTTTAACATGAAGTGAAATGGGTATAATTTGAGAGTGAATTTATCATTTTCAGTTAATTCTTATGGTGTTAAATGGGATGGATGAATCATAAATATAGAAGCGTTTTCTCTTTATTACATAAGTGAAATGTATAGGATAATTTTCATATCATCTTTGTTTCAATTTAGTAAAAATAAATCATTATAATTTATTGAAAACTAAGTAGGTTAAAAAAGACGACATTCTATTAATATAGATAAATGCCAGATAATTTGAGAGATAGTTTTATTTATCTATTTATTTTATTTTATTTTATTTATTGTTACTGTTATTAGTATTATTTTTTTAATGAGAATGTAAGATGGGATTGATGGCCTTTGAATAGAGATAAAGTTAATTTTCCGTTAACAGTGAATATTAAACCATCATGTTTTACACAACTAAACTGAAATTGTATGTAAATGCATGAGAGTAATTCCGAATGTCTGGCTGTGGGTGCGATTTTGTAAAGCGAAAGCGAATGAAAAACTTAATAGCATTATGCAGCGAGCATTTTCATGCGCCAGGTTAGTAGAAAATAGGATGGAGGGTAAATCCAACCTATGACGCCATGAATAATTTTATTTTTTTATTTTTGGGCAGGCGGGATTTTGCAATTAAAAATGGAGCCAAGACCGTAAAAGAAAATCTTGAATACCTTTTCGAACCAGTGCAGTAGAAGGAGCAAAGGAGCGGTTACCCCGGGATTTTAAATGGGGAGGGGCATCCTACCAGAGAAAAGAACTTAATAAATCTGGTTGATTTATATTTTAAATCGAATAAAGTGTTCATTTTATATTTCATCTGTTAACATATTCAAAATATCTTCCTTTCTCATAATATTTCTCAGTACTTGGCCTTATACTTGAGTCTTTGGGGCATACAATCAAGGAGTTGGCCCCGGGCATCACCAGACCTCTGTACGCCTCTGTGTTGAACTAACTAGATTCGTTTTCTCTACAATCCAATGCTATCGGATCACAAGGATACGCAAATAATGTACAGTGCGTGAAAAATATATAGCTTAAATACTGTGGATAAGTTCGAGCTAAACCTTACACTCGCCTGCGGGTACTGTCTTAAATTAAAGACGCACACGATCATAGCTGGAAAATCTGAAAGGAAAACGAAAGAGAGAAATCCTGAAAATGCACGAAGATGAAAGTAATAAATCTTGTATACAGCACTTGTATAATAAGTAACAATTGCAGCTTTTGGTTAATGAAATCGTAGCTTTAAGTCATTATAAATCAAGTTTAATCACTGTTTTAAGTATAATTATATGATAAATAAATAAACAAATAAATAAACAAATAAATAAGTAATAAGTAAGTAAACAAATAAATAAGTAAGTAAATAAATAAATTATTAGTAAGTAAGTAAGTAAATAAATAAATAAAGTTAATATTATGGAATGAGTAACTTTGTTCAGTGTGTTTTCAAAATGGCGTTTTTCCTAATTTCAGTTCATTGTTGGTGTCAACTTGTTCGTCGCTCTCCAGGTTAGTGAGTAAAATTACTTGATCACCGCGTATATTTTGAAAACAAAAACACCGAAGTTTCAAGTTTATTTTGACATAAAACTGAAACAAATGTAAACAATTCTGTTTGTAATTCTTCTTAAACACTGCCGTCATTTGTAAACAAAAACGATAAAACAATTTAACAAGTTCGCTAACAGCAGCTAAATTTTATGTCGCGTGCATTGATGAAGCGCGTGGTGGGCGTGACATAGTAGACTGGTACACAGTGATGTTATTAAAAATGAAGCACAGTCTAACTGTAATTTGCATTAATGTGTTAATGATTTGTGATTCTCATTTCGATTAATAACAATAATTAAAAAATCGATTAATACAAAAAAGTCGACGCCGATTCAGTTAGATTATCTTTTTTCTTATGATTTATTTAGATATTTATTTTAAAAAATGTTTTCTTTCAAGATAAGGAATAACTGTGTAATAGTCAAATTATGAAGATGGAGATAAATAAATAGACAAACGGACACACACACACACACACAGACACACAAACACATAAATTAACACTAACTTCTAACCAAGATAATTTTTGAAGAAAAAAACAACAACGAAGATACACACTTAACCGTACAACCAAGCACTACGCGGATTCGATCCCAGGTACACTCGTCACTACTTAACTTGATCAGGCAAGGTGATGATGTTACGAGAGTGGTGTGATATCCAATAAACGTCGATGACGTTGTCTCTTACATCATTAATCGTCCGCCTATCTGTTTGTAGAGTGTTCACCCTATAATAATGGCAGTTTGACCCCTTGTTTCAGTTCATTGGTATATATACATATACATATATATGTGGCACGTTATATAAAAGCCTCTGTAAATAAACTGGTTACTGTACATCGCAGATACAGAGCTACTTACTTCACAACGACAATGAGAGGCTGGGAAATTGGTGGTTGCGTGCTTCTGGCTCTTTGTGTTACTGTCTTGACCACAGTAGTGACCACAGGGGATTGTCCTGGAGGATATTTTCAGTGCGGTAGCGGGCGATGCATACCCTCTCAATGGCGTTGTGACGGCACGGTTGATTGCAGTGACGAAGGTGATGACAGACAAGATGAAGTTGGATGTTCTTGTAAGTTGTCGGTGTAAAATATTTAAACTTTTTTTTCTTTCTTTCTTCCTTTCTTTATTTCATTCTTCTCTGATGAATTAGTTTATTTATTTATATATTTATTTATTTAGGGTTTAAACAATTACTAAATGTTAATTTCATAATCAAGTAAGTATTATGCATATGCATCATATATAGAAATAGAAATATAAATAATCATATGTATATTTTATTATCAATATACTAAGACACTTTTATTTAAAAACATACAGAAAACAACTACGAGTTTTTTAAAAAAAAAAAAATTCTTTTTTATTAGGAGGAAGTTCTTTCTTCTGTTATTTTAATTTCTTGCAGTTGTAGTTACATATCTTAACAAAAAAGATCAGACAAATAAATAACAACAACAAAGTTAAAAACAACAACAATAAAATAATAGTAGTAGTAGTAATAGTAGTAGTAGTAGTAGTAGTAGTAGTAGTAGTAGTAGTAGTAGTAGTAGTAATATAATAATAATAATAATAATAATACGAAAAAATTAGGGAAAAATGACAAAAACAACAATTTGTTTTTACAAAAACATAAATATAAAAAATAATAATAATTATTAGTAGTAGTAGTAGTAGTAGTAGTACTAGTTGTAGTAGCAGCAGCAGCAGCAGTAGTAGTAGTAGTAGTAGTAGTATTAGTAGTAGTAGTAGTCATTATTCTTCTTCTTTTTTTCCCCTGAAGCTGCGGCAACTTGTGCTTCTAACGAATTTCAGTGTGGGAATGGGATGTGTATTACGTCAAGATGGGTCTGCGATGACGACAACGACTGCAACGACAACAGCGACGAAGTAAACTGTGAAAGTAAGGCCTGTTTACCTCTGTCTAGAAATCAGCTCTACCGTCTTTTGTTACCAGGGAAGTCTGTTGATAGTTTTACTGTCTGCATTTATGATAATCAGAGACATGTCGTGTGTATGCGTGTGTGTGTGTGTGTGTGTGTGTGCGCGCGCGCGCGAATCAAGTTTGTTGATTGTTTGCAACTGAAAGGCATGTAAAGATACCTTGATAAAACATTTTAAAAATTAAAATTAAAAAGTTACAAAAAGTAATACTTGACGTGAGTGTATATTTTGATAATCCTTTTTCATTGTCCTTTAAAATACTTTTAAAAATTGTTATTTTTCAGATTGACACAGGGACATTCTTTCACAGCTAAATGTCTACATTTGAAAACTGAAGAACGATGACTCATACACTCACACGCACGCCCACACTTTTTTTTTTTTCAAAATTTCGATTACAGACATTGTCTTAGAATGAGACATATAAAATATTATTACTGACATCGTCAATATTTTTTTTATTTACACATCTAAAATTATATATCACATGCAAATATAATTTCTCATACGCGCATACACAGAAACAAAACATACAACTAAGACACTGGAACTAACTGAAATGTAAAGTGAATTGTTTTGCTTTTCTATTTATTAAATAAATTTTATTCGTTTTTTAAATCCAAAATCTTCGGCATTGTTATTTCATTTCCTTCTCTCTCTTTATTTATTATTATTGCTTTCTTCTTTTCTTTGTTTGTTCTTCTTTTTTTTTTTTTTTTTTTTTTTTCAATCTTTCTGTATTTTTCTCTTCTGTGCAACTCCGCGCTAACCTAATAAAAAAAAAGCACTATATTGCTGCGGGTCCTGCTTTTTAGAAGGCCCCGAACAAAATGGCTGCAAGCTGCCGGGTGAAATTGACATTTCACGATCTAGCAGTTTTATTGTTCACATTTCAGGGTAGCTGTATATTTAATTATTCATCATTCCAGAAAATATCATATCAGGGCAGTTATAGATGTTCTAAAATTATTTCATTCGAGTCATTTTGTCTGTTATTTATCTTGTAATGCCGGACCTTGAATTCGCAGTCTTCTAAGAAATTCATCGGTAATTATATATTTTCTTTACAAATACAATGTACCAAAAGTTAAGTTATCTCTCTGTGTCAAAAACAAATTTAATTAAAAAAAGGTGAATTACGTTACTATGCAAGTAAATAATTCATGAATTAATATTTATATTGTCGTGACCATGAAAAAGAGAAGTACTTTAAGCTTTAAGAACGAACACGGTTTCAGTAAAATAGTTCTACTTGGAATGGTGTTTATTTGTCATCGTTGTTGACGTGATATGTATTTATTGATTGATTTATTGATTTTTAATACTTTTAAACTGAGATATCACACATCAATTTCGATAAAAATTAGTTCATAATGTATTTTTTAAAGACATTATAGGGCCTCGTTATTGCGTCTGCTATAGGCCCCGCAACGAGCATAATTCAGCCCTGCTTCTACGTTTCTAATTTTTTTTTTTTTTTTTTTTTTTCACTTCTGTGATTAAACATGGTTTTAAATGGACCAAGAAAGTTCTAGCAAATTAATTCTATTCAAATGAGTTTTGTTATCATTCGTTCACATTTATTTTTTAAAATGATATAATTAACTTCATTAAATAATTCAAACAAAAATTATAACACATACCAGAATTTAAACGCATTTACACAAACTTATAAAATATGGTATGTAATGCTGAACAAGTGAGAAATTTACTTTTTCTGCACTGCTGTTTATACAATTATTTTAATTACAAAAATATTTATTTAACAGAATGAAACTAATTTTAAAAATAAATATATAATGTCTATTTTAAAAATAAAAATAATCTAAAGCAGTTGTTTGCAACCTTTCTGGGATCATGCCTCACTTCAGCCCATCAAAGAGTGGCGTGAGTCTTTTTAGATACAGGGGTCGGCAACTCTTAGTCCGCGAGCCACACCCAACCCGCGAGTGATATTAGTCCAGCCCGCCAGCTGAACACTTGGACATCAGTTGTTACATTAACTTCGTTGTTTTTTGTTTAAACCTCCAGACCAAAGTAGCCTTGCTTTCTAGCACTCCTTTTTGATCGTCAATATTGAAGAGAGAGAGAGAGAGAGAGAGATTACGTTTGATATCTTGGCCCTCCTCCAAAACAATGGATGGCTGTCTGACCTCTCTCCAAAAGATTGCGTCACCTGTATTCATCAAAGTGGAATCCTCACAAAAGTTATATTGTCAATAGTCATACAATTTGGAAAGCAGCCAAGCAGTAAGTAAGCTGGGCACCCCTGTGTGGAGAATGATCAACTTAGTCCTAGCTGTGGGCAGCATGTGTTCACGGTTACTCAGTTATATGAAGATGTTGCTTTTAAACAGGAGAAGGACTTTGAAGGAGACATGTTTTGACAGTGGATCCGCAGGGTTGCCTGACTAGCTCTACTACTATAACAAGACAAAATTCAGGACGCATGGATTGAAACCACGAACTCGACACCAAATGTTCCTCCTGTCCAAGAGTTCAGTGACTACTACATGGTCGTCAACCGGATTGATGATGAAGTTCGTTTCTCCCTACCGCTCTGGAACCACATGAGACCAGTGGGCCACGCACCAACAACAATCTGCATCAGTTGCAGCAGAGAGTCAAGACGCCCCTTCAGTTCTTAGATGATGTAGGCCGCTGGTTTTCAACCTTTTTCGTACCTCAACCCATTATGAGCAACTCAGTATGAACGATGTCCCCTTTAAAAAAATTTGATTCAATAATATGTAGGAATACCGTATTTTCATCAACCAAAAACAGTACAGAAGGAATCTATATTCACTCTGACGGGTCCCAAACCTATCTACACGTTTTTATTTATTCCTCCTTCCAAGTCAAGTTGAAAAAAGCTAAAACATACCCTCGCTCAAGAATGATCTCGCGACCCACAGAAAAAAAAGTCTGGCAACCCCTCTGGGGGATCCGCGACCCCCCAGGTTGAAAATCTATGCTGTAGGCTATCTACTGAAACTTAAGTGATCAAGTTATCTGGATGAAATAAAATGTATAAATAATTATAAGCCTTTCTATCATTTATTTATTGCCGGTAGTCATACAATATACAACAATGTGGGATCATTTTTGGCCATCAGTGTTAACGAGTTCCTAAAAATCTATTCTTATACTTCGTGTTTAGATTACCCCCAAATATAAAGAATGCTCGTCTTGGTAAAATACGTATCCATGGTGATAAATCTGTCGCAGATTACACAGAAAAACAGATGTACCAAAACACTGTTTGAAAAATTAAATTTGAGAAACTATCCATGTAAACAATATTATCCAAACTAACTGCAGATTTTAGTTGGAAAAATTAGGGGAGAGGTTTCATATTGTAAAGATGTTATCCAGGAAGAAAAATTAAATTCATTAAAACTATGCATTTAAACAATAGGAAAACTACATTTTGTATGGAAAAGCTGTTCTTTTTGGCTGTTGTCAGGATGTTATATATTAGTATGGAAAATCAAATCTGGTTTAAACTATCCATGTAAATCACAGAAACAAAAGAAATTTAATGATAGCAACAGCACCTGAAATAATAACACCCAGTTTTCATTAACTGCAAGAAAATGATTTTTAATTACAGTAATAACAATTACAATAGAGACAGTTAGTTTTCAAAAGACTGAACAACATATCTGTTCTTGGCACGTAATCACAGTTTTTAATTACTGTTATTTGGTGGGGAGGGATGATGTCATTATGACGTCATGACATGAAAATGCAGATTTGAAACTATCAGCAAGTTTACACTCCGTTACCAACACGTTTTACAAGTCTGCCATCTCCAATCAGTCGACTTAAAGTCTGTAACCGAATTTTGTAGTGGTCAATGTTCACGTAGGTTCCCTGTAGAATAATAATAATAATAATAATAATAATTATAATAATAAAATATAAAAAATAATAATACAAAATGAAAGTGTTCTGAATGTAAGAAAACAAAGATAAATGCCTTTTTCAGAAATAACTGCAGATGTATTTTGTTAAAAATGAAGTTATTAATTTGAAAAATGAACTTCAGATAAATTTTAAAATGAATGTCAGATGAATTTTAAAACATGAACACCAGGATGAATAATGAAAAATTAAGAGATATTTGAAAAATGAACTTCAATAACCTTTAGAAAACGATCTCCTCCGTTTAGTTCAAACTTGTTTCGAAGATGAACCATTCTTCTGTTGTTAAACACAATTATCTCACCAACTTTTAATCTCTTCTTCAGCTGAAATACAAAAACCTATCAAATATTAACCATTTATTTTGTTGTATATATATAGGGCGTCCCAGAAGTCACGCACCATAATATAAAAAAAATAAAATATTATATACATGTATATGGTGCGCGACTTCTGGGACACCCTGTATATATGTTGGTGCCTTTCCATGAAAATATTAAAAACATTTTTATACACTATAAATACTCATCGAAATAACTTGAGGATTTTTTTTTTTTTTTTTTTTAATTATTTAATTATTTAACAGGAGAGAGAGAAAAAAAAAGGAGAAATGACTACATTTAACTATATTACTGAATCAAAGCTTTGAGATTTATCCTCAGTGTTTGTAGATGATTCTATTTTCTATAGTAAATGACATAAACCATGAACCAAGCAAACCAGCTTCAACTTGAAAAGAAAACCTTCACCCCTCCCTCAAAACTGTATATTCAAATCATTCACAAAAACCATCAAAATTTCCAGAAATTTATTAATTTTTGAAAAAAATTCCCCTATCTGAAATTATTTCATTTACTTAGAGGTAGAAAGTGTATTTTGACTAGTTAGTCAAAACAGCTTTGTCAGTAACATGCTTTAAGTTGTGTCGATTTGTGTGTCTGTGTGTGTGTGTGTGTGTGTGTGTGTGTGTGTGTGTGTTTCACTTACAGAGAAAGGAGAGTCCTCAATTGTTTTAGCAAACTCTGTATACGCCTTGTAATATTTTTCCACTTCATTCTACAAGATAAAGTCATGATAGTTAAAAACAATATGGAAGTAATATACACAAAGCTTTAATTAATACTATATTAATCATTCTTCCAAATGTGATATCAACCAATACCTATTTTTTCACAGATTATTTTTTTTTTTATTAAAAGAGCTTTGATTTGAACGTAGCTATTCGGTCCTTATTTATTAAGTAGCTTTCATCACTCAGATATAGCATCAGTTTGTTTTTTGATTATTTGTAATTTATTAAGTTTATTTATTTAATTTAGTAAAATCCTGTAAATGAGTTGGTACAATTTCTATACTGTACTTCAGCTAGTGATGTTTATTTCATACCATTCCAACTGCCAGAGGTGCCTCAAAAGCTGGAGCCCAGTTTATCTGGACCACCTGAAATTAAATTTAGAAGACGTAATCACAAAAAAAACACGTTTCTGAGCATTAATAAGAAGTTGCAAACTTCTAAATACAAAATATTTTTCAATATCAAAACTTGGAATAGTCCTTTATTGTTGTTTGGATTAAAACAGAACCAGCGCTTTATAGTTAGACTAGGTTATAGTCCATTAATTGGCAGATTAAAACAAAACTAGAGGTTTAAAATTAATATAGGTATATTTCAATATTGGGTTATTTAAAACAAAACCAAAACTTTATTGTTAGACTAGGTATAGTCCAGTATGGGTGGATTAAAACAAAACGAAGGCTTTATAATTAAACTAGGCAAAGTCCATTAATTGGCAGATTAAAACAAATCAAGAGCTTTATAGTTAAAATAGGTATATTTCAATAAAAATTTAATTAAAACATAACAAAACTTTATTGTTAGACTAGGTATAGTCCAATATTGGGTGGATTAAACCAAAACCAAAACTTTGTTGTTAGACTAGGCATAGTCCAATATTGGGTGCATTTAAAACAGAACCAGAGCTTTATAGTTAGACTATGTTATAGTCCAATATTGGATGGATTAAAACAAAATGAAAGCTTTATAGTTAAACTAGTTATAGTCCAATATTAGGTGCATTTAAAACAGAACCAGAACTTTACCTATAGATCATTATTTTATGCTGTCTGTTGTTGAGTGTTTACTGAAACAAAGACAGAGCTTTACAGACAGACGATACAGTTCATTACTGTGTGAATTAAAAAGTAAAAGTGTATTAAACTTCGCATAGTTAACTTGTGTAAACAGAATAAGAGCTTCATGCTACAGTAGTATTTTAACAAACCATGGATTTTAACAAACAGTTTCTCAGCTAGATGAGGCACAGTCCATTACTAAGTGAATTTAATGAGAAACAGACGTTTCTGTCTAGTTCATTATTTGTGGATTAAGACTCAGAGAGTTTTGTGTGTATTTTATTTTTTTACTGTAGATTAAAATAGTGAGTTACCTCCTGTGTCCGGTTTAATACAATGTGTGACTGCTCACGAACCAACTCCACTGGTAACTCTCTGCAGTAATAAAATATGAATGAAAACACTTTCATAACAATAAAGTAGGAATGAAAAAACAATAACATATAAATAATTAATAACACTGAAGTATGTAGAAAACTCTTATATAACAATAAAGTAAGAATAAATAACTTATATAACAATAAATGTGAATGAAAACACTTATATAACAATAAAGTACAAAAGAAAACTCATATACAATCAAAGATGAATAATAAAGCATGAATATGTTACTTATACAACACAATAGTATGAATAATAAGGTATGAATGAATAACTCTTATAGAACAACCAATGAATAAAAACTGACACACAACAATTTACCAAAATTAATCAGTGTACAACAGCAGTAAAAGAGAGCAAATTGTTAAGTTTTTCCATAGTAAAATGCATTCTTACAAATAAGCAATAACATATCTTGTTTGTGTGCCATCTCATAAACAGAAATGAAAATAACAGTTTTATCTAATTCATACCAAATACTGTATTCTGGTCTTTTTGAATTGTTTAGTTACTCACTTTTTGTAACAGATTTTTAAAAATGATTTGACTAAACAAAACCTGCCTGTCATAATGTATCTTTTGGAAGGTTGCCGGGATTTGAACCAGTGTCTCAAATGACTTGGGGTGTGTTTTGCGAAACTCTTCAGCCACTCTGAACATGTCCAGAAATTTGTTTTCTCCTCCAGTGACACAGTCGTCAAATCTTAAATAAAAAATTTTAACAAGATTATCACCATTCTACCACACAGAAAACATCAACACAACAAAGATGTCTAATAATAATAATAATAATAATAATAATTATAATAGTAATAACAACAACAACAACAACCAGAGAGAGAGAGAGAGAGAGATTTTATTACTAATCATTAATTTTTATCTAACAAAACCTTTAAATATTATAAATATTGATACCATTATTACAATATTATGAAAAATGAACTTGACTTCATGCCCTTAATCCTGATTAATCATTATACTTTGTTGTTCTTTCTATCTTTCTCAAACTGAACATCAAAGTTTTTGTAACATGCCAAATACACATACCCTAAAATAACAATGTAACAACTTTTTCAGACCAGGTGGAACAGTAATTAATAGACAAATTATCCATGTGGTAGACCAATCCTTTCAGAACTAGAATTTGAGGCCACATTGATAGCATCAGATGTATATATTCAAATCAAACACCTGAAAAACAAACATGTAAGTATTAGTGTCCCAACATTCTACTGATACTGTTATTGTCCATTAAAAATTTATTTAAAATGAACTTGACTTCAAAATCATGTCAACATTTACTGCCATGTAGTCAAAGTTTATTCCTGCTCTTACTAATACTGTTATTATTATCAACATTTATCCATACTACTACTACTACTAGGCAACACTACTACTTCAGATTGTTACATAAACACTGAAAAACAAACATTAACTAGTGCCCTATACTCAGATGTCACTACTACTAAACTATTGTTTCTACTCATTATCATTTGTTAATTTTGATTACTACTATTACCATCATCTTTATCATTAATATTATCATTTACAATTTCATTTTATTTTATTTACTTTATACTATACATCACTACTACTACTAGTACTTACTTCTTGTATTATCATTATTATCTTTACTAATTTATCATTATTATCATTTATAATTTCTGTTACTATTACCATCATCTTTATCATTAATATTATTATATTTTCATCATTATAAACATGTCACTATTACTGTCCTAACACTCCACTTATCCTGATCTTACAAAGATATCATTGTCAAAATTATTATTTACTACTACTACTACTACTTTCTACTACCACTACTACTACTAGTATTAATATTACTACTACTACTATTACTACATCTACTACTTCTATTACTACTGCTACTACTTTTACTACTATTACTATTACTACAATTACTACTAAAAATTTCTTTATTAGTATTAATATCAGTGTTACTGTTCATTATAAAATTTGTAAAATAACAAAAAATAAATATAATAATAATAATTTCTTTTAACAGCATTCCATTATAGACAGGAATGTGGCAGTATAAAATTAAAAGCTCAACACATCAATAATAAAACAAAAAATGTGTTTTGAAAATTAAATTAAACAAAACGAAAATGAACAGAACTGAATGAAACTGAGTGACTGTTTGTTTAGAAATGATTGACAGCTGTCTCTGGTAAACAGAAATAATTTCTTATAAGACTGAGTCACCACAAACAAGACTTAAATAACACAATAAAGTTTATAAACACACAATATATTACTGATAATTTTACTTACATCTCCATACATTGTATTCTGTACTTTTGGCCAAATTCTCTCAGCAACCTTAAAGGGAAACAACTCTTTTTGTCAGATTTAGATATTAAATGTGAATCAAAACACACACACATATATATATTTGCATCTGTCACTTATGTATGCAAGTAAGTATAAATGGCAAAAACACATTTAATATTTTTCCAATTTCATTTATTTCCAACCATCAATCTCATGGAATATGCCTATGCTTCTTTATTTTATTAAAATTATCATCATATCCTCCTTCTTGAAAATGAAGTTACAAATTAACAAAGATAATCCTACGTATAAAAATAGCACATCTTAAAGCTTTAGAAACACACACACACACACCACTGAAAATAAATAAAAAATACAAACATACAAATCTTGGAAGTACACATTATGTATTTTACAAAGCAGATTTCACTGATATTTACTGACATAAAAATTCCATATTCTGATCATGAGTTTCAAAATATCGAAATTTATCAACTGAATGACATAGGAAATGACCTGATCAACTAATATTTGTGATAAATTAATATAAAACACATTCACTGCTTCTGATCAGAGAATTTAGTACTAAAGCATATCAGTTTTCTTGCATGAAGAAAGTTTACAATACCAACTGGTCATAAGTCTATGTAGGTGTTAAACAGGTATGTTGTAAAGTGAGAAGTTTGAGTAGATACACCTTTCTGCAAATCTCTAATTCTCACCTGAACTGCTTTGTTTTCTTCTGTTGATGAGTTTGTTAACAAACACAAACCATAAACGTTGATTGTTGTCAGAAATCTGCAGAGAAAAACAATATATATATTTGTATGCTTATATGTATATCAAAACAAGTTATACTTTCTGTGTCTATAGACTAATGCCTATCTAAATAAAATATAAATATATATTTAAAATACATATCTTTCAAAGAATCATTTTTCTGTTAGATTCAAAAATAAAACTTTGTTTATCTTTCAAAATCTGATATTTCAAAGAAATCCAGTTACTTCAACAGAAACAGAACCAACTGTATAGCAGTTACTGTGAACAGAACTACATTTTCACTAAAGTTTTGAATAAACACATGAATTTAAAATAATTTTATTATTTACTAATACAAATTTATTAAATCACCTGTTTGTTGCATATCTTTATCAGGTTTTGGTTTTACATGACTGGCAGTTTGAAAGACAAAATATTAGTAAGTGCTATGAGGTTTATCAGCCAGTGAATGATAAGGAGGCAAACTTTTCTGTCTCAGACAAATCTTTATACCAAAAACTATCTCATGGCAACAACAATAATAATAAATGAATTAATTAATGAATAAATAATTAATAAAAAAAGGAATGAATGAAACCTATCAAACAAATAATAAAAAATAAAAAAATTAAAAAAAAACTTTTATTAAATAGTTATTTAAGTATAAAATATATATATATATATATATATATATATTTTTTTTTTAATTACTTTAATAATGACTTGTCAGAATTGATAACTTCCTCACATTCCATTTCTGGTATCTCCTAAAAATTTAAAAAAAAAAAAAAATGAATTCATGAAATTTATTATTATTAAAGTTTAGAACAATATAGTATTTAACAGAAGAGTGCTGTCTAGAGAACAATAAGCAGCAGATATGATATGTGTTGTTTTCCTGCTGTAAAATAATTTAAAATGTAAATAATAAAATAATAATAATAATAATAATAAATGGTTCATTAGCAGTTCAACAGAACTAAACAGTTTTAACAGTTCAAAATAAATAGTGTTGTTTTGAGAGGAGGGTGTGTTTTGTTTTGCTTTTGTTGTTGTTATTGTTTTGGAGTTGTTTTTTTTTGTTGTTTTTTTGATAGTATTCACAGTAGAAAAAAACACACATAATAAAATAATAATGTACAGTTTACTCTCTCATACCAATTTTCAGTTGCAGGCAAAATGCAGATACAATACTGTCTGATTTCCCTGCAGTTAAATAATTCAAAATGTAAATAACAAAATAAAAATAAATAAAGGTTCATTAGCAGTGCATCAGAACTGTACAGCTTTTTCAGTCAAAATAAATACTGTTGTTTTGATGGGGGACTGTTTTGTTTTGCTTTTGTTGTTAAACCTTTATTTTTATTTTTTACTCTACTTTTTTTGTTTTTTGTTATAAGCACAGCAGAACAAAATAAGACAATAAAATAATGTTTCAGTATGTTTCAGTGTGTTTCAGCATGTTTCAGTGTTTCAGTGTGTTTCAGTATGTTTCAGTGTGTTTCAGTGTGTTTCAGCATGTTTCAGTGTGTTTCAGTATGTTTCAGTTTAAGACAGTTATCTACATTACTTACATCAGCCCAACATTTTTCATCAACTTTTGACTCCTGCCATTTCTGATTCAAAGCTTCACTGGAATAGTCATTGTCATACAGGAAAGAAACTGGAATTCTTCCTTCATGTTCACCCAAACCTTCCCATGTCAGACACAGGCTGGTTCCTGGTAATTATAATAATAACAACATAATCTGTTACACTGGGAGTTATGAAAATAATATGAAAATAATATAATCAGTTATTCTAGATCATGAAAATAACGTAATCAGTTATGCTGGATTACAAATATAATAATGAGTAATATTGTGTTATAAAACCACACAACTAGTTATAATGGAGTTTTGAAATACTCAGAAATTGTATTGTCAGCAATATCACATATACAATTTCAAATGAGTAGTTTATAAATATTGATTAGAAATATAAATATTATTTTAAAAAATGTATTTCTTGTATTTATCACAGATATAAGTTTAAAAACTCTGAATTACCCTCAACAGTTGCTTTACAAAGCTGAATGTCTGTAGTTAACACAGATACAAGTTTAAAAACTCTGAATTACCCTCAACTCTTGCTTTACAAAGCTGAATGTCTGTAGTTATCACAGATACAAGTTTAAAAACTCTGAATTACTCTCAACTCTTGCTTTACAAAGCTGAATGTCTGTAGTTATCACAGATACAAGTTTAAAAACTCTGAATTACTCTCAACTCTTGCTTTACAAAGCTGAATGTCTGTAGTTATCACAGATACAAGTTTAAAAACTCTGAATTACCCTCGACTGTTGCTTTACAAAGCTGAATGTCTGTAGTTATCACAGATACAAGTTTAAAAACTAAAACTGTTGCTTTACAAAGAATGTCTGTACTTACCACAGATACAAGTTTAAAAACTCTGAGTTACCCTCGACTGCTACTTTACAAAGCTGAATGTCTGTAGTTATTAGTATATCACAGATACAAGTTTAAAAACTCTGAGTTACCCTCGACTCTTGCTTTACAAAGCTGAATGTCTGTAGTTATTAGTATATCACAGATACAAGTTTAAAAACTCTGAGTTACCCTCGACTCTTGCTTTACAAAGCTGAATGTCTGTATTTATCACAGATACAAGTTTAAAAACTCTGAGTTACCCTCAACTCTTGCTTTACAAAGCTGAATGTCCGTAGTTATCACAGATATAAGTTTAAGAACTCTGAATTACCCTCAACTCTTGCTTTACAAAGCTGAATGTCTGTAGTTATCACTGATACAAGTTTAAAAACTCTGAATTACCCTCGACTGTTGCTTTACAAAGCTGAATGTCTGTAGTTACCAGAGATACAAGTTTAAAAACTCTGAATTACCCTCAACTGTTGCTTTACAAAGCTGAATGTCTGTAGTTAACAAGATACAAGTTTAAAAACTCTGAATTACTCTCAAATGTCTGTAG
>CM022672.1:31227026-31229526 GCA_012295275.1 Chrysomallon squamiferum | reverse complement strand
ATTACCATTACAGGTTTTAAAATATTGATTTATTTATCACATGCAAAGCTAATTTTTTTATTTAGGCTATATTCAATGTGAAACAAACAAACAGTGACTCTTCAGATATGACTAATGGTTTCAGTGACATTGATATAATTTGTTATAAGCATTAAGAAGAAGGAATAAAAACTTACTTTTATTAATACTCTGACATTTGTCTGTGATAATTTTCATTAGTTAAGAATATTTATAAAATTATCTTTTGTTTCAACTTTCGTTACCATGTACATTGGATAATATTTCCTGATTTAATAAGAGTTATACTTCTAACATTGATTATAATATGATTTCTAATTCTATTTTGTAATTGAAGTCCTGACACTGTACATGTTATAAGTAATAAATGGCCAGAGGTTTAAATTTGTTTATATGAAGATCAAGGTCAAGGTCAGAAACCTAATTTACAAGTCATGATGCAAAAAAAAAAAGTAATTAATGACAGATTGAAAATCTATGGTCAGTTTCTTTTTCAATGATATAAAATTTTGTTCAATTTTGACCCACTGAATGACAAAATCTAAAAATGTGTCTGTCATTTTTAGGCTTTAACTTATTTGAAATAAACTCCAACTTACATCATTCACTTTCTGACGTTGATGAATCGATGCACTGCTTACTGAGTACGTTTTAGTGTTTACGTTTCTGTGTCGGTTAGCATCTAAAAAAATTACGTCTACTGAGTCATAAATACAATATTTAAATATCAATATTTGTAAAAATTAGAAGAAATAGAAAATGAAAAATATTTTAATTTATTTTAGGTGAAAAAAAAAAATAGAAGTAAAAATGCGAGAATATTATTATTATTAATATAGTAAGCTATTTATCTTTTATCCCATATCTATTAAATAAATCGTATTTAATTAATAATTTTCTTAAAATTTATTTCTGTGTATTTAAAAAGAAAATCAATAAACATTATGTAATACAGATATTAAGATAGTTTTATTTTAAATAAGCAATTTAGAAAATAATAATAATAATCATAAAAATAAACAGCAACGCCTACCGTGATTTCCAATGGCCGATCCCCAAACCAGCCCCTTCGTCGATACTAAACTACGTAAACTTCGTCTGCTCAGTCGAAATACATATTTTTCACAAATGAAACATTTCTGAAAAATCCCAGCTTTCAGTGTAAAAGCCATATTTTTATTTGATTTTTAAATCTTTTATTTTAATGTCTGTAAAACAAATTTAGAATATATTATATATTTTTAGATCGAAGTGGATAATCATACGGCTGCCGTGTAAGCAGTTTAGCGGGCACTTCCTTAAATTCACTGCCGCGCTGTTTTCTATTATGGCTACCGATCTGACGAACGGAGAGCAGCGACGTCTGCTGGACCTGATGTCCGTATCCGGTCAACCGGTTTTAAATTCACAAATGGACAAAAGCACAAGCAGTTGGAACGAAACTACCGGTTGGTCAGCCGGCCAACGAATATTTATTGTTCTGTGTACTTTGCTGTTTACTTTGTTGTTGTTGTTGTTTAATTAGCCTGAATTTATCACACGCATACATATATACACACACACAAAAAGAGAAATAAATTCAAACAATATGTATATTACATACATTGCGGCCGTATGACAGTCACGTCTTCAGAACTGATTATACGGCGTCCGTAAAAATATCACGTTCCTTATTTATTTAATGCTAGCGTAGTTATCAGGGACTTTGGACTCCAGTCGAGTTTTATTATTGTTATTGTTATTCATTTATTTATTTATTGTTATTTTTTTCTCATTGAGACTAATCCCGAGTGAATAGTCAGAATTGTTAAATAATAACTGGAAAAAAAAACAAAAAAAAAAGACCGTATACAATGTCTTTTTTATTATTTTTGTTTGCTCCAGAATCGACGAGTATCATTAACGATTTAGCCGCGGATTCAGTGAGACAGGTCGATTCAGTTTTAAGCTTAATTCTTATTCACTCCTGAGAAACATTTCACCTCAATCCACCAGACTGATAACCTTTTAACCCCAGCTGAAATCGGACAACAAACGATCACGTCTTTAGATACGATATTAAAAAGCTGACTTGAATTATCAAATATCACAAATGATGTGATATTTTATATGTTCATGATCACATATCTACTGCACAAATTTAGCAAAGTTCTCATTCAGTCGATAAAAAATATTTTAGCATGTTGAGTAGTTTTACAGAATGACTGGCTTCTTTAATTATGTGAACTGTCGTGATTGGAGGTTCCTGAATACACGATTGGAAATTTGCT
The DNA here is from genome assembly GCA_012295275.1 of Chrysomallon squamiferum. Lineage (NCBI taxonomy): Eukaryota > Metazoa > Mollusca > Gastropoda > Neomphalida > Peltospiridae > Chrysomallon > Chrysomallon squamiferum. Next base: position 31,227,238 of record CM022672.1, on the reverse strand, counting down.
GTTTAGTTAATAATAATAATAATCCTTAGCGTGACTTAGGAAGTGTTAAAGCTGTATAACTGTAGGAATATTATTTTTAAAATTCACGATATCCTTTATCTATGTATAGATTCAGGGATTAATGTTTTGGTGCTCTCTGGCAAAAATTATGATCTTTGTAGTCATAACCCGTTAGTCTGTGCCTTAATCTGATTTCTGACCACTATCAACGT
>CM022672.1:31187026-31224526 GCA_012295275.1 Chrysomallon squamiferum | reverse complement strand
ACTATGAATTAATAGGGATACAATAATGATATTTTCGACATACGTTCTCTTCGTATATCTCAAACCGCCATCTCCACATTGTGAAATTTTGACACAATACCAACAGTATTTCATATTTTTATTTTTAATATTTATTTATTTATTTATTTATTTATTTTTATTTTATTATTATTATTATTATTATTATTATTATTATTATTATTATTATTATTATTATTATTATTATCATCATTATTATTATTATTATTATTAAAATTGGCCGTGTGAATGAATGATATTTGATTGTCGTAGTTTGTAAATTTTAAAATACTGTTCATTTGATATGTAGTCAAAACTTTTGATATACAGTCAAAAAACTGTTGACAACCAAGAGTCTTAAGATAGGTTTAGTGACCCAGATTTAATCACACACACACACACGTTTTGGAAATACAGTGCTACCTGTCTTTAGCGACCACCTACGTAGTAAGTCACTTTTCCGAGTCCCCGATGTTTTCCATAGATTGTGTCCCTTAGATCAGCGGACACGTGCTAAAGCGGACAGTCCTACAAACATAAATAAGTTTATACGATATGTTTAAAGATGGCGTTGCCCATTTCCTGCAAAGTGCATGCTGGGATTGCTGGTTTTGGCAATTCGCAAGAGCCCGCGATCTGCAATCGCCAAATGTTTGCACGTGCGAGTCCAAACGATTCGGTGCATAATTTTGATAATTCTAACATTCAACATCATTCCATGCATATTTGTGTTGTATAAATACCGGGCCTAGCTGACTTTTGAGGTCGAAAAGATGGTGCGGCTGGGCACAAATTGGGTTTCAAACGTAAATGTACTGTGTTTATGCCGATTATGAGTTTTATAGCGTGTAATATCAGGTTTTATTTAGATCCTACAAAGAACTCGATATATTTGCAGTTGTATTTTAGGAGAAAGCCGCGATGCTTGTTGTTCTGATTTATTTGTGTGGGTTTTGGTGTGATGGATGTGACTAAAAATTGTAAATATGATAAAATAAATAAATAAATCAAAATCCGTAAATTCTTGTCTCTTCGATATCAGGATACCTGCAGTATGTGGACAATTTTGCTCGACAACACGAGTGTCCGTACAAGACAGGTTCCACTGTGTTTTGCATTTCCTATTTCGCAAACACAAGAAACCAAAATATATTCTGTATGTTTTTTTGTTGTTTTTTTTTTTTCTCTTTTTTTTTCTTGGCGACTTGAAAAGAGATGACCGGAGTCTGTGTTGATTTGTCAGTTATTTCCAAAGCGAAAGGACAAACCCTTATTACCGCGAAGTCAACAGCGAACCATTCTTCATGTATTTATAATATTACGTTCATTGTGTTCCTTGACGGGGATTCACGTCTGTTCAGGAGCAATCAAAGATTATTTTCGAAGGAAGGACACCATAGCGGTATCAACGCAATATCAACATGCTATCTTATTTAAAACCGCCACATCAGCGGTTTTTTATTTCAGGGCATGCGCAGTTTAAAAAGAGCTATCTGAAACTGTGAAACCAGACTATATATATCTACTTTATTCAACTACTTTTAAAAAAAAAACCCAAAAATATATATATATTTCTTTTTTTAACAGGCTTTAGAATTATTAATTAAATATGTCTTTTACTGTGAGAGCGCTGACAAAAGCTGTGAATTTACAAAAATGTTTTATTTGTGACAAATATGCAGTACGTACATTAGTCTCGACGAGGGGGCTAGTTTTGGGATCGGCAATTGGAAATCATGGTAGGCGTGTCGTTCATTTTTATTTATTTATTTATTTATTTATTTATTATTATTATTGTTGTTGTTTTTGTAGCTATTATTATTATTATTATTATTATTATTATTATTATTAATTTAATTTAATTTAATTTAATTTGCTTTTTATTTGAAAAATAATGTCGTGAAAATATAATTTTATTGCATAATGTTTACTGATTTCTTTTTCAATATAAACAGATAAGCAAGTTTAAAGAAATTAAAAAATAAAATATTAATAATTTAACTTCATATCTTAATTATGATTATGCTGAAAAAAAATATTAATAACAACATAATAATAATAATAATAATAATAATAATAATAATAATAACGAAAATGATCTTCACATTCTTTCGACTAGAACAAACGTAAATGTCATATCCTTTGACAATACACAGCACGATGTAAATATTTATATATATAATGTTTACGTGATATTTCAGATACTACCAAGCAACGCCAAACAGTAAACACTAAAATATACTCAATAAGCAAGACATCGGCTCGTCAATATCAAACGATGATGGATGTAAGTTTATGTTTGGTTTAAATATTTTAGAAATCAGATGCCTAAAAAGTGGAAAGAGAACCAATTTTAGACCCTGTTAATAAAAAAACATATATGCAAGTACACACACACATACGCTCACACATACACATATGCATATATGTGAGGACTTTTAATTTACAGACAGACAGAGAGAGAGAGAGAGAGAGAGAGAGAGAGAGAGAGAGAGAGAGAGAGAGAGAGAGAGAGAGAGAGAGAGAGAGAGAGAGAACAGTTGGATAAGAATATTGGTCAAGGTTTCTAAAGATATATATATATTCTTATCAAACTGTTCAATCTGAACCACAAAACTTTAAAACTGTCTCCCTGAAAATCACCATAACAGAGTGTGTTACCGAATAATTTCCTTGTAAGGATGATTTGAGTTTACAGAGTTGGCTGCATAACGTATAATGAAACACGTTTTGGTTAGCATAGGAGCAGGCCTGCTTTAACCGTTAAACAAAATAAAGTTATGCTGAGGGTATCAAGAGGAATGGAAACCCCCCCCAGAACAGCCCCCCCCAACCAATAAAGGGTCCCTAGAGGAACAGTTTGTTTTCCTTAAACCGGATTTGAGGATCTGAAGATTTGAATTTCAAAAAAGTAATAGAAAACGTTTTAAGTTTAAATAAATTGGCAACAGTATGATGATTTGTTGTTCTATTTGTATTATGTTGCCATCAAAACAGAAAAATCACTAATAAATTTTTTATTTTCTATTATTATTTTTTTTTAACATAAGTACTTAGAGTATATGAAAAATATTTTTTTTTATTATTTTTATATTTATATTTTTATTTTTATTCTTTTATTATTATTATTTTTTTTATTATTGCCGCAGTTTCATTTGATTATATTATTTTATGTTATAGGCTAATGAATAAAAAAAATAAAATAATAATAAATTGACAGGTTTTAATTAATATAGTTGTGAGAACTGGTCTAAGAGAACTAAATATTTAGTCTAATATTCAACATTCAGCATGTGAATTCTGGGTTTCTTCGATGTCTTGACATCGAAGAGTCCAGGATCGGGGGTCTCCAGGGCTTGACTGTGCTATGACGTCAGTCACCTGTATTAATCCGGCCACGCCTGGGACATATTAGGCTGGCGACTTGAAGCCAACTCCAAAATAAATCATTTAAATCGGAAGTCCCTTTTTAAAATCAACCCTTATCACTAAACAGGAAGTACGCACCCCTCTTGTACAATACGAAGTATCTTTCCTTTGACTTCCTTATCAGTAAGTGTACCACGTGATCGGTCATGACCGATAAGGGGCCGTTCTATATTTAATCCAGCCGACATTGACCTAAATACAAGACACACAAGACAAGACAAGACAAGAAATACAAGACAAACTCATGTATATTTGTGATAATATAAATGCTGTGACTTCTTCCTGTGAAAATTTATTATTATTATTTTATAGTGATATGATTAAGGACCACTCAGTTAACTAACAGGTTATTTAAAACACGCACACACGCACTCACGACACACACGCACATATATACGCAAACTGAATTATAAATAAATATTTAATGGAAAGATGCATACATATATATTAGAACTAATAATACTGGCGAAAATAAATAATAAATAAATAAATTCTTAACCCTGATGCGTGTGTGTGTGTGTGTGTGTTTGTGTGTGTGTGTGTGTGTGTGTGTGTATGTGTGTGTGTGTGTTCGTTCGTGTTTGCCAAAAGACATAGGTATATAAATTCCAATACCACCTAAGTCATTTATTCATATCACCATATATTATTTCTTTTTTCAGAAAAGAAACTCAAATAGAGTTTACAGTATTGACAAAGTCGAAGTGTCATCTAAAGACAACCAGCTTGTAATAAACTGGAAAGATGGAAAACAGTCACTGTATTAAAAATATATTTTATCTTTTCTTTAAAAACAGCAACACAGACCATAATGAATATTTGTAAATACATCATTTTGAATCAAAGTATTTCTTTCCTTTCTCCTCATTTCAAAGATTCTTTTTAATTATTAGTTAAACATTTAAGTATTAAAAATATTTGCGATTTGAAAATTCACTTTTATATAGGGTTATATACATACGAGATCAGTTTTATTATCATAGAATTACCATGCATCTTCTACTAAGTTGTTTTTGGTGTCTCCTCCTACTGAAATGACAAAACTTGAGTACAGTAGACAGATATTTGTGTAGCCTTTGCTAAATTAATTTATAAAAAATCTCTGTTCACGTAGTTATTCAAGAAAATGTTTCTGTTATTGCAGGTATCACAGTATCTGGCTGAGACACAACTGTCACTGTGAAGAATGCAAACACAAAGAAAGTGGTCAGAAGCAGTTAAAGGTCGCCTATGTCCCAACAGACATTCAGCTTTGTAAAGCAAGAGTTGAGGGTAATTCAGAGTTTTTAAACTTGCAGACATTCAGCTTTGTAAAGCAACAGTTGAGGGTAATACAGAGTTTTTAAACTTGTATCTGTGATAACTACAGACATTCAGCTTTGTAAAGCAACAGTCGAGGGTAATTCGGAGTTTTTAAACTTGTATCTGTGGTAACAACAGACATTCAGCTTTGTAAAGCAAATGTCAAGGGTAATTCAGAGTTTTTAAACTTATATCTCTGATAACTAAAGATATTTAGCTTTGTAAAGCAACAGTATGTTATTTTTCTAACCCAGTATAACTAATTATGTTATTTTTATAACTCAGAATAACTGATTGTGTTATTTGTAAAACCCAGTATACCAGATTATGTTGTTGTTATTATAATTAACCAGGAACCAGCCTGTGTCTGACATGGGAAGGTTCAGGTGAACATGAAGGAAGAATTCCAGTTTCCTTCCTGTATGACAATGACTATTCCACTGAAGCTTTGAATCAGAAATGGCAGGAGTCAAAAGTTGATGAAAAATGTTGGGCTGATGTAAGTAATGTAGATAACTGTCTTAAACTGGAAACATACTGAAACACACTGAAACATTCTGAAGCATACTGAAATATACTGAAAGAAACTGAGACATACTGAAATATACTGAAACATAATGAAACATACTGAAACATACTTAAACAAACTGAAACTAACTGAAGCAAACTGAAACATTTTGAAACATTGAAATATACAGAAACATAATGACACTTTCTGAAATACACTGAAACAAACTGAAACATTTTGAAACTAAGGGAAATCTGACAGTAATGTAACTGGAGCTTACTTTTATCTACAGAGCAACTGTTCTTGTTAATTACTATAATGTTTCAAAACTTTAATAATAATACATTTCTTTTCTTTTATATATATATATTACTTTTTTTAAAGAAAATACCACAAATGGAATTTGAAGATGTTATTAGTTCTGACAAATCATTATTGAAGTAAGTAAAATAAACTGCATTTATATTATTTAAATAACAGCATTTTAATACAAGTTGTCACTTTTTTATTTAAAATAGGTTTTATTTGTTTTATTTTTTATTTATATATTTAGTTACTTATTATTATTTTTATTACTATTACTGTTGTTGTTGTTGTTGCTGCTGATGTGGTTGTTGTTATCATGACGGGTTTTTGGTGTAAAGATGACATACCAGAGAGGAATGTTTGTCTCACTCTCACTGGCTGATTTGCCTCATAGAGTACATTTTGTCTTTCAAACTGCCAGTCAAATTATATCAGTATTGATTATCTGTTATATAAAATCAACAGTTTAAAAAAAATAAAAAAAAAAAATAAATAAATAAAAATAAATTGAAATAAACGGCTAACAAATTTCTATTAATATAAAATAGATTTTAATTACCAAGTATTCATTCAAAACATGAAAACTTAGACTAGGAGTGGATGTATAGTTCAATTCTCCTGGACTGGGTGCAATACTTTAAACAAATATTTGTTTTTTTTTTTTTTTTAGGTAGGTATTAAACTATAGACACACAAAGCATAACTTTTTTTATGTGTATATTTTTTTTTTTTTTTATTTGTTTTCCGGCAGATTTCTGACAGAAATCAACGTTTATGGTTTGTGTTTGTTAACAAATGCATCAACAGAAGAAAACAAAGTAGTACAGGTGAGATGTAGATTTTTTTGACGTCATTTGACGAAATAAACAGATTTATTAGAATTGTTTGTTCTTCTTATTAATAATATTATTAATGATTATTTAGAGAACTCAGTGGTTAAGTGTAGAAATATGTATTTCTTTGATAAATAAGCAAATTTATTAGAAATATATATGTGACTGTTTGTGTTTATCTGGGTGGGTGTATCAAACACACACACACGCATATATATACAAACACTCGTGTGTGTGTGTGTGTGTGTGTGTGTGTGTGTGTGTGTGTGACCTATGTAAATGAATGTATTCATTTATTTTCATTCAAATGTATTTTCTAAATCTGACACAAAGAGTTGTTTCCCTTGTAGGTTGCTGAGAGAATTTGGCCAAAAGTACAGAACACTATGTATGGAGATGTAAGTAAAATTGTCATGAATATAACTTTGTGTTTATATACTTTGCTGTGTTAAGTAATTTAACTTGTGTTTATAAACTTTACTGTTATATTTAAGTCATATATTTTCTGTTTTCAGTTTTATTGTGTTATTTGAGTAATGTTAGTGGTGACGCTATTCAGGACTCAGTCTTATAAGAAAATATTTCTGTTTACTGGAGACAGCTGTCAATCATTTCTTAAGAAACAGTCACTCAGTTTCATTCAGTTCTCTTCATTTTCAGTTTCAGTTTCAGTTTCCACTGAGTCATTTGATGTTGTTGACATTTAATTTTCAGAGCAGATATCTAATTATTAATATGTTCAGTTTTAATTCTATTATTTTACCTCTTTTGAAGTATTTTACTAATGAAACTAGTAATTTCCACTGCAAACAGTTGACTGGGAAAGCTGGTAATGGTCACCAGTTTTCTAAATGTAATTGTGTGTTTTTAATTTTTATCAAATTTCTACCACATTAAATGTTAATTAAATCTGTCACGAATTGTTCAGATAAACAAATTCATCTTTATTTTCTTATTTAACTAAATATAAATATAATTCATTCAAAAATTTCCTGCAATTCTATTAATATTTGATTTCAATAATTAATATAAAATGTAATATCATTATCATTTTGTTAAAATCACCTGTTAAAAGGGATTATTATATATTGTTAATTAGTTTTAATTTTTATAATATTTATTTTACAGTTTAAAAAGTTGCTTCAAGCCTATGCTGGTGGTAATTGTAACACTAACAAGAGAAAATATATTGATAAAAATACTAACACTAATAGTATAATTGTACTATATCTGATGATGGTGTTAATAATACTAGTAATGTTTTAGTGTTTGAGATGCTTTCAGGGTTTGTACCAGTTTGAATTACTAATTACAGAAATTATGATAATAATAATAATAGTAATAATAATAATAATAATAATAATAATAATAATAATAATAATACCATTAATGACAGAAATTATAAGTATAATAATAGTAGCTGTAGTAGTATAATGATAATAATAATAATAATGGTGGTAATAGTAGTAATAATACTAACACTAACAACAGAAATTATAATAATAACAATAGTAGCAGTAATATCATATGATAATAAAGCTTATGCTGATAATCCTAGTAACAGAAATTATAATGATAATAATGCTATTAAAAAGATAATAATGATAATAGTAGTAATAATGGTGATGTTGATAGTAAATAAATAAATGAAATTGTAATGATAATATTAATGATGATAAATGATAGTGATAATAATAACAATAGTAGTAGTAGTAGTAGTATAGTAGTATTAATATTTGTAGTAGTAGTAGTATAGTGTTAGTTAATAGTAGTAGTTATTAGAAGTAGTAGTAGTAGTAGTAGTAGTAAATAATGATGTTGATAACTACTAGTAAGACTAGCAGGAGAAATGGACTGTTAGGACAGTAATATTTACATGTTTGTTTTTCAGGGTAGTAGTAGTAGTAGTAGTAGTAGTAGTAGTAGTAGCAGCAGCAGCAGCAGCAGCAGCAGCAGCAGCAGTAAAAATATACAGTTGATAACAATACAAGTAAGACCAGCAGGAGAAATGGACTGTTAGGACAGTATTATTTACATGTTTGTTTTTCAGGGTAGTAGTAGTAGTAGTAGTAGTAGTAGTAGCAGCAGCAGCAGCAGCAGCAGCAGCAGCAGTAATAGTAGTAAATAATACAGTTGATAACAATACAAGTAAGACCAGCAGGAGAAATGGACTGTTAGGACAGTAATATTTACATGTTTGTTTTTCAGGGTAGTAGTAGTAGTAGTAGTAGTAGTAGTAGTAGTAGTAGTAGTAGTAGTAGTAGTAGCAGCAGCAGCAGCAGCAGTAATAGTAGTAAATAATACAGTTGATAACAATACAAGTAAGACCAGCAGGAGAAATGGACTGTTAGGACAGTAATATTTACATGTTTGTTTTTCAGGGTAGTAGTAGTAGTAGTAGTAGTAGTAGTAGTAGTAGTAGCAGCAGCAGCAGCAGCAGCAGCAGTAATAGTAGTAAATAATACAGTTGATAACAATACAAGTAAGACCAGCAGGAGAAATGGACTGTTAGGACAGTAATATTTACATGTTTGTTTTTCAGGGTAGTAGTAGTAGTAGTAGTAGTAGTAGTAGTAGTAGTAGTAGTAGTAGCAGCAGCAGCAGCAGCAGCAGCAGTAATAGTAGTAAATAATACAGTTGATAACAATACAAGTAAGACCAGCAGGAGAAATGGACTGTTAGGACAGTAATATTTATATGTTTGTTTTTCAGGGTAGTAGTAGTAGTAGTAGTAGTAGTAGCAGCAGCAGCAGCAGCAGCAGCAGCAGTAATAGTAGTAAATAATACAGTTGATAACAATACAAGTAAGACCAGCAGGAGAAATGGACTGTTAGGACAGTAATATTTATATGTTTGTTTTTCAGGGTAGTAGTAGTAGTAGTAGTAGTAGTAGTAGTAGTAGTAGTAGTAGTAGTAGTAGTAGTAGCAGCAGCAGCAGCAGCAGCAGCAGCAGTAATAGTAGTAAATAATACAGTTGATAACAATACAAGTAAGACCAGCAGGAGAAATGGACTGTTAGGACAGTAATATTTACATGTTTGTTTTTCAGGGTAGTAGTAGTAGTAGTAGTAGTAGTAGTAGTAGTAGCAGCAGCAGCAGCAGCAGTAGTAGTAGTAGCAGCAGCAGCAGCAGTAATAGTAGTAAATAATACAGTTGATAACAATACAAGTAAGACCAGCAGGAGAAATGGACTGTTAGGACAGTAATATTTATATGTTTGTTTTCAGGGTAGTAGTAGTAGTAGTAGTAGTAGTAGTAGTAGTAGTAGTAGTAATAGTAGTAAATAAATACAGTTGATAACAATACAAGTAAGACCAGCAGGAGAAATGGACTGTTAGGACAGTAATATTTACATGTTTGTTTTTTTCAGGGTAGTAGTAGTAGTAGCAGTAGTAGTAGTAGTAGTAGTAGCAGCAGCAGCAGTAGTAGTAGTAGTAGTAGTAGTAGCAAAGCAATGATGCTGATAATGATGCTGATAACAATACAAGTAAGACCAGCAGGAGAAATGGACTGTTAGGACAGTAATATTTACATATTTGTTTTTCAGGTGTAGTAGTAGTAATATTAATATTTGTAGTAGTAGTAGTAGTAGTAGTAGCAGCAGCAGTAGTAGTAGTAGCAATAGTAGTAGCAGTAGTAGCAGTTGTAGTTGTTAATAATAATAATAATAATAGTAGTAATAAATAATAATTTTGACAGACATATTAGTAAGACCAGTTATAGGACAGTAATATTTACATGTTTGTTTTTCAAGTGTAGTAGTAGTAGCAATAGTAGTAGTTAATAGTAATAATAATAGTAGTAGTAAATAATAATTTTGACAATAACAGTATCAGTAGAGTGTTAGGACGCTATTACTTACAGGTTTGTTTTTTACTAGTAACTAGTAGTAGTAGTAGTAGTAGTAGTAAATAATAATTTTGACAATAACAGTATCAGTAGAGTGTTAGGACAGTAAAAGTGACATGTTTGTTTTTCAGGTGTTTGATGTGAAGATAACATCCGATGCTATCAACGTTGCCTACTCTGACTCAGAAATTGACTATCACATGGATCTTATTCATTATGAGTCACCTCCTGGAATTCAGATGCTTCATGTTATTAGGTTTGTTTTTCTAAAAAACATTTTCAGTGCAAAGAATAAATTTTTTTTTTTTTTGTTAACTGTTATAAAGACTCAAACGAGGGTGAAATGAACATCATTATTTTAGTAAATTTGTAATAGTCCAGAGGTGTAAATGCTTTCATTGTTTGTAATGTTACTGAAACTAGAACGAAATTCACATCATTCTTTCTGAAAACCTATATTAATCTTCTGTAATATTCCAGTATTTGTAGCGTTTTCAATGTTGGTAATGTTTCAGTATTTCATAACCTAGAACTGCATGACACCCAATGTTTATATAGATTTATTACATAAGTAATATTGGTTGGTTGTTTGGTTTTAAAATTTATATTTATCTGATATCGAAAAAGACATGTATTTTATATTAACCATTTGTAATAGTCCAGTATTTCAAATTTGTTTTGTATCAAGTTGATATCAGAGAAAATTTGTATTTCTTAAATAATGACAGTTGGTTGTCAAAAAATATTTTGTCAAGAAAGTAATTTCAAATGAAAGTCACTGGTATTAGTTTGTGATCGACTTCTATTAATAATAATAATAATAATAATAATAATAATAATAATAAACAACGACAGAAATAATAATAATATTAATGATGACAAAAACAATAATAATAATAATAATAATAATAATAATAATGACAATAGCAATAATAATAATAATAATAATGACAATAGTAATAATAATAATAATAATAATAATGACAATAGCAATAATAATAATGACAATAGTAATAATAATAATAATGACAATAATAATAATAATAATAAACTTGATCTTTGTGTAATAATAGTGTTAGTAATATTATCATTACTTTCTAGACAACAGAAGACGTCAACTTCTGGCTTTAGTGATTTCTGTTAACTTAGGAATGCATTAAACGTATGATTTACATACGCTAGTGGGATGTTACAAAAAGATGAACAGAAAGTAAAAAATGGAATAATCAGGAAATAAGAGATAAAAAAACTTGATTAATTTCTAAAATAGTTATGTCAAATATAGCTAATAAATGACGTCATTGATATAATTTTGTTTGGAAGATTACGCAAAAAAAAAAATAAAAATAAGGTAAAAGCAATACTAGATGAGTACAATTATAATCACATCATTTTTATCATCTTAATCACCATAATTAATTTATTATTATTATTATTATTATTATTATTATTATCATCATTATCATTATCATTACCATTATTATTATTATTATTATTATTATTATTATTATTATTATTATCATCATTATTATTATTATTATTATTGTTATTATTGTCATCATCTTCATAATCATCATCATCATTATTATTATTACTGTTATTGTTGTTGTTATTATTATTATTATCATTATCATTATCATTACCATTATTATTATTATTATTATTATTATTATTATTATTATTATTATTATTATTATTATTATTATTATTATTATTATTATTATTATTATTATTCATAGGATGTTGTCTGTGGTAGAGTGGTGATAATCATGTTAGAAATTTTTATTTCAGATTTGACGAGTGTGTCACTGGAGGAGAAAACAAATTTCTGGACATGTTCAGAGTGGCTGAAGAGTTTCGCAAAACACACCCCGAGTTATTCGAGACACTGGTTCAAATCCCGGCAACGATTCAAGAAATACATTATGACAGGTATGAGGTGTAAAATAATTTTTAAAATCCTTTATAAAATAGGACTTCTTAAACAGTTAAAAAAAACAACAAAAAAAAAAAACGCCATCATAAAAAACTTGGAATGAATTAGTTACTGTATTGTTTGCCGCAGTGTGGATAAAACTGTTATTGAATTGATGTTACAGTTAGTTATTCATACTGTATTATTCTGTAAGAGTTATTTATATATGTTATTATTGTTTAAGAATTATTCATTCACAATTTATTTGTGTGTAATAAGTTAATCATTTATAATCTGTTATTGTCCAAATGTTATTTATTCATAAAGTTTTGGTGTGAAGGAGTTATTCATTCATTATGTATTGGAGTAAAAGACTTATTCATTCATAAAGTATCAGTGCAAAAGAGTTAGTCATTCATAATGTATTGGTGTTAAAGCGTTATTCATTCATAATGTAGTGGTGTAAAAGAGTTATCCCTAACGTATTGGTGTAAACAATTTATTCATTCATAATGTATTGGTGCAAAAGAGTTATTTATTCATAATGTATTGGTGTTAAAGCGTTATTCAATGATAATCTTTTGGTGTAAAAGAGTTATTCATTGATGTATTAGTGTAAAAGACTTAATCATTCATTGTTACAGAAAGTTGCCAGTGGAAGTGATACGTCATCAGCCACACATTATTTTAAATAGGAGACAGGAGGTAATCCATTGTTTATCACACACACACACACACACACACACACACAAACAGGCACACATACACACACACACACACACACACACACTCTGTTTTAGTCCATACAGTAATGGACTATATGTCGTCTAACTGTAAACATTTTCTTTCTATTTCAGTCCAAATAATAATGGACTATATCTAGTTCGTGTGTAAAATCTCTACTGTAATTCAAACAATAATGAACTTCACATAGTTTTATTATAAATCACATTATTATAATAAACCATTCCTAATCTATCTGTGAAAGACATAAACTTTGGGCTTTATTTCTATCTATCTACGGATTCAACATTTAAAAATGTCTTTGTGTTTAGAATTTTTCTACGTTTTTCTTTTTTTTTTGATGCTCATAAACATGTTTGTGATTTAGTTTTCGAAATTTAATTTCAGATCGTCCGAATAAACTGGGGACCAGCATTAGAAGGAGCTCTTGCAGTTGATATGGTACGAAATAAACATCACTAGATCATGCCACAAAGAACAACAGAAACAGAAAATAAATAATATACCAACACTTTGATTAGTTTTTGCCAGCAGAGAATGAACAAGCAAAATACGTTAATCACGTTGGTACATGACTCAGTCTAATACGTACCTGACTCAGTCTAATACGTTACTTAACTTAACAAATAAGGATTAGATCACTGTTTGCAAGTCAGAATCTGTTTTATTATCATCCTTAATAAATTCAGACTGCCTCGCGGCTGAACACGTGATTTGGATGAAACAGCGAGATATTTTCGATTAAATCTTGTTGTGTATGTCGTATTACTGTCGCGCAGTTTTTAACGTTTTTTTTTTTTTTTTTTTTTTTTTGTCGTTTTAGGATGAAGTTGAAAAATATTACAAGGCTTATACAGAGTTTGCTAAAATAATTGAGAACTCTTCTTTCCCTGTAAGTAAAACACACACACGCGCACACACACACAAACACTCAGTGACACACACAGACATACACATACACATATTTTACATATAAACTCAGAAACACATAATATACGACTAATATATATGAATACATATATATATATATACACACACACACACACACTCATGTTTATGCACAATGCATAGGTATATATATATATATATATATATATATATATATATATATATATATATATATACACACACAAACAAATACAGACACACACATATACACACACACACTCATATACACAGACAAAATAAATTGTTGTATATGTTTGATTTGGGTATTTTTTAGCTGAAGAAGAGACTGAAGCCAGGTGAGATAATTGTGTTTAACAACAGAAGAATGGTTCACGACCGAAGTCGGTTTCAATTGAACGGAGGAGATCGATTTTTACAGGTAATTTCAACCTTTTTTGCTTTGATTTCTTTCTTTCACTCAATAATCTATACATTTTTTACTTTTTTATTATTATTATTATTATTATTATTATTATTATTATTATTATCATTATTATCATTATTATTATTATTATTTTAATTTAATTTATTCTTCAGGTTCAAAAACACAATCTGATGTTCATTTTTCGAAATCAATATTAAGTTCATATATTATTTTTAAATTTCATTTGGAGTTCATTTTACAAAATTCCTTCTGATGTCATTTTTCAAAATTCATTTGAATTTAATTTCTGAAAAGCTGTTTTTCTTTTGTTTTTGAATTTCTTTCATTCAGAAATCCATATTTTAAAAATATATATATAAATATATATATTATTATTATTATTATTATTATTATTATTATTATTATTATTATTATTATTATTATTCTACAGGGAACCTACGTGAACATTGACCACTACAAAATTCGGCTACAGACTTTAAGTCGACTGATTGGAGATGGCAGACTTGTAAAGCGTGTTGGTAACGGAGTGTAAACTTGCTGACATTTTCATGTCATGACGTGATAATGACGTCATCCCTCCCCGCCAAATAAAAGTAATTAAAAACTGTGATTTGCAGTCAGTTTGTGTTACGTGCCAAGAACAGATATGTTTATCAGTTTTTTTAAAACTAACTGTCGCTATTTTAATTGTTATTACTGTAATTAAAAAAAAAATCTTTTCTTACAGTTAGTTTGAAAGATCAGAGTTTCATTCAACTTAATTAAAAGTGGCTTGTTATTATTTGAATTGTTATTTCTATCATTAAATATCCTTTTTTTCTTCTACGATTTGCAGTTAGTTTTGGATCATGTACTATGGATAGATGAATTTTATTCAGTCTAATGAAAACAGTCTGTTATTATTTTAATTGTTTATTTAATAACAATTGTTGTTTTCATAGTGTAGAAGATCCGCTTGGGTAGTTGTCATGCATTTTATATAATAAATTGTACATTGTGTTGAAATGTTCCGTAATTTGAATTTAATTTGAATATAATTTATTTACATTAATTTTAAATTGTAACTCAGGATGGAACCAATGATAAACGTTTTTTGTTTTTGTTTTTATAAAGTGTTTTTTTTATTTTTATTATTATTATTTTTTTTTTTGTTGTTGTGTTATTTATTTATTTATTTTATTATTATTATATATTTATATATATATATATATATATATATATTTATTATTATTTTTTTTTTTTTTGTGGTATGTTCAGTGTTACCAACAATGATTTTTAATAAAATAATGTTTTAACCATAAACGTTTACATAATTTTACTTAACCACAGATTTTATTTGATATCTTAGTTTAATGTAAAAACAAAAATATATAAAATAATAAAAAAAATTATTTTATTTATTTATTTATTTATATTTTAATAATGTCTTAATACATAAAGGCATGTATTAAATGAATTTATTAACAAACAGCACTGTGAGTTATTGACATCATTACAAAACGATTTGAGCTCACTTCATTCTCTGCTCCTAGACTGTTGATGGAATACAACGAATATTTTTATCATTTATGTGATTTTTTTCAAAACCACCTCGCTCAATGAACTGATACATTTACTATAACGATTAATTACATGCAGAGATTTATTTCTGAGATTTATTTATTTTTATTAATCATGTAATTATTCATTTCAAATTGTAAAATAATCATGTTATAATTTTTTATTATTTCTGTGGTATATAATGTTTTCTTTGTTGTTGTTGTTTTGTGGTTTTTTAATTTGTCAGACAAACACGCACACACGCACGCACACACAGATATTACTATAATTATTAATTAAATGCAGAGAATAATATTTCTCAGATGTATTTTTATTAATCATGTGATTATACATTTCAAATTGTATCTTAATTTTATAGATGTTATTTCTAATGGAATAGAAACTGAAACATATTCCGGTGTATCAAAGTCCTTACGTGTGCCTTTACAAACTGAAAAGGAATTAGTATATATCATATGTTAAAAATCGAAAAATTTGAATAAATACTTATATATGTTTGAAAAGTTTTAGTTTTTTCTGTTAATCGTTTTGACATGTCTTTAAAATTAGAATAATTATTTTTGTCTAAATTCTAAAATCTGTTTATGCCGTGAACTTTGTTATCTGAAACTGAACAAAAAAAAAAAAAAAAAAAAAAAAATGTAATATTAAATAAATTTAAAAAAATAAAAGCAACAACAAAGATATAATAATAATAATAATAATAATAATAATAATAATAATAATAATAAAAAAAAAGAATAAATATTAAATAAACAAAAAATAAATAAAAACAACAAACACAGAATAATAATATTAATAACAATAATTATAATATTAATAATAATAATAAAACCAAAAATGTTAATAGTCAGCCATTTTGAAGAGTGATATATAAGTGTAGATTGTCCAAAGTCTAAATAAATGTCGTCAGAAACTATGTAAAAAAGAAAGATGCTATGACAGAGTCGCCTTCTACTTTCATTAATGGCGAAGCTGGTGAGTTCGTAGTAACGGACGAATTTAAGAAAAAGAAATGTTAAATCACTGCATCATTCACAACGCGTGTAATTTTCCATACAGTTGACTAACATTTCTTTTTATTTGTAACTTACCAAGCAGTTTATAATGGGAAGGTCCTAAAGTATCAAAATAAGTTCTTCTTTTTGTTGTCGTTGTGGTTGTTGTTGTTTATTTATGGACCAGATGATATAGCGGTTTATCGGATAATTTTGGTTTCTGTTTACATGTAAGTGTTTCGCCGGATGGCGGAGGCAGATTTGTTGGATGGCGGCAAAGCGGTCAAACGAAGTATATTTACGTATATTTAGATAAAGAGGATTCGGCATCAAACATCGTTACGAAGTGTGGGGGGAGAATCTGGGTCGCAGCAGGTTAATAAGGATATCTAAGTAAATATAGCGTTTAAGTCGCGAAGATAATTTGTTCATTTTGTTATAATATCAATAAATAAATAAAATAAATAAACTCCCCCTAAACCAAAAAGCAATTAAAAGATTAGCAAACACTTAAAATAAAACTCGTTATAACACTGTGTCAGTTATATGAATTAACCATCTCTCTCTCTCTCTCTCTCTCTCTCTCTCTCTCTCTCTCTCTCTCTCTCTCTCTCTCTCTCTCTCTCTGCTGCACCAACTCTCCCACGCTTAATGTTTTTCTCATTTTACATTTATACCATCCCAAAAAATTTGATGGCATTGAATTAATCTGAAATACAAAATATAAATATAATTACATCAATTTTACCGCCTGCCTCCCCCTCTCTACCATAAAAAAAAAAAAAAAAAAAACAAACAAACACGAAAAGGAAATAAAATTCCTGATCGCGTGCATGCAAATAATAACAGTGATGATGATAATAATAATATTAATTCTTTATTCTTTAATGTAGCATCTTATTATGAACCTCTACAAGAACTTCGTGTCGGCTAAAAATAGTCAAATTATACTGAAACACTCCTCTTACATTATATAGAGTATGTGCGTGTGTCTGTCTGTCTGTATATGTGTGTGTATATACATATATATATATATGAATGTTTGTGTGTGTGTGCGTGCTTATATTTATAGTTACAGGATTGTCCTGAATTATTATCTTTTTTTAAAAAGCAGTCCAACACATAGCATGTTCTTTTCTTTCGATCTGATTTTTTTTTTCTTTTTCTTTCTTCTTAAGCTTGTAATAAATGGGTTTCTTTCAAGTCTGTAATTTGCGAAATGGAAACTATTTCTGTAACACAAATTTTGTTATTACAAACAAGATTACCGAGAATCCATATTTTACGACTGTTTCGCTTACTGCAAGCGAAGATTTCAAACACATCGGTTTTATCAAATACATTCACTGTTATGACGTAAAATATAATTCAAACTTTTCTGTAATAATAATAATAATAATAATAATAATAATAATAATAATAATAATAATAATTAAAGCATTCTTTTTCTTCTTCTTTTTTTTATTCCATTTTAAATTATTTATTTATTTATTTATTTATTTTTATTTATTTATTTTATTATTATTATTATTATTATTATCTATGTCTCAAAAATCATAATTCTATTAGTTTAATTAGTATTATTGTTACTTAATATTATAATTTATTTAATGTGATATTCTTTTAATACGTAACTCTTTTGGATTTATCACAGCTTATAATCTGTAATGTTTTGGGGGTTTTTTTTGGGGGGTTGTAATTATCCTTCTTCCGCCGAATCGTCACTTCCTTCCGCCTAGTCCGAAACGAAAAGTAGCTACCCTAAAGCCACATATCCGTCCGCTTCTAAGAAATTCTCGAATCATCTCCATGGTTATTCTGCGCGTGTTACACAAGAGGGAACGCTTCACGTCTGCTTGGCCAAGGAATTCAAAAGACTGTTCGTCGATCGGGGCCTGTCTTACGTCATCACTCGCGTCTGTGGTTAGAGACTGGAGGATGTTACGTAACTGCAGACGTCTGAAGGCAGACATTTCTGCGTCGTAGTAGTTACTCCTCGATGGCTCGGTATTGAGAAAAGCTGAAACAGAAGAAAGAGAAAAATAAATGTATTTTAATTTAATATTTTTTTTTTTTTTTTTTTTTTGCGTTGTAAAAAAACGAAATTAAAATAAATAAATAAATAAATGTGTTTAAGTTGTGTGAATATATGTGTGTATTTAGGAATTGAAGAAAGAAGAAGAAGAAGAAAATGAAACATATATTTTAGATAAATATGCACAAAAAAAAAAAAAAAAAAATAATAATAATAATAATAATAATAATATATGAGAATTAACGTTTTCGAATTTTCGAATGTATGCATATATTTAGGAACTAAGGTAAGCCGAAGAAGAAGAAAAAGAAACATACATTTTGGATCCCTATATACAATAAGAAAATAAGAAAAACAAATGAATGTGGCGGAGATGTAATATTTTCGAATTTTCGAATGCATGTATGTATTTAGACACGTATTTTTTACATTGTAATCAAAAGTAATAAAATAAATAAATGGAGTTTGAAAGTTTTTGATTGTTATGTGTGGATTTAGGAATGAATATTGTGTCTTTCGTTCGTCTGAATAGACTCTGCACATAGACAATATTCAGGAACGCACTGGCGCAGGACGACAAAGTTAAATCATCTCAGATGTCACCTATTTCCCCCGCTGTCGGATGTGTGTGTGCATATATATATATACATATATGTATGTATGTATGTATGTATGTCTGTATGAATGTATGTATGTATGTATCTATTTGTATGTTTGTGTTTATATGAATCCCTAATTATAGCTATGTTGGGTATACGTGTGTATATATTTAGGTATGTCTCTGAATATATATGATGTCAGTGTACGTATGTTTCTATAATATGTATGTTAGAAAGTTTGTATGTGTGTATGTGTGTGTGTGTTAGTGTGTTTGTGTGTGTGGGTGATTTTCTGTGTGTTGTATTTATTTATACTAGTTATTTTATTTTTTTTTTTTTTTCCCCTCTGGTTAAACAACAGTATTTAATGGCGAGGCAATACAATTTGATTTATATGCCAAAAACAGAATTATTGAATTTCTTGTTATACTCATTCTTAAAGGCCCTGATTGTGTAGTTCGTTTAGCCTAAATGCGGTACATTTCACACACACACACACACAGAGAGAGAGACATACACACATACAAAGAGACCAATAGACACACATACGAGTGTACATCTACAGAAGGCAGTATGACGTTGAAAGCTGTAATTAATAATAACATGATGACTAGTTTTATAACGAAGCTATTTTTTTTTTTTTTTTTTTTTTTTTTTTTTGCTATTAGCGTCGCGCAGTTTCTTCGTTACGTTGTTATTTTCAAATGTTTACAAAGTGCAGCAGTACCTTGTAAGAGCGCTGACTTTACGTGCGTACATGGTCACGTGTTTTGTCTATTAATAGAAAAAAAAAAAAAAAAGAAACCAGGTCACATGACGCAATCTTTCCATGTTTTCTGACCTCGACGGAGAATCTGAAGGTCGTGATCTGAGAACATTTCACTTCTGTTATTAATTAATTGTTTTATTTAATTTGAATTTGATTTCTGATACTTTTTCATCGTTTTCATTTAAGTTACAAATAACAGTCATGTGAAGTTACTAATTAAAAGAAAATTTTTTTTAATTAATATTTTAAAAAAAAGAAGAAATTAATTAATTAATTTATGAACGCTATGGACACCACGAGTGCAGTGGTAGTAGTAGTAGTAGCAGCAGAGTAATGGTAGTAGTAGTAGTAGCTGAGTAATGGTAGCAGGTTGAATAGTGGTAACAACTGCAGTTGCATTCGCAGCAGCTGCAGTAGTTGCAGCAGTAGCAGTGGCTGCAGTAGACGTAGCAGCAGTAGAAGGAAGCAACAGCAGTAGTAGTAGTAGTAAAAATCCATGGCAAAATAACATTAGTTGTATATTATACAATATAGCCTTCAAAATTGAATTGAATTTGTTAATAATTTTTCCAATCAGATTTCTGTCTCTGAGACAACTGTATAATGTAGCGTTGTTTTAAAGCAGGTATCAAATTATTTAAAGATTTATTTCGTTGAAATAAAGAGAGATAACCGTTAATTAATGAATGGTAATCAGAAACTGGATTTGTTCGCGATGTATAGAAAACGATGGTATTTGTGCATAGCGTTATTTGTACTGTGGAGAAAAAACCAGATTTCCTTTCTACTTGTCATGCGGTATTGTTTTAATGATAAGGAAAAATCACGTAACAATTATTATTCTTTCTAATATAAATTATTCATTCCAGACTATGATGCAGTTATTCTTTAAGATATAATTATTGTTTATAATACATGATATAATTATTCTTTGTAATATATGATATAATTTTTTTTCTAATATATCATAATAATTCTTTCTAATAAATACAAATCTAGTTATTCTTTGTAATATATATATTATTCTTAATAAATGAGTTAGCTTTTTTTAATATAAGCTCTAATTGTATATATGTCTTTGTTATTTAAATGAAACGTGTGTCACACAAATGTGCCGGAGGGCCACCCACGGTGGGTGTCTCTGTGAGCGTGATTTGTGTGATTTGCTAAAATACATTTCATTTAAATAACACTGATTTAGTAGGAGCTAGATATGAACTGATATTAAACAAACTAATAATTATGAACGTTAAATTCTGTCATGAATACTGGATCCAAGAATTATATTAAATATTTACTTATATTACCAAACAAATTGGATGCGTCCAAAATTAATATCAACATGTTTATCTGCTAAATTTGGGCGTCCTTGTAACTGCTAATGTAATTTAACTGTCTAACAGAGGAGAACAGGATCTGAAATGGCGAAAGTCTGGGAAATCGCGACTTTAGTAAGTACATACAACAGCTTTATTACACAGTAATATAATAATGAAAGAACAATACATATAGACATGAAAACAATGTCAACAAACGTCATACATATTACGTAAAGAAAAATGTACAACAGAAACATGTAGGCTGGGCAGGGTGAAGTTTGTTGGGGGGGTAACTCCAAAAATTACTCCTGGAAAGTAGCTTCACAAAGACTTACTGTGACGATTCTAGGAAAAAAAAGTCACAGGAAAAAAGTCACAATTTTTAATTAAAATCTAAGAAATATATTAGAAATAAAAGATAAATTAAACACATTTTGTCAGAGTTGTTTTGTTAATGTTATTTGATTTTAACGTTAGTGGTTTAGGCAGATGTTCCACCCAATACCACGAAGACATTCTGTCAGTTACAACTAGATCTTTTGACGCATTCCCACCACAACTTTGTTTTGCGAGTTGCATGTTTGGTATACATGAACCCGTAATAACAGAGTTTGTTACCACCCTTATTGCTATGAATAACTTCCATATTAAACACACTTCTGACACTACAGCAAGCTGGAGAATATGTAGTGAAACTGGAACATTTTATAAATCATTTACAACCTTTGTTTAAATCTAAGCTAGACTTAATCCTGCCTAACTGATCCTAATCAATAAGCTTAACAATTTACCCCATGCATATTATGATGCCACATTCAATACTTTACAAACCCATATATTTTGTCACTTTTTTCCTGTGATTTTTTTTTTAACCTATACTAAATTGTGACTTTTTTTCTGTTACTTTTATTCCAGTCACCACTGCAGTGATCGTCGGGTAGAGTTGGACAAAAGGTACCCCCCACCCTGGGGTAAAACGCCCACTGATTTTGTAGCAGACGAAAAGTGTCCACACGAACTGAAACCAGAAGCTACATCATCAGATTCATTTGACGTCATAGGTATATATTCCTCTCATACCCCGAAATTTTACCTGAAACTCATGTAAGTTTTTTACGAAATTTTTTTTTTTTTTACCGATTCGTATAATACTTTTTATTCATGTTTTAGGTTAAAGAATGGTCATATACTGACAAAGTATTGCGAAGGTAGGAAGGGATCTGTTGGCTTTATATTTAATAACTTGTTTTGATTTGTGACAGAATAGATGATGGTGCACTCAATAACATTTTGCGTGGGTAAAAACTCTATGGTAGGCCTTTTGCCCCAGGCCTCGTATCAAAGGCTCCATCAAAAAATATTATTCTTTAATAAATGTGAGTGTTTTAATATCACAAAAACACAAATTCGATTCCTCTGTGCATAAATAATATTTACTGCTGAAAACAGGGAAAAGATGCTAAATATATAATATTTTACTTAAGGAAAGCCTTTTACCCAACTCTGTCCTATAGTGAGAATAACTTAACAGTACACAGAGGAAACATTTCAAGTGGAAAATAGCGCTAAGTTCAAATTGGTAAATTCAGAAATCCGAGGTTCATGAAATCGAGGATCAAAAGTAATGTTCTAAATAAGAACGTGTTTTCACTAAGACAGACGAGTTTAGTTCGTCTCTGAAATGTGACATTAGCAAAACAGTCATATTTCCACTTTGTAAAAACAAATAATAATCCAAAGAATAATAATATTCATGTTCTGCTGAATATTTACAATAATGTGGAAAAATATATATAATAATAATACAAATATATAAATAAATTAATTAATTAATTAAATAATAATAATAATAATAATAATAATAATAATAATTTCAAGAGATACTTGAATAATCCTGAAATCGATATCGATAATGTTATTTATATGTAAATCCAGTAACCATTTTGTATGAATTTCCTGATACGGAAATGTAGACTATTGAAGTTATGTATTCAAAGTTCACGCGATTTATTTGTTTAAACAAAAAAACAAAAAATTAAAATGAAATGATAACGTAAGTAACTGTCATATTCCCATTTCCTTATTTTTATTTCTACATTTATTAGGCTGCTGTATAATTTGCTATTATTTATTAATATTAAATGTGACAGTAAATTAAAAATTACCCAAACCTTCATTATTTTTAAAATTTTAATTTTTTATTTTGCTTTATTTTTATTTTTATTTTATTTCCACTT
Source organism: Chrysomallon squamiferum (assembly GCA_012295275.1). Taxonomy (NCBI): domain Eukaryota; kingdom Metazoa; phylum Mollusca; class Gastropoda; order Neomphalida; family Peltospiridae; genus Chrysomallon; species Chrysomallon squamiferum. The sequence continues at coordinate 31,200,772 of CM022672.1, read as the reverse complement.
TATTATTATTATTATTATTATTATTATTTTTAATTCCATTATTATTATTACTATTATTATTATTATATTATTATTATTATTTTATTTTTATTTTTTATTCTTTTTCTTTCTTTTTTCTTTCTTTTTTTTTTTATTTTTTTTATTTTTTTATATTTTTTATTATTTTTTATTATTATTATTATTTTTCCACTTTGTTTAATATCTGCAGTTTTCAATGTACTCACCTTGTGAAGGGACAAACCGGGGCACGTTCGTTAGCCGACTTCGCTGTGTTCTATAGTGACCGGAAACGCAGACAACTCCGAGAACGAGGAGCGAAAACAGAACGTCTTTCTTCATGTCGTGTTTTCTGCTCTGACAAACTCAAACAGACGTAATAATAACGCGCTCGTAGATTAGCTTCCCTCATTCAAAAATAAACTCTGCAGTTTGTTTTATTGCGACTGTTTACGGATGTTTTATCCCCGTAAAGTTGGCACGTCACAGAGAAGCATGAAATTGTCCAATCGGTCGAGCGAATAACGCGGTTCTGACGACTGGTGTATCCATGCTTTATTGCTTCGCGCGCGCTCGCCCACACCAAAAGACGATTGTAATTGCACAGATTCATTGATCCTGCCACTTTTCTGCTTTTATCTACGAATATGCCGCGTGATACACGAAATCGGAGAAATTGTGATGTATTTCCGAGTTTAACGAAGAACGGACGCCGAAGTGGTGTGTTTGAATAAATACTACTTTCTGAACAGTAATAATAATAATAATAATAATAATAATAATAATAATAATAATAATAATAATAATGAATAATAATAATAATAATAAGTAGTAGTAGTAGTAGTAGTAGTAGTAGTAGTAGTAATAATAATAATAAAAAATCAGATTTTAATACTTGTGGATATATTCGGATATAATGCTTTCGAACAGAAAAAAACAAAAAAGATGAAGAAGGAAAAAGTATTCTTTATTGTTATCCTTTATTTTTATTTTATTTTTTATTATATAAATATATATATATAATCCTTTTCAGCCAGACTTAAGAAATTTAGCTCAATCATATTTCATGAGATATTATTTATTTTACATTCAGAATTAACTTTAACGACCTAAAGTATACACAAGGATTATAAACACTGATTTAAATTTAACAAGTTGATAATATTTATGACATTTCTAACATTCGTTTTGTAAACAGAAAATATAGGAAATGAAATGAAAAAATTCCAAACATGAACAAAATAAAAGCCATCTTTCGAGGAAAGTATAACAGTAATATTTGATTAATAAGTATGCATTTTATATGAATATATATATTAATTCTACTGCTGCTACTACTACTACTACTATCAATAATAATAATAATAATAATAATAATAATAATAATAATAATAATAATGATAAGAAAAAAAAAAGTATTGCGTGAGTTCTGAAGAAAACATGAAAAGAAAGTAAAGAACATTAAAGAAACTGAAAACAATGAAACCATATCCTATTTCAGTAATAAAAGATAATTGAATTGTCGACGGAAATCATTATGGTAAATATATATTGTTACAGCATCTAGCACAGAACACTGGACTAATACAGAAAGGTAGCCATAGTTATTAGATTTTGTAAAAACTGATATAAGTATTATCATTAACAGTGAAACAGCAATTAGTCCCACGCTTTCAGTATATGACGTCACACACGCTTTTAAGCCTCAACATTCAATAAGTACTGTGACGACTATATTAAAAATGTCCACTTCGAAAAGTGCACGTTCAGTTGTATTAATTTTGCATCACAGCATATTTATTTATTTATTATTATTATTATTATTATTATTATTATTATTATTATTATTTTTTAATTTAACAGTGCTGTAATATTAAATCAACACTTTGGAAAAACACAAAAATACACTGGCCTTGAATTAGTTGCATCATAGTTGTGACGTAATCGCATTAGCAGGTTTTATTTTTTTTTATATATATTTTTTTATTTTACAAATTTACGTTCTTCTTTCTTGTAATTCCTGTTATTTATCTTAATGAGGCAGATAACTGGAGAATAACAACATGTTACAAAAAATTAAAAAGAAAAGAAAATAAAGGAAAAAGTAAGAATAAAGAAAGAAAGAAAAAGAAAAGAAAAGAAGAAAAAAGAGAAATAACAATAGTAACAACAATCGCAATACTACTACTACTTCTATTACTATAACTACTACTACTACTATTACTCTACTACTACTACTACTACTACTACTACTACTACTACTACTAATAATAATAATAATAAAAATAATAATAATAATAATGAATAAGAAGGAAAAGAAGACGAAATGTTTCCATTTTATGTCGTTGACAAAGTCAAATATATTTTATTTCTAATCTTGTGTTATTTTTTTTTTTTTTTTTTGTTTGTTTGTTTGTTACTTGTTTATTTGTTTCATTGTTTATTTTTTTTTTTTTCTTTATTTATTGTCACTCTACTTTTTATTTTATTTATTTATTTATTTATTTTGAATAACTTTTATTTATGTTATTTAGTTGATTTCAGATCAGTTAATGATCCGTCTAGCGTGTTTTTCATTCTGTTTTTAAAAATAGAACGAGAAGGAAGCAGTTAATGTAAAATTATTACAAAACGACAAAAGATCGATGTCATTATAACGTCATCGCGTGACGATATTTTTTTTTTTTTTTTTTTTTTTTTTTTTTAATATTGTCGTGATTTTGCCGGTTAACATCCGCACCATACAATCAAGAGATATTTATTTGACAAGGTCAGGGACTGATAAATAACACGTGGACACGAAAAACCGCAAGTGACTGATTTAAAAGTACAGCTGAGGGAAAAACGTTCAACGCATTCGAGGTATCAATTTTTATTTCTTTCTTGTTTTATTTTATTTTATTTTATTGCTATTTATTTTATTTGCTTGTTTTTATTTATTGTGTTTTCTCTCCCTCTCTTTTTCATTTTTAAATTGCATTTTTTTTTTTTTTTTTTTTTTTGATGAGATTTCATGTAAAAATATATATGTATGATACAGCCATTTTTATCAATTAGCAAAAAGATAAATGCCATAGTGACCTTTCCATAGATTGCACCACAGTTTGCGATGCACGGCATAATTCGACCAATCACAATAGCTATAATTAGTTAACAAGATTATTGCAAAGACAAAAGTTTAAATACGTAGATAAACATTTAAACACCAAAAACACGCACAAGATACATCTGTATAATCACATTTTTCCTCAAATTCTAAAATTATATTTTTATTTATACGTATCTTTATAAGTGCAGTATCTTTATAAGTGTAGTACTAGTAGTAGTAGTAGTAGTGTAAATACCGAAAATAAAATTAAATATGAAATAAAATATTTAAAAAAAAAAATAATAATAATAATAATAATTAATAATTAATAAATAAATAAAACAAACATAGATATAAATAAATAAATAAATCAATAAATAAATAAATAAATACATTTTTTAAAAATTAATAATAAGTAAAAGAAAATATTTCTGAATGAAAATATAAAAGAATTGGGGGAGAAAAAGGTTTTACATCGTTCTTAAATCTCAAATATTTTTTTTTTTTTTTTTTTTTTTTCAATTCATTTCCTACTCGTACAATCCCCTTACAACTTATCTTCGGTTATTTTTCAAGGCTGTCACGTGATTAGCAAAGCTTATTGCCTCTTTCGACGTTCTGACTGTGATAAATATTGACCTCATTATTCCTGTTCAGCGAAGCCCATCAGAGAGACGTAAAAGAGAGACTATTTTTAGACAGGGGTGATATTAACTTCTAAAAATACACGATCGGGGCAAATCGTTGTAATTTTAAACGAAGTGCCGCTGTACGGCAATTGACGAAACGACGATTAATTTCCCGAAATAGAAACCGTTTAATGTCGCCGAGGTTTTGTTCAGGAACGATTTCTCCCCGTCTCTAACTCTCCAAACTTGAAGTATCAAATCTGCTGTCGATCTGCTGTCGTCATTCAGTCGACGATCATACGTCATCGACAAACAGTGACTGATCCTGCTAAACGAGCTGTAAGTTATAAACGTAATTGTTAACCATGTGTTACGTAATCACCAACAATTACGTCATATTATTATACCTTAGCTATTTTTATTTATTTTTATTAACATTATATATATATATATATATATATATATGTATGTGTATGTATATATATATATATATATATTGGATTATTAGAAAGCACGTCAGTGAAATATGTGCCTTGTTGCTGCTAATTTAAAAGAATGGATTTACAGATGTGAAATTAATCTCGTTTCTCAAGGCCCACTATATTTTGTATCTTCTTCTTCTTCTTCTTCTTCTTCTTATTATTATTATTATTTAGTTTTCTCAATAAAATAAACATTTATTTTTCATTGTTTGATAAACTAAGATATATGACATCAAAGGTAAATATTAACTGCATTAAAAGAACAAGAACAACAATAAAACACCCGAGTAAATTTCATCTGAATTGCACTTTGCAGATATTTTTTCACATAGTGCATAGGAATATATAAAAACCGTTCATACTTGCATAAAATTAGTGAAATGCACAAAATAATCCTATTATTTAGTACATGTACAATCCTGAAACTGTTATTACATTTATTTATTTTTATTTTTACAAAAATATATTATTACATCCATTTGTCCATTATATTTTCTTTCTTTCTTTTTTCGATCTTTCTTTTTTAATAAAACAGATCTTTTAAACAGTTTAAAAAAAATAATAATAATAATATATCGTACGCGTTAGAACTAAGGCACTTATAACCATCCTACATAATTCATCGTAACATCCTGGAAATTGCATTAACAGTTACACAGGATTTCATTCAGTAGATATGTCCTTCGCTTTAGAAGAATACCGTTGCTAGGGATATAAACAAGAAACGTAGTTATTTTCGTACACGCAAACCTCTATATAGGTTCCTTTCGGTTTCACAAGGTAGGGATGAATATTCCAGTGAATTTTAACTAAGACTCTTAACCTGGACAAAGATTTGAAAAAAAAAAAAAAAAAAAAGAATAAAAAAAGTTCTGCATTAAAGAGCCCATGTAGAAAGGAATATTTCTTCAGAAGAAATGTGGTCCCAGACATTTTTCTATAATAATGATAATAATGATGATGATGATGATGATAATGATGTCTTCATTTCAAGGGGAGATGTAATTGAATTGTAGCTGTAGATTTTCTTTCATTTCCTAACTAATTGTACGAAAAATAAAAGGAAAAAAATTATAACAGAAGAAGAAGAAAAAATGGTCTGTCTTAAATGAGTTCTGGAAACGGTTATCAGTCTGCGATTATATTTAATCCAAATAATATCTCGTTTTTCTATTTTCATTCCAATAAACAATTTACAGATCATCTTACAATATCAGATCCTACTTGCTGACCCTTTCAGTACGAACAGAACGAAAAAAAAAAAAAAAAAAAATCATTGTTACGACAATATTTTCGTTGACCCCCGAGGTCACGTGATCGGTCACACTCCCCCGCAAAACCTTTAGCTAACCTCCCAATAATGGCTATTTTGTGTCTAAATTGATGTGATTTCCACTAATAGCCTTTATAGAGTGTTCTCGCCGTTAAATTGATTCGCTGATCCTGTCGGCTTACCCTGAAACTGGAGCCAGCAAACTCCCACGTCGACGTTCGATTCTCTGTTTACTTAGTAATGCGATATAATATTTATTGGTCCGTAAGAAGTGTACAGCATTTTAGTCCGGAAATTCGCGGAAAGACTCCGTCCGAAAATTCCTATGAAGAAGCGTTTATGGTTGATTACCTTTGCTTTTATAATATTAAATACAATATATATATATAAAATAACTACTATCTATATATATATACATATAGTTAATATCACGTAAAGTTTATTTATATACGTCAGACAGCAATTTTCTTTAATTAACTGTGAAAAGGACACCAAGAAACTAATGAGTTTGGTGTTGATGATAAAGCAACAAAGAGAAAAAAAATGTAATAAGATTTGACTGACAGAGAGAGAGAGAGAGAGAGAGAGAGAGAGAGAGAGAGAGAGAGAGAGAGAGAGAGAGAGAGAGAGAGAGAGAGAGAGAGAGAGAGAGAGAGAGAGAGAGAGCATGATGTCTATAAGAAAAGATATATCTTATATTTGAAGAAGAGACAGACAGACAGAGAGGTACAGAAAGAGAGAGTTTGAGTTCGAGAGACAACTAGAATGAGGAAGAAAATTAATACGTTACAGAAAGGGAAATATTAATTTCATATTGGCAATATATTTCATACAAGATAAAGCTCATAACGGAGAGGAGATTTTGAATTATTAGTTGCAAATCAATAAATAATAATAATAATAATAATAATAATAATAATAATAATAATAATAATAATAATAATAATAATTATAATACAACAACAACAACAACAAAACAACACAAAGAATACAAAAAAGAAAAATCCCACATTTAAATTTAAATGACTAAAAGTAACAAAGCGCCATTATATATTTCTTAGCTGGCTTCCTTCTTCCTGTTCATTTTTCTCTTTCTTTCTATCTTTTTTCTCTTTTAATGATTTCTTTAATCCTGTTTGCTTTTCTTCATACCTTTTTATAAAATTAATTTTTTATTATATTCTTAGAAGTTATTATTTTGTTCTTGTATATGTCCCAATTAAAAAAGAAAATAATCCGGTATAAATCACTGATATTAAATTTCGTATTGTGTACAAGAGTACACCTTTGTTTCTTTTTCTTTTTTTTTTTTTTTTTTTTTTTTTTTAATTAAAATATTTCATGTTGTTAGTCTTTTTAGATCTCACAAATGCAACACAAAGTTTCGGTCAGCGAGTGGAAATACCACAAAAATCTTTTTTTTTTGTTTTTTGTTTATCAATTCAACGAGATCGAAAAACGGAAAAACAACAACGCTGGAAACTGGTGTCCTCGAACTACAATTATTACTGAAACGCTGTTTGTCCTGCACGCGCGTGATGAATTACAATATTGACTTTCCAGATGAACAGCTACGGTGTTGGCATCTGATCTGTATATTTGATGACGTCTGCATAGCACAGTGGTTGGAACGCTCGTTTACGATTTAAATAGATAAGCAAGTGAGAGAGAGAGAGAGAGAGAGAGAGAGAGAGAGAGAGAGAGAGAGAGAGAGAGAGAGAGAGAGAGAGAGAGAGAGAGAGAGAAAATTAAAGTACTAATCAGAACCACGCCTGCGACTGTCACACTCTTTGACAAAACCAGATCTGCCGCTTAATATATAGATACATCTCAGTGCTTCTTATATACATCAGTTTCCAGTTCGTCTAGCGCCATGTTTTAGAAAGAATGTGCTGTCCTGTTTCGGGAAGATACTTTGTAAGATAAACACTGATTAAAAAGATACTCTGTCAAAAGGATAGCGAAGTTACGTCTGTCACAGGATGACGATGCAAGAATCAACCTAAGCTGAAGACGTCGTTATGTTTATTATTTAGTACGTAATTTACATCGGACTGTGTGTTTGTCTGTAACTATGCTTAAATACTGAGATACTCTTCTTAAATTTAATAATAAGTAATTAAATTATATGTAGTAAGTAAGTAAGTAAGTAAGTAAATAAATAAATATATAAATATAAATAAATAAGTAAATAAATAAATAAATAAATAAATGAAAGGAAAAATTTCATAAATCAACCAAAAACATATTTCAATAAAGACTAAGGAATCAATTTCCCGAAATAGAAACCGTTTAATGTCGCCATAGTTTTGTTTAGATTGGATTTCGCCCCTTCTCTAACTCTCCAAACTAGGAGTATTAAATATGCTGTCGATTAAGAACGTCATTCAGTCAATGATCTTACGTCATCACGTTCAATAAACAGTGACTGGATCTGCTAAAAGAGCTATATGTTCCAAAATTAATTGTTAACCATGTACATACATATATATATATATATATATATATATTCAACCAGAAATTACAATTCGTGTAATTATACCTTTCAGCTGGTATACACTAATACCTATGTATAACTTATACAGTTAAAATAAAACAACGCTGGTTGTATGTTTAAACATTTATTTTCGGCTATATATATTAATATAATATACTATATAGTAAACACAATTTAAAAAAAAATTATATAAAACACAGCATAGCTAAAATGATCCATTACACACTAATTATAAATATTAATTCTTTTTAAAGCATTAGTGGAACAAATAAAAAAGACACGAATGAACAAAAAATTATAATAAAAAAATCTCTTCAAATAACAATGAAAGTGAAAACCTAACAGAAATTAAAAGGGGCTAGATATGTTTGGGAAAGCTCAAAATTTCATAAAGCATATAACTTACTACTATTGCATTCATTATTTATTTACATATACATAAAAGGAAGTGTAAACCCTTTTTAGAATTCCAATCTTATAAATAAAATAAAACCAAAATTTAATATTCTTTTTCTTTCTTGTTGATAAAGTAAGATAATAAAAGATCATAGAAGTTATTTTTCTTAATATTTTTTTTTTCAACATGGATGATCGATTCTGTTTTGAAACGGTTAAATTTACGTACAAATATGTACAAAAAGTGTATGATATAAACAGCCTAACAAATAATACTTTATAAACTTTCTAAGACCATGATTAAGCACTTTAAAAATTAAATACTTGTTTCCAAATAAGTGAATTAAACGTCATTTTTAACAAATTACAAAAAAAATCAAAAACAAAACAAAACAACGACGTAATGTTTATCTTATTTAGTAGATAATTCATAACTTGCAGTACTTTCTGAATAAAAGTTTTGGAAAGTAATTTCCTCCAAAAAGCGAACCCAAGCAAGCAGAGCTTGGTCATCTACATTCCACATATCTGGGGGTTTTTTTTGGATGTTTTTATTTATTAAATGCATCTCGTTTAGGTTTGAGTAGACTATATTCATAAAAGAGTCCTTTTCAGTGTTTCTTTCTTCTACTCAGATAACAATATTCAGATGATGATTTCATTAAAGATGATGATATATCAGCAGTATTAACATGATGATTTCATTAACGTTTACGAAACATTCAGTATGCATTTATTAATGCTGATGATTGTATCAGCAGTATTGAGATGATGATTTCATTAAAGTTGATGATATATATTCAACATTAAGATGATTTCATTAAAGATGATGATATATTCAATTTCAACATTAAGATGATGATTTCGTTAAAGATAATGATATTAAGATGACGATTTCTTTAAAGATGATGCTATATCTCAATATTAAGATGATGGTTTCATTAAAGACGATCTTGCAACTCAATATAAAGATGATGATTTTCATATAAAGATGATAATACACCTCAATATTAAGATGATGATTTCATTAAAGTGGATGATACACCTCAATATTAAGATGATGATTTCATTAAAGTGGATGATACACTCAATGTTAAAATGATGATTTTATTAAAGATGATGATACATCTCAATATTAAGATGATGATTTCATTTAAAACGATCTTACACTCAATACGAACATGATGATTTCATTAAAGTTGATGATAAACTCAATTTTAAAATGATGATTTTAATTTTTAGATGATGATTTATCTGAATGTTCTAGATGATGATTTCATTTAAAACGATCATAACCTTCTCATCAGAAACATGATGATTTCATCAATGTTTTGATAAACTCAATATTAAAATGATGATTTTAATTAAAGATGATGATAGACTGAATATTAAACGATGATGGTTTCATTTAAAAAACGATTTAGAGTCAATACGAAGATGAATGAATGGTTTAAGGTGAAAATTATAAATGTTTTAAAATGAATGAACGAAAGAATAAACGTTTTAGAATGAATTTACATTTTGTTCTAGATGAATATTTTCAATGAATGAACGTTTTAGAATAAGTGAACGTTTTAGAATTAAATTGGAATGTTTTAGAATGAGGGAATGTTTTAGAATGAATGTTTTAGAATGAACGAATGAATATTTTAGAACGAAAGAATAAATATTTTAAAATGAATGAACGAAAGAATAAACGATTTAGAATGAATGAAAATTTTTGAACGAATGAATGAATGAATGGTTTAGAATGAAAGAATAAACGATTTATATGATGAATAAATATCTTAAAATGAGGGAATGTTTTAGAATGAATGTTTTAGAATGAACGAATGAATATTTTAGAACGAAAGAATAAATATTTTAGAATGAAAAAATGTTTTGGAATGAGTCAACGTTTTAGAATGAGGGAATGTTTTAGAATGAGGGAATGTTTTAGAATGAGGGAATGTTTTAGAATGAACGAATGCATGTTTTAGAATGAGGGAATGTTTTAGAATGAACGAATAAATGTTTTAAATTGAACGATGAATGCTTTAGAATGAAAGAATGAATGAATGAATAAGAAAATTAATGTTTTAGAATGAAAGGTTTTAGAACGAAAGAATGACAGAATGGAGGTCTTAGAATGAATGAATGAATGTTTTAGAACGAAAGAACAAATGAATGAACGAATGAATGCTTTAGAATGAATGAAATGAATAAATGAAAGAATGTTTTTAGAATGAACGAATGAATGAATGTTTTTAGAATGAATGAATGAATACCATACAATTTTTTTTAGTTTGTTTATTTTGAAAAATTAAACGTTTACAAATTAATTTTTTTTAGTTTGTTTATTTTGAAATATTAAACATGTATAGATTCACACAGATCGAGTATATTTTCTGGTGTGAAATAAATAAATAGGTGTTTAAATATGTTTACTTACTTCTTCTTCGTACAAATCATAAATTGACTTTCGGCTGCTTCTGGACGTTGCTGATTTTGTGAGTTTCACATCGTGTCTTCCAAATCGAGGCTAAAGAATATAAAAAAAATAAAATAAGAAAATTATCTGAATATTAAAAAGAAACTAATATAATCGTATAACATGTGTGTGTGTGTGTGTGTGTGTGTGTGTGTGTGTGTGAGAGAGAGAGAGAGAGAGAGAGAGAGAGAGAGAGAGAGAGAGAGAGAGAGAGAGAGAGAGAGAGAGAAGTTAGATAGAAAGAGAAAGAAAGAGCGAGGGAAAAAGGAGACAGAGAACGAGAGATATGGAGAGTGACATAGAATGAGAGAGAGAGAGAATGAAAGAGATAGAGTGAGAAAAAAGAGAGATAGGAAGAGAGACAGAAAGAGAGATATAATGAGAGATAGAAAGAGAGTGAAGGAAAGAGCGATAGGAGTGAGAGAGAGAGAGAGAGAGAGAGAGAGAGAGAGAGAGAGAGAGAGAGAGAGAGAGAGAGAGAGAGAGAGACAGAAACAGAGTAATCAAGAGCGAGAGAACGAGTGCGAGGGAAAGAGAGTGAGAAAAATAAAACGAAATGGATTGAGAAAGAACAAAGAAATCAATACACATGTATCATATTTCCTTTTTTTTTTTTAATTTTACAGTCGGAACTCTCATCTTAGAAAGTTACATTTAATAAATTAGATTCGCTATACGTCACGTGATCACACAAAACTCAGAAACATTGATTTCTATCTATCTGTTGAAGGTCAACAATAGAAGAAACAAAGTTTTACAAGAGAGAAATAGAAAATTATAGTAGTTACAGATCCCCCCACCCCTACAACTGCAATCTCTGTACTTGTCGCCGTTTAGTCCTACCTCTAACAAGAGAGTCTGTGAATTATTTGAAGTACGAGATGAAAGAAACGCAGCCGATGAACTTGAGATAGAGCCCACGGTTCAAAAGCTATTGATTTCCAGTATTTGATGCATCGTCACAAACCAGAATAACCCCCGAGTAAAGAGATATTGAACAAGCGAAGGGTACGAAACCAAAAATAGGCATATTGTATTTTATGTTTTTAATTTTTAACTTTCTATTACTTTTTCTATTTATTTTTTATTTTTTTTTTTTTTTTTTTTTTTTTTTTTTTTTTTTTTTTTTTTTTTTTTTTTTTTCCTTTTTTAAATGATTAATTTTGTTGTTGTCGTTGTTGTTGTTGCTGCTGTTGTTGTTTTCGAACAACGATAAATGAACCAATGGCTACTTTTCTAAAACTTGGGTTAAAATTTTTTTTTTTTAAATGGCGTCCAGAGTCACATTATTTTCTTCACCATGGCAACACTACTGTAAAATTTCTCACCAGAAATAGAAACCAGTAAAAGAATTTAACAATAAAATTAAAATATCTTATTCCTCAGTGATGCATTAAACTAAATTTGGCAAATGCTGTCCCAGTAGAGCTTAATCGTATAAAACTGTTACAGGTTTTCAACACTCATGATGATAATATGCAGAAAAGAAATTATTCTTTTTTAGTTTCCTCCACAGTTACGTGAGATCTTTTTATTCTGTTAACATTTTCAGTCGATTTTGCCAATTCAGAGACTGAGTTACTAAACTTTTTTTTATTACCTTTTATCTGTATTAATTCTCTCTCTCTCTCTCTCTCTCTCTCTCTCTCTCTCTCTCTCTCTCTCTCTCTCTCTCTCTCTCCCTCTCTCTCTCTCTCTCTCTCTCCTCTCAAAAAAAAGAAAGGAAAAAATAATGCTGTAACACATTTTCTTCCACAAAAATATTCGAAGAAAAGAAAGAAAACAATTACAGAGATAGAAAGATATATTAACAGACATTCAGACAGACAGATAGACATATAGTATAGATAAAGATGTCTACATATAAAATTATCTTTGTGTAATACTCAATACATACACAACAAAGAAAGAAAAGAAAGAAAAAAAAATCAAGAAAAACAAACGAAAATATTTATAAAACAAAGAAAGAAAAGAAAAGAAAGAAAAAATTAAGAAAACCAAAAGAAAAAATCAAGAAAAACAAACGAAAATATTTGTAAAATAAAGAAAAGAAAGAAAGAAAAAATCAAGAAAAACAAAAGAAAAACATCGTTTCACCTTTAAGCTAATAAAACAACTATAAACAAATTCAAACGCAAGGTCAGATAACTCTGGTACTAATGTCTTATCACCGTAAGTTAGTTACAAGACGACAATGGAAACTGGGGTAAAACAAAAAGCGACGTGTGACTCACATCATTTGAACGCCTTGGCACTGTTTTTGCAGTTACTCGTTCGTGTGCGTCCAAGACAGAAGGCGACCGGCGATGCCTCCGTGGAATTACGGTTTTCGATTCTTTACATCCCATGTTACTTCAAGTCACTAGCTGTGTTAATGACGAAGTCATTTTGTGACGTCATTTTCATTGTAAATTTTCATTCTCGAAACCGATTGTCTAGTAACAGTTGTAAACTATTCTTATCGCTGATTCTTTTAGAGGATTTGAAAAATGTAGAATTATTTTCTTCTTTTATATTATAAAGTAAATTTTTTTGTTTTTTAAATTTATATTTGTAATTTAAATTAAAAGATTATTTTTAATCTATTATGTGAAATATTTCAGTAAGCTGTTTTTTGTAAACCGGAAGTCATTACTTAGTTCAAGGTCATTCACGAGTACTTTAGATTCGGAAGCTATCGATGAGTTACGAACTGTTACGAAAACATAGACCAACAATTTTCTGTTGCAGTTCTAAAATTAACTGTCAACTGTGTGTGTGTGTGTGTGTGTGTGTGTGTGTGTACTTGCACACATATATATGAGAAAAAAAAAAAAAAACGTAATGTCATTAACACGCCCACAATAAATAATACCCATTTCTTGATCCATGGTCTTTTTTTTTTACGTAATATAATATTTTTATTACGTAATAT